>SJYO01016970.1:31740024-32209812 GCA_006410555.1 Capra ibex | reverse complement strand
ACTAAACGTCGTTCCCACACTTCCTGCGAAACCTTCAAGGTCTCCAATCCAAACTTAACGGACCTCTACAGAATCGCCTTTACCCGGAGTAGAGCGGACCCCCCCTCTTGGAGGACCTAAAAGAGCTCAACGCAGTCCACGAGAGCTGAATGCTGCCCCTGGAGTCCCTGGGCGAGACCACCGGAGTCCTTTCCGGTCAGGGGTACGCTCAACGAGCCCCCGGAGAGCCCTAAGGAGAGGGCAGCTACGGCCCCGGATTCTGGAACACACCTCAGCCACGGCCTTGGACTCCTAAGGAGACGTCATGGCTGTACCTAGAAGCCCCTGAAGACCCGAGAGGGGTCCCCGCAGTCAGGAGCAGAGCTCACCCTCGTACGTGCACACGAAAGGAGGGCTCGACATCGTCGTCACAGTGCGAAAGGAAGCGCACATCGTTCCCTAGACACCGAAAGGGAGCTCCGAAGGGTGCTCCGAAAGGGTGCTCAGAAAGGGTTTCCTGAGAGGGTGTCACTACAGGGTGTACGGTGGCGCCACAGTCAGCTAGGAGCCGAACTTTCAGCTCCGTCACGGCCTTTTTGTCCGAAGGGACCTTACCTGACTTTGTAGACCCCCTAGACCCTTACCACCGTGCTGTGACCTCAAGGAGAGCGGAAAGGACACCTCTCGCGGGGGAGAACTCTACACTGCCCTTACGGCCTTGAAGAAAGGGCTGGGACGTCCCTTTCCTAGGGTGGAGAGCTCGATCCTCCGCCATTGCCCCGAGGAGACCTACACCCGCCCTGCGAGCACGAAGGAGAGCTCACCTCTGCCCATATAGGCCCTTGAAGAACTCAACGTCCTTCCCACACTTCCTGGGAAACCTTCAAGGTCTCCCATCCACACTAATCGGAGCTCTGCGGAGTCGNNCACACATACCCCGTGCGATAGTTCTACAAATCTATGACTGTTGTGCTACATTGGATTGGTCTTTTGAATCTGGTTTCAAGTTCTCGTTAAAACAAGAGGTGATCATAAAAGGTTGGACGAAAGGAGTTTTATACACTCTGTAAAATTTCACGACAATTCAAAATACAAACTCTTAACAACGAGTGGTGTATGTAGGGAGAGAACCTGTAAGTATAATATATAGTCGGATGGTTTATACGGTTTCAATAGATCTTCCGTCATTGAAAGAAATTGAGTCGAAAGGAGTTTTAAGAAATTGGTTCCTTGTGGAAGATATAGAATGAAAAACACCCTTAATATTCTCTTCGAGAGTCTGGAAGACTGTCTCAAACCTTTGGTCATAAGATATAAAAAGTTAGGGAAATTACACCTTGACTTGAAGACTGAACGGAGAAAGTAGTTATTAAGGAAGTTGTATAAGAATGTACATAAAATAAAAATTTTATGTTTATTGAAGGGATAATCGTCTCTGGATCAAATCCACACTGGACCCTTTCCTAATTGATGTTAAGGAAAAAGAAGACTTAGAAGGAAATCTCTTAAACACCCGTTCGTCGAAGGAGTAAAACTACCACTCGTTCGTCTTTCATAAACAAATTAACTTAGTCTCATATGGTTGTAGTCTTTGAAGTTAAAGGATGTTATTTTTAATAAGGTTTCCTATTGTTTTTTCACTCTAAAGAAAAGGAAGTGAAAATGTATAAATTTCTCGTAGACGGTTCTGTTTTTTTATCACACTGTAAAATACACAATTTAGTAAAAATAAACGTTCAGGGACATGAAATTTACATCTTGACAGGGTTGTGTGTCCAATACGGTTCTACACTTAATTGTCACTTAAATCCGTCCTCTGTGACCTTACACCAGATCGGAAAGAGAATCCCTTTTTTCTCTCTCTCTCTCTTCGTGTAATTCAAGTATATATGAAAGGAAGTATTTATAATCGCAACAAAGAAAAGAAGAGGGGTGGGGAAGGAGGTAAGGTGAGAGAAGGGAAAAGTTCCATTAAACTTAAAGAGAAAATCAAAACGTTAGTTCATACTAAAACGAAAGTGAAAAAGTCTATCGTAGTATCTTAATGTGAGGAACTTCGAGTTGAGGAAGGAAGATTATTACTTACGTGAAGTAACGAACTCAGCGGACATAGAACTTAAAAAAAAAAAAATTCACTCACTGAAAGAGTTCACAAAGTCAGGGGGAAAATTTTCATCTCCTGTCTTGAATCTCTAATCCACTGAATGCGTAACAGTGTATCACTGAGTGGTTGAAGGGACTTTTTCTCTTGGTAAAAACGATAGGTAAGTCCTTTTTAAAAAAAAAATAAGAAGACAAAAACGGGACTTAGAATAAAGGTGACAGATTATGTAAATCTACGAAATCTGTGTGTATTGTGTATGTGTGGGAAAATGTAGTAACGTCGTAATAGGAACCGAAAAAAAAAAAATTTCTGTAAATTAATCGTAAACATGGTCCAGTTAAGCTCAAAGGGACAATACGTTTGGGTGTGGGTACGATTCTCAGAGATCCCAATCCTTGTGTCACTACTATACTGAGAAACCAAAGCCACAAACACATTTTCCTCGGGGTCCAGTAAAGGTCTCTTTTAGTTTCTAGGACTCCTGTCGGAGTGTCTACTTCGCCGTTTAGCAAAAAAAGAAAAGAAAAAAAGAAAAACCACTACCTTTTCTTGTTGGTACTATTTTACCCAGTCCCCTTATACCTAATAGTTTTTATCTGTTACTTAGTTGAGATGTAAGTCAGTTCTCACAAAACCTCGATTTATACCTCATGTTACCTATTCACTGAATTACTCTTGAGATCCACGAGTCTCTCTTCCTTTTGTGGGTCTAATCCTCTGTACAATAGAACTACTATCGAGGAACTTTAAATCTACTACAGGCGCGTTTGAGGGGGTCAAACTTCCGAACACATGGAGACACTAAAGACGTTGAAAGGAGACCCCCTTTCGAGTGTACTCGAAGAGACGAAGACCCGAGGACAACGAGATTAAACCGGGGACGATTCGTGTCTCTACTAAAAGTCGGGAAGGGTCTAAGGGTGTTCCGTAGAGGAGGGTAAGATTCTCTACGTACACATTCTGGGTCACATACTCACCCTGACACTTTACCAAATTGTCTCAAATGTAATTTCGTCATGTTTGTGAAGGTTTAGTTTGAAATTCTTCCAGGTTGAATTTATAGGAAATAATATGTGTCTGTTGTAGGAGGGGTACGGGGAGGGACGGGGTCTTTAGGGCCCCTGCAAAAGTGAACGTGAAAGTCGGTGCGTCAAGGGGTCGTGAATGTCACTGTGACAGAGGGAAAACCCGGGTTGGAATAGGGTAATGGATGGGAGAGGAGTATTCGTTACTGTTGATAAAAAGTGAAAGAGTTCGCCTATCTCTCTCGGGGGAAAATCTACAGGTACGGGGGTCCCAGAGTGAAAGATAGGATCCGTTGACTGTTACTCAAAAAGGATTTAGTACCCCGGTAGAGAAATGTCTATCAGAGTCGGTACAGTGTCGAAACAAGTCCTGGTGAGCCCCGAAAAGAGAGTCTCCGTAACGGTGAATCTCTGGTTAAAACACTTGTCAATAATAGTTTGAACCCGAAGGCACCACCGAGGCAGTCGGTTCTTAGGTGGACGTCAAGTCCTCTGGGCCCAAACTAGGAACTCAGCTCTTCAAGGGGATCTCTTCCTTTACCGATGGATGAAGTCATCAAAACGGACCCTTTAGGGTACCTGTCTCCTCGAACCGTCCGATATCAGGTACCCCAGCGTCTCAGTCTGTCCTGAATCACTGATGTGGTGGTATTATAG
Source organism: Capra ibex (assembly GCA_006410555.1). Lineage (NCBI taxonomy): Eukaryota > Metazoa > Chordata > Mammalia > Artiodactyla > Bovidae > Capra > Capra ibex. Next base: position 32,206,047 of record SJYO01016970.1, on the reverse strand, counting down.
TTTAAGTCCACGAGTCAATCTTACTCAGAAAGAGATAAGAGGATTTTTAAACTTTGAAACAACTAAATCTACTCTTTTAATCCTATACTTTAGAACGGGGAGGGGGTGGTGGTCCTTTAGATAATAGAGGTGACTCTGGTGAGTGACGGGACATCGTCGTATTTTTACCCAGACTCTCTGGTCTTCGATGATCATCGAGGTCATCGATGACCAGGTTGAGACCAAGTCGAGAAAACAAGTTCTTAAAAATAAAAATTACACCTGATAAAATTTCAGAAATAACTTAAACAATGTTTTGACAGAAACAACGTACACAAAACCCAAAAAACTAGTGTTCCGTACACCCTCGGGTCTAGAGGTTGGTTCCTAGTTTGAGCATGGTGGACGTAACCTTCCACTTCAGGGGTTGGCGACCTGACGATCCTTTCAGGGGACCGAGTCGAGAATTATAGACCCATGAAGTCAAAGGAATAGACATTTTACCATCTTAGGTGGAACGACATGTTTGTTTTATTCAATTATGCTTTTAATTTATAAAGTTATATAAATTTTTACGAACTGTGAACATTTACACTCGACCAAAAACAAACAAACAAACAAACAAACAAAAATTGAACCGGTTCACTGTTCCGATCCTTTCCCGACCCGCCTCATGTCTGTCTACCACCGTTGTCTCGAGTAAACCATATTCCAAAGGGGTACCCTCCGTCTTCTGTACCAACTACGACGATAACATTCTCCGAACTTTCAAGGTGAATCCTTAATCAGGAAACCCGTCCGAAAACCGATATTTGAAAACATCTACCTTTAGGATTTCTTCACTATCCACAGAGAGACCTAGATCATAAAGTGTAGATGGACCCTAAAAAAAAAAAAAAAAGGAAGACCTACTCCGAAATAAAATACTCGTTTAAACCCATAAAAGTGTTTATATGGGATCAAAGGTGACTTTACATAAAGACAAGGAGAGTACAATATAAGGATGTAAAAGACTTATTTACCTGAATTTTTAGAGACTTCCTTTTTTATTTTTATTTAACGTATACGAATTGTACCCCGAACGAGTAACAGAGAGACTTCTTACGGACAGAACATTAGAGTATAGGTATTTCACGGAACATGTATCATATACGAGTTATTAATGGTCAACCAAACTAAAAGTAGTAAAATTTTATAGTGACTTTATAGTAAAACTTTCTACAGTTGAAGATGTGTCCAAATCGTCGTCGTCGTTGTTGTCGTTAAATCTGTTCAAAAGGTAGGTTAAGATTTCCCTGAATTAGTGAACCCAAGTATACAATTAAACGACGTGTAGATTGGTGTGTCCTCAGAGTCTAGACCCTCATTGGTCACTCTTTTCTTATGTCAACAAGAGTAAAAGTTCACAGGATCCTATTTAACGTAAGATGAGTGACCACGGTCTTCTTTAGTTATGTCTGAGATTGTCATTTTTATAAGTAATAAACACTTCTTCTTTCTTCGTTTTTCTTTTTTTTTCTTGTTTGGTTGTTGTTATTGTTTTGGGGTACTACTACCCTTTGGTGTCTCTCTTTAAAAGTTTCGTATGGTCCTAGTAGTTCAATGTGTTAAGGTCTTCGAGGTAACGTTTTTTTTTTTTTCACTTTATAGGGAACCTTAACGAGTTTTCCACCGGAACTTCTTATGAAAGCCACAGATTTTAAAATTCACTGAAAGAAATACCAGTATTTACCAAGTAAGTACAAAAAAGAAACACAAATGTACCCCACTAGTGTAAATAGGTATTTTACTAATCTTGTTGTAAAAAAGTCATGAATAATGTACAGATCATGATAGATTCATATGTGTATAATTAAGTAAATTAAAAATGTTTTTTTGTTTTAGGGATCCTTTATCCATGAGAATATAGGTAAAATCCTGCTCCCTCTGACCACCCGACGACAGATACCCTATCGTGTCTCAGCCTGTGCTGACTTCGCTGAATCGTCGTCGTCGTCGTACAGGTAAAATTTCTACTCTTTTGACTTCGGTCTTTACATCGAGTGGGTTTCAATATATCGATCATTCATCACCTCGTTTCCAAGTTTACGTAAACCAGTCAAAGGTCACTGACTCCAACATGTTACGACGGACTAAACAGACCGGAATCATGTACGGTCCCGTAGAACCACAAGTACCGATGATGCCGACTACGGTTGTAAAGGACCGACCCATGTTACTCGTACTCGAAAAAGTAATCTTAAAATCTTAAAAGTTCTCTGAGGAGAGAGGGGATTTTGATACCCCTACAGACTGACGGATATCACTTCAACAAGTCAGCACAGGCTGAGAAACTCTGAGGCATCTGACATCGGGTGGTTCGAGGAGACAGGTGCCCTAAGAGGTCCGTTCTCATGACCTCACCCAACGGTAAAGGAAGAGGTCCCCTAGAACGGTTGGGTCCCTAACTTGGGTCCAGAGGACGTAACGTCCGTCTACGAAATTGGAGACTCGGTGGTTCCTACCTCGAGAAGTTTTTGGTGAGTGCCTTGTTTAAGTCTTTTTGACTTACAGTTGGGAAGAATTGTAGGGTGACCTGTAAAAACCTTTGGTCCCTGTTTTACAGAAGGATAAATTTATCACTCTCAACCACTAAGAGAATTCGGGACCTTACGGAGAACAGGGGTCGTACTTCCTTCACTCGGTTGTAGATGTTTCAGAAGAGGTTCCTCCTTCCGGGTCTGCCAAAACCTGAGATGGTCCCCCGGAGTAAGTATGACACCTAACCTTCTGTAGTATGGAGTACAGAGTAGAGGGTACAAGGGAAACACTCCTTTAATCTTTTTTAGTGAAACTCTAAAAGGCTACTACGAATGCAAGTATTTCATCAGTAAAATGAAATCAGTAAACTAATAAGGGTCTAGTCGCTAAGACGGGGTACTGTTTTAGAAACCATTAGTGAACAAAAAACAAAAATTTCTCTCATTAAAGGTTTTCTTTCATCCATTCCCTTAATAGTATTCACCTATCTGTCAATCGGGAAACATAAGTACCCAAGGGGTAGAAGCCTACGGTGTTTGACAATAACCAAAAATCGACGATTCAACACAGACTGAGAAAACGTTGGGGTACCTGACATCGGATGGTCCGAGGAAACAGGTACCCTAATGGGTCCGTTCTTATGACCTCACACAACGGTAAAGGAAGAGGTCCCCTAGAAGGACTGGGTCCCTACATTGGGTGCAGAGGACGTAATCGTTCGCCAGAAATGATGACTCGGTGGACCTTTCGGGTTGGTTTATCAAGATCTAGTTTTGATAAATCTTTTTTTAAGGTCTTTCAAGGTTTTTAGTCTTGAATTTGAACGATGTTAGGTTGTTGTAAATGCAACATAAACCCCAAAGGACCATCGAGTCTGTCATTTCTTAAGAGGACGTAACGTTCTCTGAATTCTCTGTGCCAAAACTAGGGACCCAGTCCTTCTATGGGACCTCTTCCCTTGACAGTGAATGGGATCGTAAGAACGAACGTCTTAGGGTACCTGTCTCCTCGGATCACCCGATGTCAGGTACCCCAGTGTTTCTTAGTCTGTGTTGACTCACTAAATGTCGATAAACGTATCGTAAATATAACATAATTCATAATGTTCATTGGATCTCTACTAAATCACATATGACCTTCTACATGTATCCAATATGCGTTTAAGACGTGGTAAATTATATTTCCTGAACTGGTGAACTCGTAGACACCTAAAAGCAAACCCCACCCTCCGTCAGGACCTTACTAGACGACGCATATGCCTTTCTACTGACATTTTATAAACCCTAACACTCTATCAATAAAATCCATTTTCCTCATCCTTTTTGTTTATTCTCTTATTTCCCTCGAAAATCAAAAGAGTTTTTGATTGTTTCAGGGTGGAATCAGTCCCTCATAGTCCAATCTCGTCAAGACTTTCCTAGTGGACCGGGAGTTAGGAACCCTTAAAAGTCGGGACACCACAAACGAAAACAGAGGGTTGTCTCCACACCATACTTCCCCAGTGTGTCCTCCACTTGTTCCGCAATTTACGAGGTGAAGGGGTGTCATTTCATTGCGAAGTCAGTTTGGTCCACTCGACTTTATTGACCTATACGAAGAGGTACTTCGATTATGTAAAAATAGTCTGTGAAGTTGTTAAGAATAAGGGACTGACTTCGCAAAAACCGATGATTACTAATATCCTCCTACTTCGATCAGTTTTGTGGGGTTCTTTCTTTTACCGTTTCTCTTAATATCAAATACAAAAGATATTTTCTCTATTAAGTATCGTGTGATATGAACTTACTCATTCTCTAAACGTCAAACCATAGTTTTGTCTTATTGTACTATTTGAACATCAAAAAGAAAAAAAGTTTCAGTCTAACCAAATGGTTCGTAACCATCATATCTTAGTTGATTACTATAAACTCCCCTTTGTTGACAAATCCTTTAGTCCGTTACTCCGTCTTATCTAAGATTTAGTCAGACTCAGAGTCAAGGGATTAGATACTTTATGACCTGACCTGATTTCTTAGAGATACTTGTTGAGAACGAGACTTTTGAGAAACCCCTAAGGAATTAAGTATTTGTATATGATATGTGAATCAGTGACACTTGTTTCTATAGACCTGTCATAATAAATATAAAGTGACTTCGACGAATCTCTTGGATAAGAACCAAACATCTGTTTATGTCCTTATTTTCTCAAACTTGTATTCGTCATATATATATATATATATATATATACATATATATATATATATTACTTTAAGTGGTTTCGAGAGGATGTAACGGATAGATGGAATGACGTACGTGTGTACAGTTCAGCGAAGTCAGTACAGGCTAAGAAACGTTGGGTTACCTGATATCGGGTGGTCTGAGGAGACAGGTACCCTAAGAGGTCCGTTCTTATGACCTCACCCAACGGTACGGGAGGAGTTCCCCTAGACGAACTCGGTCCCTAGTTTGGACGTAGAGAATACAGAGGATGTAGCCGTCTACTCAAGAAATGGTAATCATGGTTGACCCTTCAGGTAGACGGAATGATCTTAAAAGAATTATCGATAAATAGAAAATCTTTAAGAGTAAACTTAATGGTTGATGGACAGTTTTCCAGTGTTAGTAGTAAATAAAGGTCACCTTGAAGATAAAGGAGGAACTTCTACTTGAGTCTTTGAGTTTCTTAGTTCCTTTAACCCTAATGAACCTCAACGGTTACATTAGTCTGAGGGAATCCATTTTCTTTTGAACGTACAAGATTTTCCTAATATCGTAAACCGACTGTTCAAGAACTTGTATTCTTAGGTGAATCCGTTTGGATGCATTTCACCTCAGATAGTGACTTTCCATAACTAAGTGAGTTGTGTAACTGAGGATGGATCATGTGGAGGATGCGAACGGTGTGGGAAAATGGAAAAAAAGGAAAGAGTCCGAGGACGGCAAGAGGAAACCAAAGTCTATTGTAAACCGTAGGAGTAGGTTGTCAATCATGACTCGTATTGATCTTCTGTCACACAAGGTGGCCTTTCTTGTACCTGAAACATCACTTTATGTAGAAGGAAACTCAAGAGACGGTAAATAATCGGTCCACTAAACCCCATTTAATACCTAGGAAAGACTCAAGTCAAAGGAGAGATTGACTTTCATATCGTAATTGAAACGTCCTAATAATACTTATTATCAGTAAAGTACATTTACAAATCATAGTATTATTGTAATTTATTTGACGACGATGACGACGATTCAGCGAAGTCAGCACAGGCTGAGACACGTTGGGGTATCTGCCGTCGGGTGGTCCGAGGGGACAGGAACCCTAAGAGGTCCGTTCTTGTGACCTCGCCCAACGGTAAAGGAAGAGGTTACGTACTTTCACTTTTCACTTTCACTTCAGCAAGTCAGCACGGGTTGAGAATCGCTGGGGTACCTGACGTCGGGTGGTCCGAGGAGGTAGGTACCCTAAAAGGTCCGTTCTCATGACCTCACCTCACGGTAACGGAAGAGAATTTGTTTGATCAATATCGGTTTTAATTCTTTGATTGTAACTATCCTAAAACACTCACTTGTATATTCGACTAGCACAACGAAGGATGAAAATTTAAAATGACTCAGGGACAACAAGACTTTTGAGGTCAACAAAAGTATGGGTGACGGGAAGGACGAGAATAAGACGGGAGAACAGGACAATCGAAAGGGGTGTGGAGAGTAACGTGAGACGAAGTTGGGTCGACTCCCGAAACAACACCGACAACACAGTACGAGTCTCTTTTAAGTAAGAAGACGGACTTTGAGTCCAAAGGGAGGAACTGGACGTCGATTGAGGAACGGTGGAAAGTCGAAACAAATCAGTGACGATACAAGTTACAGAAGTCATCTGAAGGACTTAGTCGGATCTAATACCCAATGGTATTGTAGGACGTAAAAAAAAAAAAACAGAATCAAAAATGGTACGACAAGATCCTAAAGGATCAATTCCTTGACACAGGGGAAAATGTGACTCAAGTACCTCTTGACCTAACACAGACAGAACCATAGAATGGTATGGGATCGTTGTACGGACCGTACATGACACGTTACTGATTCAGGATTATCTGTTTATTTGCTTACATATCAGAAAGTCAAAGGTAAAGAGGTACAACGATGAACACCGAACCGACCATTTCTTAGGTGGACGTCGTCACGTCCCTCTGGACTCAAGCTAGGGTCCCAACCCTTCTAGGGGACGTCTTCCCTCTCCGAGGGGTGAGGTCATAAGACCGGACCTCTTAAGGTACCTGACATGTCAGGTACCCCAGTGATTCTCACCCTGTGTTGACTCACTGAAAGTGAAAGTGAAAGAAAGTGAACACATTGAAACCCGAATTTACTCTTTCTGTACTCGAAGGACAAAGAAAGGACGAGAGGTGAGGGACAAGAGTATCCCTTCTCTTTACACCTAATCCGTCTTACGAATTAGTAATTCCCCTTAAGACGTGTGACCGTCCTTTGACCAATTCTATAAGAAAGGGTTGTCCAGTTAGAACCTCTTTGTCTGAACTAGTCATCTTTCTCCACTGAAAAACATTTCAATTAATAATTTTTAAACATCACATGACGTATATACAATATTAAAATTAATATAGTTATATACACAAGTATAAATTACGTCTCCTTTTTATGGTCTTTTTTTATTCCTTTTAAAGTTCATTCGTAGAGAATCACAAAAATAAAAGAAAATAAAAGAGTACAAAAAGACATGTGAGTTTAAAAATTCCCTAATTACTTCTGTTTTTAGAAACTTTTCTTTGAATTTAAAAATGAACATGGTCAACGTTCTTCTCTTAAGACCCTTTTATAATTACAAAAACAAACCGACATAGATAATGAAAGAACCAGTGATAAAGAGTACCTACGATCTGACAGAGTCCGAAATGGGATGGATGGGCGAGATGAGTCTTGTCCTTTTACATGAAAGACCGTTACATACAGAAGTCTTAAGTGAAGGAAACGTTACAAAAAGGTCTATTCGGTGAGTAGTTTACTCCTTCCAGAAGGAAGGAGAAGTCTCCTTTAGGACATCGTGTATAAGACTCCAGATAAAAGAGACAAGTAAATGACAACAGAATAAAAACCAAGAAATTAAAGGGTTAAAATAAAGGGCGAGGGATTTCAATCTTCGAACGAGAAGTGTCTAAATTACCGAGAATCCTACCGGGACCTGTGTGTCTTCTAAGAAGGTTTTATGATAACTACATTACTTATAACGTAGTCTTTTACGTAAGATGTTGTTTAATCGTTCATTCTTACGTACAGGGAAACAAGGGTCCCACGTCCACTAATTAGGGACTACAAAATCCGGTAATATCCTAAACCTAGAGTTCAAACAAGAGACAAAAACAAAAATAAAAAAAGGGTCATACAAGAAAATGGTTCACGTTATTTATTGTGTAAAAATGAATCCTTTTGTTTTTCAAAAAGACAGAAGATTTTTAGTTTTAATGGATCGAAACCTTTAGTAATACTCTTTAACACAGACATTCATACAAAAGAAATTTGTGTTTCCGTTTTATGTTAGTTTACTATTATATCTAGTGATCTAGTAGTTACCAAGAATGGACAAGTGATTTACTTTAAAATTTTCTTAATTTTCTGTGAACGAGGAATCTTCTTTTCGATACTGTTTAGATCTGTAGTATAATTTTTCGTTTGTTGTTTCCAGGTATATAAGTATCAATACTTAAAAGATCATCAGTATATACCTACACTCTCAACCTGGTATTTCTTTTGACTCGTGACTTCTTGACTACGAAAGTTTGACACGATTTCTGAGAGTTCTCAGGGAACCTGTCGTTCCTCTAGTTTGGTCAGTTAGGATTTCCTTAAGTTGGGCCTTATAAGTGACCTTCCTGACTACGACTTCGAGGTTATGAAACCTGTGCACCACGTTTCTCGACTGAATAACCCTTTTTGGCACTACGACCTTTTCTAACTTCTGTCCTTCTCTTCCCCTACCGTCTTCTACTCTACCAACCTACCATGGTTATGGAGTTACCCGTACTTAAACTCGTTTCAGACCCTCTATTACTTCCTGTTCCTTAGGACCGCACGATATCAGGTACCCCAGTGTTTGTCCCCCTGTGTTGACTCACTGAGTTGTTGTTGTTTTCCTTTAAAATTTTCTTACACACTTGTTGAAATTTTGTTAGTATCGTGTAAAGATCGAGTTATAATACTGTTCTTAACGAATTATTACTCTCAGTCATTTCTAAAGAATATAAATTTATTGAGGTTACACAGTCTTGATACTTTAAATCTATCTTGAAAATTGTGATACACTTCAATTTACATAATTCTAAAACTACTAATGGTTGGTCAATAACCCGTAGTAATCTAGGTACAAAACAACTAACCATGACGACCAACTGTTAAGGAGATTTTTAACGAGGAGTTTTCTTATTTTTAATCGAAAATCATAACGGTCCTTCCTTTCAAGAGTCAAAATCCTTGACGGGGGGTGTTTCTCTTTTCTTTGGTAAAATACCTAGACTTTTAGTAGTTGGTCTATAGAGGTCTTCTGAAACCTTCACTAGTCGTAACGAACCAAAACCTGGACCTCAGGACTCAATTGGACTTTTCTGTCCTAGTATATAAGACTCAGAATTTTACAGGGAAATGGACTCGTTTGGATGTTCGTATACTTTCCTTCAATTACGGTCGTGAGACTGGTGGTAAGTTTAGAGTTCCAAAATCCCTGAACGTTCTAAGTCTCACTCTTACGTAACACGGGACGTGTATCTTCGACATAGAAATTTTGTGGTTGGTGTCCTTAGGTCGATGACGAATGGAGAGACGGTGTATTCTAATGTAAGTCGTTATAGTGGGTCTTATTAGTCCTCTTTATGAATTGTTTCTCGTACGAAAGAATCTTCTGTTTCCTTTTTCCATGGTGTCATTACAGTTTCCGGGACTAAAGATCTATATCGACACGAGACTCAAAAAATACAAAAGGGAAATAAGGAGACTTTTTACCCTTATTTTGGGAACAGTGACTCGGTGACCTTACAAGTCCTCTGTCATTCAATCATTGACCTTTCTAAATCCCACTTTCCACGATACACTCAAATGTCATAAACAATTACAATAATGAGTTAGTCAAGACCGGGTTGCACCTTTGTTTTCGTTGAAGAAAATGTTTATCGTATTCAACGATTTTATTGGAACCCTTTCTCTCTTATTTACTCAAATGTTTCTGTTTATCCATCGCTGACCTAATAACTCTGGAGTAGAACTCCACCATCCGAAAATTGTGATCTTTTCGACAATAAAATTAGAAGTTCCTTTTTAGTAAACCCCTTCTTTTCATCCGTTGGATAATTATGGATAAATACTTTCTCCCTGTAAAGATCAACGTATAATTGTTTATACAAATATTTTTGTCAAAGATAATGTTCTGAACTAGTTCGTCTTCAGAGAAAATCGTCTAAATCCTTTTCCCTATATATTGTTTTCCAGGTACACACTTGAGACCTTTATGAGTCCTGAATTGGTCTGAGGTCGTCCAAGTAAATCTTGGAATCCTAGTCACGTTTCCCTTGGTCATTCATATACACGACACACGACACATGACACGATTCAACGAAGTCAGCACAGACTGAGAAACGTCACGATACCCGACATAGGACGGTCCGAGGAGACAGGTACCCTAAGAGGTGGGTCCCTAGTTTAGACGCAGAAAATACAGGGGGACATTCAGTCCACCCAAGAAATGGTGATCGTATTGGACTCTTCAGGTAAGTTATATATGTATTATAAATTGAATAATTTTATATTTATAATTATATACATTTAAACTTAACTGTGATCGATACTGAAATGGTAGACGGAAATTCGATAGAAGGTTAGTCGATAATTTTCTATCTTACGACGGTAAGGACGAGTACCAATCGATAATTAGTACCCAACCTCGATAGTCTTTATCGAGTAGGAACGAGAATTATAAAGGGAGGAATACCTACCTCCTCGGACCACCCGACGTCAGATGCCCCAGTGATTTTCAAACCGTGCTGACTCGTTGAAGTGAAAGTGAAAAGTGAAAGTACGTAACCTCTTCCTTTACCGTCGGGTGAGGTCACAAGAACGGACCTCTTAGGGTCCCTGCCGTCTCGGACCACCCGACGGTAGATACCCGAACGTGTCTCAACCTGTACTGACTTCACTGAATCGTCGTCGTCGTCGTCTCCCCAGATGTAATTGCATCGTCATGACTGTAAAAACGGGAGTATCCTTCTTCCTTAATAAATTAAAATAACTTGGGGAAATAGAAGAGTAAGAGGACCCTCGACCCACGGATGTCTTTCGTGTGTAATATGAAAGGATAAAGTCTGGGGTTCAAATTTCCTCCTGATACAACCGACCTACCGTAGTGACTACGTTACCTACACAGGTACCCCAGAGTTTCTCAGTCTGTACTGACCCATTGACTCGTTGTTACAACAGGTTACGAGCTTTTCGTCGTCCATTCAGAAAGATTTAGACTCCAAGTCATAATTATTTGAGTGAGAGGTTTTAGTCGATATAGTCCCTCTTTTATCTAATATAAGAGATAGAATGGTAGAACAAACCACCCAGTCTAAGTCGACCTCTTTCTCTGCCCGGAGCAGAACTAGGGGGATGACTGCGTTGTCGGGTGTAATGTTACCCTCAGTACCGACGGAAAAGGTGCTTCCTTTCTGTTTACATTCAGAGGTCTCCGAACGTTTTTCCATAGTGTTTGAGTCGTTTCCATTTGAGTTGGTAACTATTTACCCCAAACAAACAAACAAAAAAGGACACCGATAACATTGTTTAGTGGTGTTTAAGTCACCGAATTTTTGTGTCTTTACATGGGAGGGTGTCAAGATCTCCTGTCCTCAGGTTTTAATGTCGTCCCGGTACGAGGGAAATCTACGGGATTTACTCTTGGATCAGGAACGAAGAAGATCGAAGACCGCCAACGAACGTAAGGGACCGAATACCGACGTAGGATGTTAGACGGAGACACTAACGTAGCGGAGGAGAGGAGGAACACAGTTTAGAGGGTGACAAAGGGTGAATATTCCTGTATACAGGGACGTAAATCCTGGATGAGACTATTAGACCCTATTAGGGGAGTAGAGTCTTAGAAATTAAAGAATTAGTGTGGATACTTCTGGTGAAAAGATGAGTTCCATTGTGAATGTCTGAAATTCTTAATCCTGGACTATAGAAACCCTTTGGTACAAAATCGAATGGTGTGTTTAAATTATTGGTGTTTGTTCATAGTAAAAGGGAGGAAGGAAATATAAGACTTTAAAATGTTAAATACCCAGATTTGTGTATCAGAACCCTCCACTTAAATAGGAGTTGAATTTGGTTGGTTTACTATAAATATTCCTTATATAGTATTTCGTTAGTGGAAAAGACATGTACACATACTTGGTGCTTTAAAAGTTTATGTATGTCATATAAAAGGATGATCTTTGTACCGTTTCATATTTAATTTTTTATATTTATTAGGGATGAATATAGTAACTATAATATTTAAGTCCTAGTAGTAAAGGACAACTCGATAAAAAAAATTTAGAACCAACTTCGTAAACGACTTTATCGAGTTCTTAATTCTTATTTCAGAAAACATGAAAGACATATATTCCGTATATTACCTTAATAAGTATAGTGACTATACTTAAACCGTAAAATGATAATTTAATATCTGTTACAAGTGGAAAATAGATTCTTGACAACGGAAGAATCCGTGTGATTTAAAATAAAATCAAATAGATGGTTGTTAAATGACAACAGTATAAGGTAGGTGTAAGTTTTATATACGGTGAACCGTCAATAACGAATGTGACTCCACTCCACCTCTGTCGTTAGTATTACATTCCGTCCGTGAATGAAAGACTCATGAGAGTGATCGATTCTTAGACGTGAGTTCTGGTCCATGGATGAGTTTTGTCCATGTTACAAAATCCTACCAGGTACGACATCATTGTTTTAATAGAGGTCCCTGATGGGATCTTAGGTGGAATGTGACGTCCTATACACCCAGTTCTTAGGCGGAATGTTACGTCTCCTACACCCAAGTTAGGGACCAGTACCTTGATTCTAGGGTATCCGGACCTCGAACCTCGAGGACTCGGGTGCACGGTGTTGGTCTCAGGTACGTCCCTTCCCTTTCTAGGACACACGAAGTTGATTCTGGGTTACGTCGATTGATTTATCTCGATTTATTTATGATTATAAAATTTTTCCTTTCCAGAGGTTTAAGTCGCAGAGTCTCTTATTCCGTAAATAAAGAGAAAGTAAATTTTCTAGTCTCACTCCCAAGGTCCAGTCACCGTCAGTAAGTCACCTGGTCCTACTGTCTCGAGATAGTAAGTCCCGGAGAGACCACCGAGTCTACCATTTCTTGAGTGGACGTTACACCCTCTGTTCCCAAACTAGGGACCCAACCCTTCTAGGGAACCTCTTCCTTTACCATTGGGTGAGGTTGTAAGAGTGGACCTCTTAGGAGTACCCGTCTCCTCGGACCGTCTGATGTCAGGTACCCAAACGTTTCTCAGTCTGTACTAACTCGTTGATTCGTGTGTGTGTGTGTGGTAGGAAAGTCCCACCGACAACAACCGAGGTATAGGCCTTCTGTCTACCACCCTTCCGTTCAGTCTCGTGTGGACACGCTCTTACGCTCGTAGACCAGTGTGGTCTGACGTTCCCTCTGACCTTTTATATCAAGTCGACACACTCCGAGTCCTCTTTCTCCTCTTCCCCAAAGCACCCGTCGAACGGTGGAAATGGTGTACGTGGTATGTTTAAGACGGAGTCGTTTTATTTTCTATGATATATTTCTCACTAATACCGAAAACCCCAACAGTCTTCGTAAGTGTCGATGCTTGATATTCTTGACTAAGACGAGTTCTCAGATAAATACGAAGTAGAGTCATTCCCTTCTCTTTTCCTTTCTTTACGAAATAAAAGAAACCCCTACTATGTCCTCTATTATAATCGAACATATTTAACAGAATTTACTACCATTATGTCCCGATTTCAGAAAAAAATTCATATAAAATCATAATATATCATATACAACTCTTCGAAAAGAGAGAAGTCAAGAAGTCAGATAACTCCTTCCTTTATCCGGTTCCTTCAATTTGAAGAAAAGAGTCTCCCGGATTGACAACCGGGTCCGACCCAAGGTTCTCGACTTTGTTCCCTACCATTGACCACCCCGACAAGAAAACGACTTATTTCTCTTCTTTTCTTCTTAAGGTACAGACAAAGGGTCCGTATTCCTCCTGGTCCTTCGTTCCTTTAGAGGTTAAAAGTTCAGGTGACTCGTCTTATGTTCTTGTCCTAGTTTCTGTTTCTCAAGAGGTAACTCTTGGTCGTTCTACCTCGTTAGTTCACAACACCCGTCGACTCGGACCTTTCTTCGGGTCTCCGGTGCCGTAAGAACTCTCCCTCCAAAGAGATTCTGGGAATTCCTCGACTCCGAAACTGTAAGGTTGGGACGGACAATCGAAATCCGAAGAGGTGATGGCGGTAAACCTCTTCTCATTAGACTTCGATTTAGTCTGTGTAATACTCTTACGTTTAGCGCTTCCCTTTTGTTCTCAAGTGTTTTTTTTAATCAGCTTGGTGGACATCCTGGACACAACTTTCTCTCTCATCGAAAGTACCTCTTCTCGACAATACGGTACCGTTAATTCGTTGACTTAGACACAAAATTTTCTCAAACTAAATGACGGATAAGGACGGTAATTGATCGAACACTGAAACCCATTCACTAGATATGAGAAATTTAGAATCAAAGAATAAGACATTTTACCCTCTATTTTTATTATGGATTGAGTACAAAAGAGACTCTAAATTTACTTTCTGACAAGTTGACATAAATTATTTAATATCATTGAGTTGTTTATCATCGGTTTTGATAACGGTTTTCACCTAAAAAAGAAAGAAAGAAAGACCCCATATTTTTGACAACGAATATGGATTTTTGGTTAGTTAGTTTGGAGTGGGCGTACTGGAGAATCCGGGATCACTCATCTTCCCCTCCTAATTCAATACTATTGGTTGTGTCTATCGTTTTTATATACAATTGAATTCTGTAAAGAAAAGTCTGTACTCACAAGATGATGTTTAGATCTATATAAAGATTCTAGAATTCCTTTATTTATGATATTTTGTACTGTATCAAGATCATTACATTTTTGTTATAAAGGTGCCCCTATAGAGTCGTAAGAGAGTATACAGGGTGTACGATGCTTAAGTACTAAGAGACGTTAAATAAATTATAAGGGGGTCCTTCGGTAAAAAGGATAGCAATGAGACAGGTCCAGTCATATGTAAAGTAAAAGTTCCTGAGGATCAGGAAAGAATCCTTGGGTAGTAGTGACCCGTACGGACATGTAGCAGACTGTTTGACACTCTTGGCATAATCGACCGTTAACACTCCTGTTTTCTTCTAAAAAGATTTCCACTACTCCGTCTTTCCCTTTCGTCTACGGACACTCCTTGTCCCTCTTTGCAGTTCCCTTAACCAGATAGAAGAACCGTCGGACTCTAGACTACTACTCCCCCGACGCGGTCACTTAATGAATTACTTTCCCTTCCTAGGTCGACTAACGAGTGATTTCTACTGAACCTTTTCCTTTGACTGTCAGAATCCCTTCTCCTCAACGTTGTATTTAACTCTCCGTATATTTTAAATGACCACACTATTTTACTTTCTCTAAAAGGGAGCACGACCTTTTAATCACCTTAGAAGTCTAATGGTATTTTGACGAAGTATTATTAATAAAATTAATATCCAAAATTTCGTAGAGAATACATAGGATATAACCCGATTCATGATGTGTACGAATGAAGTCAATTATAGGATGGGGATTCCCATTCTGGTTATAAAAGGAGTAAATAAGTCTGACCTTTTGACTCCAAGTGTCTCCAATTCAGGAATGAAATCAGAATTCATTGAAATTCCTTACTTACGTTTCATATCTCGTTTTTTAGTAGATGTACTTTGCATCGATCCCTTTCTCTAGACAAGTTTCGAATGAAAAGTCACTATGATTTTAAGATTCTTTTGAAATGAGTGTAGGAGAACCTACTTAACTATTGATCAAAAACACAGTTCTTTCCGTGTAAAGAGACTCCAGTACAACGTCGCAAAAGTTTTCCCAAAGGGAGTTTCCACAAAGTAGGTAATCATAGTCGTTTCTAGAGTGCCTTACTGATTAAAAATCATCAACACTGGTAGTTCGGAATAACTCAGTAAGAGAAATCTTAATTGGAGACTAAGTAGTCTAGACAAAAATTGTAATTAATATAAATTGTAGACTGTAGAAGAAACGGGTAATAGGTGTAGTAACTTATGATCCCTTTTTTATTCGGTTTGGGTCTAATTCCAATTTTATTATGAGTCAATAATCACTAAATTTAATTTTAACTCATTGGAGTTGTAGGGTAATTCCATTTTTCGTTTGTTTGTTTGGATGTAAAGTATTCCATTTTTTCTTGTATTTCATAAAAAGAATTGTAAACTACAATTAAAGTAGATGTTCAATGTACTATGTTTAACATATGAAAATGTATTTTTCCTAACAAAATTACACTAGTAAGATTCTTCACGTTACTAATCGTTCTTTCGTAGATCGACGGGAAGGTCTGGGAACGCCGTAACGTTTTACTAACTACTATTTATCGATTCCGAAGATTTGAACGGTGATTATAAACATATATTGGACACGGATCCGGAGATTGACTTTTACTAATCATAAAATTGAGGCTTGTACGTCTTTCTACAGTCGTCGTGACCTAGTCTATCTGACAGAATGTCTCTTGAAGAAAAAGGGAAACTATTTTGTTTTCATGGACACCACTTGTAAACAACAAAAACGGTCACGTCGTAGAGAAGGAGAATCGAACTATTACAGGGAGATTGAGAGACCCCTTATGGGTAGGGGTAGTGCACAGTAGAACCACCTGAGTTTGATGTCTGGTTTCACTTTTCTCAACCCTACCGTGAAAAGTAGAGATGAGAGTGAAAGGTTAGTCTATCCTCAGGATCCTTTAACCGAGTTCCTATCTGCTACCAGTCTCCTCTCAGAAAACTACTGTTGAGGGGTTTCTCTAACAGGAACAAAGAAGTGGGTCTAGGAACAATGACAGGACGAAAACAGACCTCAAGACTAACACGAAGGTAAAGAATCTAGAATCCTCGATAAGGTGAAGATGATTTAAGGTGAGAATTCAACTGTCCAAAGACAACAAACGTAATTGTCCATAATGAGTACAGGAAAGAAAAAAAGTGACGTTTAGAATTATTTGTGAAAAAGAGAAAAATCGTAGGATTTTACTCTAGTGTAGAAAGGATTGTCGCAAAGTCAGAATTGTTTATAAAAGCTAACCCTACTTGAAAACTAATTCTCTTAGTATGGTATTAGATTTGATACAGTACTATGTTTATTGGTGTCTGTTATTTTTGTTCTCGAGAAAAAGTAAGAATCAATTAAAGAGGATTTGTGAATTATAAAACTCAATAGTAGTGACCCTTTGTTTATCTTTTATATTGAGAAAGCACGAACTCGAAAAAGTTTCAGACGGAAGATCACATTTTAAACTCGGTCGTTTTTATATTAATACCGAGACAAAAGTTCATAACTTTGTCAATTTGATAGAAAGACCCGATCCGATTTACATATAGGTTTCCACATAATATTTCTGTGGAATAAACGAATCTGTAAAGTCCATTTTAAGTGAATGAGAGTTAATAGACCGGTGGATCTAAACTTTACTAATTGTCGAAGTTCTCAAGTAATTTAGTTAACTTTTATCTACATTGGTGAGTGACTACTCACTGTCAATGGTCCAACCCGTACCCCTACGGGAGGGAGTCCTGGTCGGTTGTACGATTGGTCCGACCCCTCGTGACATCTGGAGAGTAAGAAGTTGTGGGTAGTATAGGTACCAAAAGGTCGAGTATTGTACAGATATGACACATTTTGTACATTCATGTAAAATTCTTGTTAATAATTCCCCTTGTGTAAGTTTTGACAGTAATGTAAGTAGTATAAGTCGTAAAATATAAACGGATGACTTTTGAAGGGATTTGGGGTTCCGGTTCAAAGGTACATGGAGAACACTAATGGGAATTCTCAGGAACAGAAATAGGGATAATCTCGTAAATAGGATGAGAAAAGTAGAAAACCGGTCTGGAGTAGGTATGGTCACGAGTGTGTATTTCAAATAATTACTGTGTCTCATACGTAATAATGGTGAGTCAGTCCATACCTCAGCTAATGAATCATTTATTGACTACTATTTACTTACTTACTTTTATTTGTTTACTGGGTAGTGACAGAAGTTCATCGTGGTTCCTGTCAACCACCTCTTCTTGGTCATTTTGTTTTTGTTAAACGATCCACAAAACTATTCTCAGCTCCTCTCCGACTCTCAGTCCTTTAACCGTGGGTAAAGAGGTTTAGAAGGACTTTTACCACACGACTCGGAATCACCTTTTCGTCCACAGTGTTCAAGTTCCACCGTTGTTTTCTTTCTCATTCGATGTCCTTTCCGTCCTCTGGACCATCGAACTCTACGATAATTCACTGATTTTGTGTCAGATTTAGTTCCCGAGAATTAGGTCTGACGTCTAGGACGACTTTCCAGGTACCTATTTTATGTCTTCTCAGTACCTGAACCTACCCTTTTTTTATTAGGACAAAAGTAATTAGAGATTGACTTTAAATCGTAAAGAAAACTAATACTTACACTGTCGATAACATAATCGCTATTGGACACTGGAAAAAGGATTTTTGTTTATTATCTTTTAAAGTATATCATCTCAGTAACATCGATAGAATTTTATGTCAAATATGAGTAACTACTAAACTTGACACCGTCATTAACCTATGTGTTTTCTAGAAATTACAAAATAAATAAAAATGTGACAAAGGAGATGTATATATAAACTCTAAAAGATTTTATTTTGTAAACTTTTGTAGTTATTTCTTACTCTACTTTGTTTTAACCATCTTAGTGTCATAAGATATCCTAGGAGAAAAATTATATTAGAATTACAAATTATTTTCAAATATCCATGTGTATAAATGTTCAACGAAGTCAGTACAGACTGAGAAAACACTGGGGGTACTTGACATCGGGTGGTCCGAGGAGAAAGGTACCCTAAGAGGTCCGCTCTTGTGACCTCACACAACGATACGAGAAAAGGCCCTTCGGAAGGATTGGGTCCCTAGTTTGGACGTAGAGAAAACAGAGGACGTTACCGTCCGCCTAAGAAATGGTGATCGTGGTAAACAAAATTTTATGAATCCACCGATAAAGAGATTGTAAATAAATATAAAACAATAAGACGTATAAAATAACATACACAAATTTATAAATTTTCATAACAATTCTTCCCTAGAGATTTCAAGAGGTTTAACCATTTCCCCAGGCACTATTGTCTTACATTTCCGAGATTTCCGAAAAGTCCCACCTTTGGTCTCTTACCCCTGATTACCTTCTTATTTTCCCTTTGAATCTCGGTCACAAAAGTGGTCTCTATGGGTAAGTCAGGATCTTCTTAAACGAGACGTATAATAATAAAAGGGAAATAGGGAAGGCACCCCGAGTGGGTGGTGTTTTCGTAGTAAATACAAATTGAAATAGGTTCTTTTTTGTTCCGTTTTTAAACGATTGATTAAAAGTAATATAGTCCTGTGTCGAATCTCCAAAACTTGACAGTGAAAAAAAGTAAAAATGTTTAATACTCCTTATTCACCGGTTTACAACGCAAAATCTTCTACTTATGTGTTTAATATAAACTTTTATTCAAATACTTTTCTTTTAGTATTACTAGTCTTATTTAATAGAACTTACACATGAAGAAAAGTTTCTGCAAAGTATGGATGTTACAAACAGGAATATTTTTTCAGAAACTTTGTCCATCTTATACCTGTGTCCCCTTACTTGTTTTCCTTTGACACTGTACTTCTATAATCTCGACCAACTGTTTGTATTCCTGAGTAAGACGATAGATAAGCATAACACACACTACCTTATTATGTCCCTGATTTTCTGTCGTAAAGATCGAAGTTTCTTACGGGTAAAATGAGGTGTATGCCTGGGTTTGGTATGCAGACACTTTCGCATACGCTGACAAATTGTCATATTGACCACTGTTTTGAAGGTTTCACTGAATAAACTCATTAAACTTGTGTGTATTTGAACCTCAACGAAGTACCTTTTCCGAAAATTCGAGGTGAAAATTCGAGTTCTCATTATCTACTGATTATTTATGACGCGCAAATCATCTAAGACCCGTGACACGATTTGGTAACAGTACAAGGAGTCCCAGTGTGTTGTCCAATCACTATCTAGGACGTCCTCTTGTGTCAAACTTAAGGTTCACTCTCGAGAATTTATAACTAATTATCGGAGGGACCCCTGATCCTGACTCAGAGGAACAACAAAGACCTCGTCGATCGTACCACAAACCATCTGAAATCTACAAACTTTTAAACATCAACTCACATAAAATTGATTTCGTTCCACCTTACCGAGGTTAGATTATTCACTATTGTGACTATAAGTTCAATTGACCGACAATTTGTTTCCAGGCAGATCAGTTCCGATACCAAAAAGGTCAGTACATACCTACACTCTCAACCTGACAGTTCTTTCGATTCGCGGCTTCTTAACTACGAAACCTTGACACCACAACCTCTTCTGAGAACTCTCAGGGAACCTGACGTTCCTCTGGGTTGGTCAGGTAAGATTTCCTCCAGGTAGGACCCACAAGTAACCTTCCTGACTATGATTTCGACTTTGAGGTTATGAAACCGGTGGAGTACACTTCTTAACTGAGTGACCTTTTCTGGGACTACTACCCTTCCTAACCCCCGTCCTCCTCTTCCCCTACTGTCTCCTACTCTACCGACCTACCGTAGTGACTGAGCTACCTGTACTCAAACCCACTTGAGGCCCTCAACCACTACCTGTCCCTCCGGACCGTACGACGTTAAGTACCCGAACGTTTCTCAACCTGTGCTGACTCTCTGACTTGACTTGACTTGACTTAAGAAAGGTAATTTAGGTAGTAAGGTTTGTTAATTGTCGTGTCTGTACCTGTTTTAGTGTGAATTAGTAGGCAAGTAAAGATATCGAGTTGTGACTTGTTGTTTTATGTATAGACACATTTCTCTCCCTCACTCTGCTAGAACGTGCACAGAAAAACACACACGTAACACACACACAATAAATAATCTTTGAGGACAAGTAGTAAGTTGGTGAACCAGAGGTAAAGAAAAAGAATAGTGTTCCGGTCATAAAGAAGAAAAGTAATACTACAAGATTTATAAAATTACACTCGTATGTAACCTAAAATCGGAGTAAATAGTAAATTAAAAGTGGAACATAGAATAGGATAAAGGTACTTAGTCAGTATACCTGTCTACTGTTTAACAAATAAGGAAAATAAATAAAGGTTTATCTAATAGGAAGGACCTACATACTGAGTGTACAAGAGATAAAAAAAATGGGTCACAAGACTGGCCTTTTGGTGTCGAGAACTAAAGTTTTCCGAACGTTGAACCAAAGGAACCTTAATGGTGGAGGTACGACGGAGAGGGGTCTCTTTAGGATCAACTTGTCAAGACGAACTAAATGGGTTTAGGAAACCGTAGAAGGTTAATGGGTTCTACTCGCAAAACATTGATTAATGTAGTTTACGAAGAGTCTCAAGTTTAAAATTTTACGGGAGAGAAATAATTGTTTTACCGACAAGTGTAACAGAGTCTGTTTGAGTACTACCAATAGAATTCAATCAATAAGAACTATAACTAAAGGAGAATTAAAAACAAGATACTAAAACATTTAAGAACTGTTAGGTAAGGGTACTGTTATGAATCCTCTATTATAGGTGTCCTTTTAAGTCTTTGTTATGGCCCTGTATGATAAAGGGTCGGTCCGAAATAAAGAAGTCACCGAGAAACTAAGTTCGTGGTCATTGAATTGTTCCCTACGAGGGACGAGTTTCTCACCAGGAGTGTCGTGTGCATGTAGACATACACATACCCTATGTAGACATAGTGGGTCCTGATATCTTAGGCCCGAGGGGACCCCGGCTGACTTAGTCTTCGACGTAAAAATTGGTCAACAGGTCGTCTATAAGATTTCCAAATTAGATCATGAAGACGAGATTTACTAATCATCACGTATAAATCCCTATGCCATAGCTCTACTTCCCCGAAGAGACCACCGAGTCTGCCATTTCTTGACGGATGTTGTGACCTCTGGACCCAAACTAGGGACCTAACTCTTCTAGGAGACCTCTTCCCTTACCGTTGGGTGAGATCATAAGAACGGATCTCTTATGGTACCTGTCTCCTCGGACCGTCCGATGTCAGGTACTCTAGTGTCTCTCAACCTGTACTGACTCACTGATTGTGTGTGTGTAACTCTACTTTAGGAGTGAGTTTAAACTTAAGTTACTTTTTTTCATTCCCTTGACTGTACACTCTCATACTAATGGAATCCTCGCCCTATTGACGTAATGGTAATGTTTGGGAAGGATTGAGAAGTAGAAGAGTATGGGATAGTTTAGCTGATAATAGAACTTAAAGAGGTGTTGTATATCAAAGATCAAACCGGTCCTGTTTGAAACGTGACAAAGCGTTCACAACGCACCGACATGAATAACAAAATCAGTCCTAAGAGGTCGTTTTGTCTTTGTTATCCTACCTCTTTGTCTTGGGTGCACGTAAATAGTGTTCTTTGACAGAGTACACTAAAACCTCTGACGTCTCACTCAGTCCTGTAACCTCTGGGACCCTACGACTGCCAAATGAAGGTCAGACTTAGACTTCTGGACTCTTAGTCCTCTCTTCTACTACATCCAAGGTAAGGTTTATGGCCGTCCGAGTTCTGTCCTTTTCAATTACAAAGTCAGGTTCAAACTCCCGTCCTTTTTCAGAGAGAGAGACAAACTTTCCTTAGTTCTTCCGTCTTAAGAAAAAATGAACTCCCTTCCGGCCAACAAGAAAAGATCCATCCGGAAGTTGACCAACCCATTCGTGGTAGGTGTCGTCCCTTCCGTCAGAAGGGAGTCAAATGACTAAATTTACAATTGGAGTAGATTTTGAGGGAGTGTTATAGTGGGTCTTTTATAAACTGGGTTAATTGGCCTGTGGGGTACCGGTCCGTTCAACTGTGTATTGTAATTGACACTGTGAAAAGTACAAAAGTAACGAACCTTAACAGGGGAAAGGTAACGTATGGACAGTTCAGTCTCGAGTTCAGATACAAAAGGTTCTTCTAAAGGGATTGGAAGGAAGTAACTAAAGAACGAACAGAGTCGATGGCTATCGTGAGTCTCTCAGTTGTGATACGCAATCAGGTCGCACTATATGATAGAATCAAAAAGATGAGAACAAAAACCACATAATCTGAACGGAGATGGGTTGACCACTATTAGTATTTCCGTCCTGGGGACGGTATGAAAATTGTATTTGGAGTGTCACGAGTTATGAGGAGTATAAAACCGATTAACCAAAAAATAAATAAAAGGATCAAGTATTTTTAAAAATAGACTCATGAAACTGATTGATCTTCTATGATATCATAAAAAGGGTATTCTTCATGAATGATGACCTTATTCGTAATAATAATGTACGCATGACTCTGTCAGAACCTCTATCGGTACTACGACTTAAAAATAACACGGTGGATAACTCATGTTTTTTTTTTTACTGTGGTCACATCTCACAGAATTGAACGTAAGGGTGTGACTGTATCCAAACCGACTTTTTCGGAAGCCTTTATCATACAAGTATATCATTGGATGAACTCCGACGACGACGACGACGACGATTCAACGAAGTCAGCACAGGCTGAGAAACGCTGGGGTCTCTGTCGGCGGGTAGTCCGAGGCGGCAGGGACCCTAAGAGGTCCGTTCTTGTGACCTCACCCAACGGTAAAGGAAGAGGTTACGTCCTTTCACTTTTCCCTTTCACTTCAGCGAGTCAGTACAGGCTGAGAAGCGCTGGGGTACCTGACGTCACGTGGTCCGAGGAGGTAGGTACCCTAAAAGACCCGTTCTCACGACCTCACCCCACGGTAACGGAAGAGGTTGAACTCCAACTCATCCGTCGTTAATATAACATTACAGGATCTCGATGACTACGACCCGAAACGTTTTTCCTCTAATTACTGTGTCTTTTCTGGTACCACGACGTGTTACTTCTGTAAATAAAAGTCGAGTCTCAGATGTGTCTTCCACTAAGAAGAGTGGGTTTCCTCAAATTTTACAAGTGACCAACCAACTGAAGTTGTTTCTTTGTCTACCTGTTACCATCTTAACTACTCTGATGTCACTGTAGCCTCAGATGTCGATTCCCCTTGGAGATTGTGGAGGGCGTCCTGTCACTAATCGAGAGAACCCGTGTGGACCTCCTCCATCCTTCTCCATTTCCCTATCCGTCCTTCAATTTACTCCTCCTTCTTCACCCAGAGACAAGAATTTTGACCCGATGACGGTGACTGTTCAGAGGAACGATAGATCCCTCGGTACACACAGAAGTGTCTTCGAGGGTCCCGACCCGACCGATGTAACAGAGACCGTTACCGGGACCCTGTAATCGAAAGATAAGAAACTATTTCATTAGGTGTACAAGTACGAAGAAAGGGATCTTACCAAGGGAGAATTTTTGGAGTAGGAATCCATCTGACAGACGTGAATTTCCTCTTTTCTCTTGTGAAAAGACAAACGGACACCAAACCCCCAGGACGGGATTATAAGTGTCCCGTCCTAATTCTCATGTTTACCTCCAGATATATGACACACAGATTTATGAAGTTCAAATTCGGTTGTTTACGAACGTACTTTATGTAAGGTTGGATGTAGGAACTGGATCTTTCGGACCGAGTTTAAATTCGAAGTAGTATCGGGAATACATATCAAGACAAGTGTTGTTGTCGAAGGGAAATAGTGTTAGAACCCGTGTCAGACGGGAAACCTTCTACGTGTTCTGTTTCTATGGTTAAGTCTAGGTTATGTGAGCCAAGGATAACCCACCCGTTAAGACCACAGAGACCTTAAATCTGTAACCAGAATCTTGACCCCAGTGTTTGAGTCACCCTTCCCTTTGTCGGTCGTCTACCGATGTCAGTTTAGAAACGAAGTCCTCGGGTCTCGTCGTCTAAGTGGAGGGGTCCAGATTCCCGTTATGACTCCGATCCCCATCCTCCGTCTGTCCCTGGGAACATGTAGTCATTTTTTCAAAACGTTGACGTTTAGTTTATTTTACGTCCCTTTCGTTAGGTCACCCTTTGTGTGTATATGATGAGTCCAGCCGCTCAATTTTCTCCGTCAGAGTCCTTTAAAGACATGTCCGTGGAACATAAAGGTCGACTAACACCTTTCCTGAGTTCAGGAAGTGTGTCCCGTTAACCTCTTTTGAGGTATGTATTTTTCACGTGAACCACAGTTGGAGTATTTATTCTTAAACCCCGTAGGACACTAAAAATGGTTTCGGGGACTTCATTCTCCGTCTGTGGGTCCTATTGGTCCTATTCTATGTCTCGTTTCTTAATAGTCGTCTTAGATCCTTTTCTCCTTAGGTCTGGTAGGATCCAGTCTTCAGTACAAGAACCAATGTCTAGATACTATATAGGAGTACCAAGTGACTTGTCGTTTTACATGTATCATGAAAGTCTCAGTCCCAAGTCAGTAAGACTTATATAGGGCAACAATAGCGAAGAGCCGGAAAACCGATTCTAGTTCACATCATAGACAAGAATAGTCAACTTATATAGGGTAACAATAGATATACTTAAGAGATCAAGTATAATATCTAAGGATGTGGTCGAGTCCTTTTTGTTGACTGGGGAAGAGGGGTAGGGACGGAAGTCACTGAAGTCCTACCAACGAATTTTAACCATAACTACCCTCATACAAATTTGTGGTAAACAACATCGACACATCAGCGATTCAACATAGACTGAGAAAAAATTGGGACTCCTGACATCGGGGGGTCCGAAGAGACAGGTACCCTAAAGGGTCCGTTTTTATGACCTCACCTAACGGTAAAGAAGAGGTCCTTTAGAAGGAGTGGGTCCCTAGTTTGGGTATAGAGAACGTAATCGTCCGTTTAAGAAATGGTGACTCGGTGGTCCCTTCGGGTAAAAAATTGTGGTATCTTTCGCTGTTTGTAATGTTTAATCCGGACAGAAGGGGATCTCTCGGAAAATAATAATTAAATGGTCGTGTGTTGACAAACATACGGTTTTCGTCTGTTTTTATAGTCCATTCATCAAGAGAAGAATTACTACGATTAAGGAGTCATCCGATGTATAAATAATATGTGTCGGTATTAAATGTATGAATATAGATCTAGAATAAACTCCTATATATTTCAGGTTTTCGATCTAAAACAAAAGCTTCTAATACTTACTCTTTGTAGATACAAATTTTTGACGGCCCCAGTAGACTATAAAAATAGGTTTACAATAAACTTTTCTTATTAAATAACGGGTCCTTTCATTATTTTTAATCAAAACACAAATCCTTTTTTCCTCTCTTTTTTTTTTTAAGAGGACGTGGACCAGTCTTTCACGATGAATCGAAGACTCTGATTAAAACTTGTCGTCCTTCCGTAAGAGTACAACTACCAAAATGAGACCCCAAACAAAAGACTTTGACGGATCTCGTAGTTTAGGTTTTTTTGTCTACACACACACGTAAAGGATACCCTCAGACAGTAGGGAAACCAAGGGAAGAGGACATTCTTTACCTTTTCGGTTCAAAGAAGGAGGCTCAGTGCGAAGTTGTGCGGTTCCCGCCTGTGCCGTGTGGACGAGGTGGAAGCGGTGTGCAGTGAGTAGTAGGCGTCTCTCTCTCCGTAGGTCTCCCTTGTCCCGCTCCCGCTAGTAGTCGGTGGATTTCTTGGCCCGTGCCGGAGGAGTCGACAAAAGACACAGACTTCCGTATTTCAATGTTTTAAACCTTTTCAGTCTTGACGTCCCGTTTGGTCGACGTATTGAGGAAATGTCCCTTACCCCTACCCTCTTTCACAAGTACCAAAAAGTCGAGACTCGTGTCAAACCTCTTATGATTTGTGTCCACGGTACTGAGGTCGGAGAAGGACTAAATAGACGTTGTAGACACCTCTTTAGGTGTCGGATCTTTCTTTAATGGAACTGTTGAGGAAAATGGGTTTCTTGACAACCTAAAAAGAGTTGTAAGGTCACATTATGAACGTGGGTTTTACGTAAACACCTCAACTTAACCTTTCTAAAAGTAAACTTAACTGAGATTGTCAAGACTAGACCCACCCCAATTAACCAGATCACTTGTCATTTATAAAACTAAAGGTTACTTTAAGACTTCTGATTCATAGAAGAAATCTCATTCGTAATATAACATCTGTGGGGTAATTAAAAATGACACCATCCGAATTACTACCGAGGGTTTCTACAGGTATAGGATTAGAGGTCTTGGAGGTCCCTTATATACTACACTGTGCTGTTTTCCCCGAAATGTCCACACTGATCCAATTCTTGAACTCTACCCCTCTCAACAAACTTAATGGGTCCACCCGGGTCACATCCGTGTCCTTTAAATATTTCCTCTCCCGTCCCCCGCACCGCCTCTGAGTGACAACACAACGACAGGAACTTCTGTCTTGTTCCCCACACCTCGGTTGTTTATGTTCAATGGAGACGTTCGACCCTTTTCGTTTCTTTACTCAAGTGGAGACCTTATCGGTCTTCCTTATCCCGGGACGACGGTGGAACTGAAGTCGGGTCACCTTCTGTACAACCTGAAGTCTGGAGATCTTGACATTCTTTTATGTAAAAACGATAAAATTTGGTGACTAAACAATATCGTTATCATTATTTAATTATATAAATACTTTATTTTAAAATTTTAGGTAATTTGAGATTTCCCCCTTAAACACAGACTTCAGACGTTTCAAATCTCCGGTATGGTAATACAAAGTAGTGTGAACAGTGTTAATATACGTTTACTGATAGGTCTAAAATATGGGTTCCGTGAACACAAAGTTGTTGTGAAAAATAAATTCCGACGGCGACGATTCAGTGAAGTCAGCACAGGCTGAGACACGCTGGGGTATCTGCCGTCGGGTGGTCCGAGACGGCAGGGACCCTAAGAGGTCCGTTCTTGTGACCTCACCCAACGGTAACAGAAGAGGTTACGTACTTTCGATTTCCTATCGAAAATCTGAATTCCCTTTTCTATACTATCGTATACGAGAGGACCCTTTCTGACTTCCGTCGTCCTCTGTCCTTGCTGTCTCCTACTCTACCAACTTACCGTAGTGGCTGAGTTGCCTGAACTCAAACTCATTTGAGGTCCTCAGCCACTACCTGTCCCTCCGGACCGCACGACGTCAGGTACCCCAACGTTTCTCATCCTGTGTTAACTCGTTGACTTGACTACTATCGTAGTCAATTCTCTCTACATAAATTTTATGATTGCGTCTGAGTCGTGTCGATTTCGTCTATCCAACGGTCAATTAATACTATTGAACTGAAAAACTACTCACTTTAGAGTGTAAGAAACCTTTAACTCAAACCCACACACACACGTCAATCGACCTTCCTATCATCCTTCGTTTTATTGGGTAAAATTCTTACGATAGATTTTGAAGTTCCCTTCAGACACAAGATAAGGGGGTGGAGTTTATTTTTGTTTTCCCCCGTCACCCTCTACGCTTCCAAAACTCCCCTCCCTCCAGTGGGTCATCAGTATCGAATATTTGAGACATTCACTTCGACTATTCCGTACCCGTCCTATCACAGAAAACCTTTGGACCGTTTATTCCGTGTTCGGATGTTTACTTGGTATTTGAGTTTCTTTTTTAAGGTCAAAAATTGGTTAAAAAGTGACTGGATTCTTTGGTACTCTGTTTTTTTTTTTTTAAGATATTCCGTCTTCGGACGGAACCTCTCTTCGGTCCCAGTCGGTTGACATCGTTTCGAATAACAACAAAAGTATTCCACCTACCTACACCTAGGTGGTCACTTACTCCTTCCGTATCAGTTTCCACCACTAAGTCAAACGTTCTTTTCGTAGAGGTCACGAGGGAATGACACTTCAATTGTCTTTATTCTATGGTTTTAAATGATTCCAGAGTCTCCAACCTGACGGTACAGACTTCAGACGATGGAACTACGTTAAAATCTTTTGATATGTCTAAACCCCCACCTTGTCGTGTTGAGGACTAGGTTGTCAAAGAGAAATGAGTCGTTTATCTTCCGACACATTTCCGGGGGGACCTACATTCAGAGTCTCGACACACTGCTCGGTTCGTGTTGTCGTTTATCCAGGACTTGGGTAAACGTAGACTCCTCTTTGAACATTCATCCTACGTTTTTCTCAGACCTGAATCTCACTGATTTGTTGTTGAGAATCTGTTCGTCATGAACGACAGTCAAAAGGTTACTTATGGTTTTCGATCTTTTGAGGAAAGATCTACCTATCCTACTCTCACAGGACTACGGAAGCTCCTCGATACAATTAAAAGAGAGTTTAAGTCAGTGAAAGTTGTATGGTCAAACTAAAACGTCGTCACTGGTTCCAAAAGACAGAATATGAAGGTACTGATGGATGTACCGGAACGAAAATGTCTAACACGTCCTCTTCTCGTACGTGATACGGTCACAAGAAAGACGAAGGGGTAGGTATAATAATTTCGACGAGTTGAATCTGGGGTCTCCGTATCAAACATTTGCAGTAACAAAGTGTCTGGGGAATTTTTAGATTATTTTCTGTACATTGGGAGAGTGAGATAGGTTTCTCCTCCGAGAGATATGTGTGTATTAATATGTGGTGTACGGTTTATATAAACGTCCTCAAGTGCTTGAGGACTTTCGGGTAAATACCTTCGGGTACATTTTTTCGGGAACGGGATGTCCTAAAAGAAGTGGGACAATATCTCAACGGTTCTCGAAACTTTTCTCTCTCTCCTCACGTTACTACGTACACTGAAAAGTCTATCGAACCTATCAAGGTACTCGACAACTTCTCAGTTTTTCGTTTATTTGCAGTTGTCAAGACTTAGGGTTGTAACAAATTACTGTTGGAAGGGTACAAACGGTTGAACGACGAATTGTTGTTAGGACAACTGTGACACCTTTTCCGAAGGGTCCAGGAGGGTCCATTTATTCTGTGAGGATGACTAGTGGACCGGTGGGTTGACTTGAGATTACGTGTGTCTTAAGTACTGCTACTCAGTGAGAGAAACGGTTTACAGGCAACTGTATCGTATCTAAAACGGAGAAGCATTCTCGAAAAGTACATGATTAGGGTCGTTTCTAGTAATATTCTTCCGTAGTTAAGATTCGTTTTGAGATACTGACTTTACTTTCCACAACAAAAGTGTAAACACTCTTCACATTTACAGATTGAAAAGACTTCGTAAGGTAAGGGTAACGAGAGTCCGGAATCGTATACTGAAAGACCTACCCCCCTTTCTAAAAGAAAGAAAAAAAAAAAATTGAATAAAGTAAACAACGACTTCAATTCAGAGTGGTTAAATACACGTCAAGTCATACAATGACCCTTGTCCCTTCGTTTTAACTTTTAATCTTGTAAGTAGTTAAGAAGTCTTTGTTTACCCTGTTCGCCATCTAAAGGACTCCATCTTTTTGTTCTTTCTCTGTTCCCTCCGTGTTGAAAACTACAACTTTTCTGTTGACACCTCACCTGCCGTCTATTTGTCGTAAAACGGGACGACCGAGGTGACGTCTCCATTGAACTAGTGAGACATGTTGGACCGTTCTTCGGAGCCCGTCCTCGTTTCTTGATAGGGTCCGTTCATCCCCCACTCCGCACCTTCAACAATCTAACCGAATGGTTTGGGAAGGGATTGTCGGTTCTTCCTTCACCTAATGGATACCGACACTGATTCCTTGAATACCGGTTGTTCTGGTCAACGGACGTGTCTTAAGACGGTTCAAGTCATCGAAGTCGAAAGTACTACCAAAATGTGTTCAAACCTTTTGTCCACCTTTATATACCCCCCCTTCAGGTCCTCCATCCAAAGTAAAATCTGTCATTTACTTCTATTCGTTCTAAAGGGGTTACGTCCTCTTCCTATTTAATCCTCAACCCCTAATTGTATTTATGTGATTGTATACATTTTATTAGTTGTTCCTGGATGACATGTCGTGTCCTTTGATGAGTTATAAGACATTGTTGGATATACCCTTTACTTAACCTTTTTTTTTATCTATGTACACATACATATTCACTGAGTGAAACGATATGTGAACTTTACGCTGTGACAATTAGTTGATATGAGATCATATTTTATTTGTAATTTTTCAAAAGTGGTTTAGGTTTCACTAATTTAATAATCTTTGGTAGAATTTACGATCTCCAGTATAACCTCCATCTGTCTAATTACTCCTGTCCCAAGGACCATATTCTCCTTGGACTTAACCTTAACATCATCCGGTACAAGTCCCTGGGACCTTTATCTCTTAACCTACGTCCTCCATGATGTCACCTTTTGGTTAATATCTGATCATTGTTGACTTCTTTGGTGTTTAATCACTCTTCCGAAGTTTAAATTGGTCCACAATCGTACTAACTCTTACTTAAAATCAGGAAATTGAAGAACCCAATCCTAAGGATAAAAGATTTTTTCGTGTAAGATTAGCGAGTTGATACGTCTTTTGGTTTTGTTATCGATGTCACTTCCCCCAAAATGGTAATGTTTACAGTTCTTTCCTACTAGATGTGTCAAGGAGAATGAACTTATCTTTCAAGAATCTTTACAGTAAGTTACTAAACGGGTATCACACTTACTAAATTTTACTTCTGAAGATTAATAAAGATCGATATTTAACTCTTGTATAAAATACAATCCGTCGTAATAACCTGAGATTA
Source organism: Capra ibex (assembly GCA_006410555.1). Classification (NCBI taxonomy): domain Eukaryota; kingdom Metazoa; phylum Chordata; class Mammalia; order Artiodactyla; family Bovidae; genus Capra; species Capra ibex. The sequence goes on along the minus strand of SJYO01016970.1, from coordinate 32,174,656 downwards.
TAAGTGTACTTGAAATAGATTCTTCGACTTTCAGATTTTTGGACGTCATTTTTCCTGTGGAACTGAAATAATCACAAAGTTTTGGGGTCATCTTGGAAGAGGGTTCTCAATATTATAGTGTGTTTTCATCCCCTTTCTGAAGATTCTTCAGAAGACGTCAAATACTTCCTCGAAGTAAATGACCTTAAATAAAATAAAAATAATAATAATGACTTTTTCCTTTTTCACTAGAAAGATCCACATCAGTCTTTCAGACGAAAAAATTGATAATACTAATAAGTGATTTTATTCCAGAGACAAGATGTATGACTTTATAAATAAATTTTACACATCGTTCCTTTAAAGAAGTGATGACAAAAAACAAGAATTATGTCTCACTAAACGACAACTTCAAGTCAGTGATTCAATTACAGACTGAGACGCTGGGACACCTGACGTCGTGTGGTCCGAAGGCACAGGAAGGGATAGAGGACCTCAAACGAGTCTGAGTACAGGTAGCTCAGCCACTACGGTAGGTTGGTAGAGTAAGAGGCGGTGGGAGAAGAGAACGGGAGTCAGAAAGGGTCGTAGTCCCAGAAAAAGTTACTTAGTCGAGAAACTTAGTGCACCGGTTTTATAACCTCGACGTCGTAGTCAGGAAGGTTACTTGTAAGTTCCAACTAAAGGAAATCGTAACTGACCAAAGTAGAGGCACACCTGAGAGTTCTCAGAAGAGATCGTACAACTCTCCGGGTACTTGTCTCACTAATTCTACGTGAATTTTTTTTATACCTAGATTTGAGTTCGATTTCTTGGTATTTTAAATAAAATTTAGGACGATTATGTGTCCATATTAAACGACGAGGAAAAAAAAAAAAAAGATCAAATATCAAAGTTAACAATAGATGTCAACAAAAAAGAATTGGAACCGAGTTCTGTGTTTAATAGATGAACCGGTGGATTACGCCACTACCGTTCCGGTGTTCTCTTAAATGACCCCGGGCTTTCAATTTGTAGAAAATTTACTGAGGTTTCTCTTACAGACTTTCTACACTTGAGACAGGAAAAATAAATATATTGGAATAAAAATATTAATAAATTTAAAATACCGATGTATCTATAAAGTTATTATTTTTATTTGATCTAATTTTCATTCGGTCACCACTATGTACTTTCTGTATTTCTTTCTTTACAGATTTCATCAAACCTGAGGAGACTTCTACTTATGCAATTTCTTCGTTCACGATATGGTCATATTAAACGTAATGGTAAATAGTGGTCTCGGGTACCCGATTTTGGAATAGATCTGTGATTGGAGTATTTTCTTGTACGTCTTATAAATATTTGATAAAAGTAAATTTTGTGGTGTAGGAGATAGTGAAAAGAAAATCATTATAGTACATATCTTATAGGACATCTTAAACTTTATGTTTCATATTTCTTCTTCCACATAATACCCCAATTCCCACTACTGTCGTCGATAAATTCCTGGTCCTGAACAAAGAATCCGTACTTTTCCGTTATCGTTGTTGGTTCGTTCGTTACTTAAGTAGGACGGTCCTAAATCCTTATTTGACTACTTCAAGGTTCGTCTCACTGAGACGTATAGTGAGGGTAGAGACTCTTTGACGGTATCCTTTCAAAGAGTTAATGCAAAGGTCAACTTAATAGTCTTTCACAATTAGTCTCGTCATTGAATGGGAAGTCTCTTGAAGGTATAATGAGTACCATAAATCTGGTATGATTAAGGTTTGTTACTTCTCTTTGGTCCTTTCTTAGTCTCAAGTGAGAAGTCAGTGCCCAAGAACCTTGAACGAACTCGGTTGGATGTGTACGGTTGTGGAAAAAACAACAATTAAACGTAATTGGAGGACTAGAATTTGTCTACCTCAGAAATTTTTAATTGTGTTTATAAATCCTAAAAACAGATTAAACCAATAACTTTACCAGTTAAGGGTCTAATACACAACATATATTTAAGATCAGGATATGTAATATCCGAGGAAACCTAGAAGACGAGTCTTCGGGTATCCTCGACGTCGAGGATGAGAGGAGATGATAGTACTAGGAACTCCCGTTTACCAAATTGACGTACATAAAGTTAACATGGTTATTTTACTTTCTTTACCCGTTTCGGTGAGTACTAATTTTCCCGTTTGAATTTCAGAGTCATTACAAGTCCATAATTATTGAAATTACGAAATTGATAATATTAAGGTAATTGGATACGGAATTGATAATGCTAAAGTAATTGGATACATAATATATATATAAGAAACGTCGGTTTCTACCTCTTCGAGATATGTCAGTGGTTTTTGTTCTGGCTCTCGACTGACGCCGAGTCTGGTACTTGAGGAATAACGGTTTATGTCTGATTTTAACTTATTTCATCCCTTTTGGTGATCTGGTAAGTCCATACTGGATTTCGTTTAGGGAACACTAATATGTTACCTTCACTCTTTATCTAAATTCCCTGATCTAGACTATCTGTCTCACGGACTACTTGATACCAGCCTCCAACACTGTAACATGTCCTCTGTCCCTAGTTCTGGTAGGGGTGCCCTTTTTTTACGTTTTTTCGTTTACCGACAGGAATATTTATCGACACTTTTCTTCTCTTCACTTTTCGTCTCTTCTTTTCCTTGCTATAAGGGTAAACTTACGTCTCAAGGTTTCTTATCGTTTCTCTCTATTCTTTCGGAAGGAGTCGTTAGTTACGTTTCTTTATCTCCTTTTGTTGTCTTACCCTTTCTGATCTCTAGAGAAGTTATTTGAGTCTCTATAGTTCCTTGTATAATACGTTTCTACCCGAACTATTTCCTGTCTTTACCATACCTGGATTGTCTTCGTCTTCTATAATTCTTCTCCACCGTTCTTATGTGTCTTCTTACATGTTTTTCCTAGAAGTACTGGGTCTATTAGTGCTACCACACTAGTGAGTGGATCTCGGTCTGTAGGACCTTACACTTCAGTTCACCCGGAATCCTTCGTAGTGATGCTTGTCTCGATCATCTCCACTACCTTAAGGTCGATCCGATAAATTTTCGGACTTTCTACTACGACACTTTCACGACGTGAGTTATACGGTCGTGTAAACCTTTTGAGTCGTCACCGGTGTCCTGACCTTTTCTAGTTAAAAGTAAGGTTAGGGTTTCTTTCCGTTACGTTTTCTTACGAGTTTGATGGCGTGTTAACGTGAGTAGAGTGTGCGATCATTTCATTACGAGTTTTAAGAGGTTCGGTCCGAAGTCGTTATGCACTTGGTACTTGAAGGACTACAAGTTCGACCAAAATCTTTTCCGTCTCCTTGGTCTTTAGTTTAACGGTAGTAGACGACCTAGGAACTTTTTCGTTCTCTCAAGGTCTTTTTGTAGATAAAGACGAAATAACTGATACGGTTCCGGAAACTGACACACCTAGTGTTATTTGAGACCTTTTAAGACTTTCTCTACCCTTATGGTCTGGTGGACTGGACGGAGAACTCTTTAGACATACGTCCAGTCCTTCGTTGTCACTCTTGACCCGTACCTTGTTGTCTGACCAAGGTTTATCCTTTTCCTAATGCAGTTCCGACATATAACAGTGGGACGAATAAATTGAATATATGTCTCATGTAGTACTCTTTGTCACCTGACCTTCTTTGTGTTCGACCTTAGTTCTAACGGCCCTCTTTATAGTTATTGGAGTCTATACGTCTACTGTGGCGGGAATACCGTCTTTCCCTTCTCCTTGATTTTTCGGAGAACTACTTTCACTTTCACCTCTCACTTTTTCAACCTAATTTCGAGTTGTAAGTCTTTTGTTTCTAGTACCGTCGGCCAGGGTAGTGAAGTACCCTTTATCTACCCCTTTGTCACCTTTGTCACAGTCTGAAATAAAAACCCCCGAGGTTTTAGTGACGTCTACCACTGACGTCCGTACTTTAATTTTCTGCGAATGAGGAACCTTCCTTTCAATACTCGTTGGATCTGTCGTATAAGTTTTCGTCCCTGTAATGAAACGGTTGGTTACAGGCAGATCAGTTCCGATACCAAAAAGGTCACCAGTACATACCTACACTCTCAACCTGACACTTCTTTCGATTCACGGTTTCTTAGTTACGAAAACTTGACACTACAATCTCTTCTGAGAACTCTCAGGGAACCTGACGTTCCTCTAGGTTGGTCAGGTAGGATTTCCTCTGGCCAGGACCCACAAGTAACCTTCCTGACTACGACTTCGACTTTGAGGTTAATGACCACTGGAGTACGCTTCTCAACTGAGTAACCTTTTCTGGGACTACGACCCTCCCTAACCCCCGTCCTTCTCTTCCCATGCTGTCTCCTACTCTACCGACCTACCGTAGTGGTTGAACTACGTGTACTCAAACCCACTGGAGGCCCACAACCACTACCTGTCCCTCCGGACCGCACGACGCTAAGTACCCCAGCGTTTCTCAACCTGTGTTGACTCACTGAGTTGACTTGGATACATATCATAAAAAATTTTTAACTTCATATAAACTAAATGTTACGACACAATTAAAGATCACATGTCTTTTCACTAAGCATAAGAAATTGTACTATCAAGTATAAAAACATAAAAGAAAAGGTAACAACAAAGTATTAATAAAAAATAATATAGAAAAAGTATAGAAAAGGTAGTATCGAATTATGTTCTATAATCAAGGGACACGATATGTCACCCTAAAACAACAAATAAAATATAAACCATCAAACACGGACGATTAGGGTTTAAGAATTAAATACGGGGGTAAAGGGAAACCATTGATATTTGAACAAAAGAAACAGACACTCAGACATAGATAAAACGATTATTCAAGTAAACATAGTATAAAATCTAAGGTACACACTATTGTATATAAATAGTAGGAGACTGAAGTGAATCATACTATTATTATATCACACTATCACTACATAATAGAAAAATATTTGTGTTTTTAATTTACAATGTTTAAGTGTTGTGTTACACTTAAGGTCTCAACCTACCTCACGATATTAACAAGTTGGTGTTTGTGAACAGGTACTTCTTTTGTCAGACAACTTTTCTCTTTTCTCTTGAACATAAAGTAGAGATTCTTTCAACGTGTTTATAGAATTTGTAGTGAAAAAAGTCTTCTACTATTAAATCAATTTCCGTGTACAGAATAATTTTCAGTTTTATAGATAAAATATGAATAAATGTTTAGGAAACTGTATGAGTTATACTTTCTCTGATCATCGAACTCAACGCATAAGTGAATAAGAAAGTCAGTCACGAGTCATTTGTTTCTCTTTTCGTCATCTTCCCCCCTTCTCAAGGGAAAAGGAAAGTCTGAAGTTGGACATTTAGTTTCTGTTCGGCGGATTTTCAAAATCCATGGGTGAACGGATCTGTTTATAAATATATTTGTGTGACCACATGCACCCCACGCACATACACGAATACGAGAACCGACCCAATCCCTACAATAACACCCCTCCATCTCTCACCTTGGCTATGAATGTGTTCGACCCCCTCTCTTCTCTCTCCACTTCAGTGAACGAATACCTCTACCCTAGACCTGGACCCAAACACGTAATGGAATTCAGGGTACAAGAAAGTAATATGGTGTGACGGAGGGGCTGTTGTCGGGATATTTTATTGGAGGAGTTGTTGACTTTTCTAGAATTGACCACCAAAAGAGTCTCACACCTTTCAGATTTAGAGAGGTACCTAATAGTTATTGATTTATGGGAAAGTCTCGTTCACTTCACACAATCAGTAAGTCAGTACAAGTTGAGAAACGTTGGGGTACCTGACATCGGGAGATACGAGGGGGCAGGTACCTTAAGAAGTCCGTTTTATGAGTTCACTCAACAGTAAAGGAAACGGTCCTCTGGAGAGACTGGATCCCTAACTTAGGCCTAGAGGACTGAATGGGGACCTCTTCCCTATCCGATGGGTGAGATCATAAAAACCCAAAGGGACCATCGAGTCTACCACTTCCAAGGTGGACGTCACGTCCTCTGGACCCAAGTCAAAGACCCAACCCTTCTAGGGGACCTCCTTCTCTTCCCGATGGGTGAGGTCATAAGAACGGACCTTTTAGGGGTACCTGTCTCCTCGGATCGTCCGATGTCAGGTACCCCAGCGTGTCTGAGACTGTACTGACTCGCTAATTCGTGTCGTGTCGTCGTGAGGACGGAGTCTAAGAAATGGTAGGTTCGGTGGTCCCTTCGGGATATTCGATCCTCGTAAACCAGTTAAGGAAACTTTATTGCGGTAGAACTATACAAGTAATTAACTAAGTAACGAAGTAAAAAACTATAGAAATCAGAAATAAAGGAAATTTTATAAATGACTCTTAGTTAATATAAGGTTCGTAACGAGAATGGTATTAATAAAAAGGAAAGTTCATTGATCGTTTGATCTTTCATTCAATGACATTAAGATATCTCTTTTATTGAATACATGTGGACGCAGACGAAATGATTATAGTTTTACTATTGGATAAAAATTTCTCATGACTTTGTTTGCGGTGAATTTAATCTATAAGTGGACCCCCAGATACTTAGAATTTATCAATTCAGTCACTAATTTAATCTCGTTTAACTTCTGTGTTCGCAGATGGGTCACCACCAACCACCCCCTCTCTTGACACTTTCTTATATTTTACTTATCCCATTAAATAGATGGAAATGTGACTTTAACATAGCTTTTCGTTTGAACAGAGGAATATGTGGGAAGGAAAGGAGGTGTTTTACTCTACTCCAGAAATTTCTTCAATACTTAGAGACAACGAGAGGTTTGACCCTCGAGTTTAAACTTTATAGGTACAGTCGTCGACTGTTATGAAGGTTTCCTTTAAGACTACATGAAAGAGAACACATCAGTCGAGGACAATTCTTTGGTCTTAATACGAACTCCACATTCATGTATTGTTGGTTTTTTGGGTGTTGGGACTATCTTTTTTATTTAGAAAAGAGGTCTCTACTGACTGACAAGGAAACACTCTTCACCTGACGTCTCACGATGGGAACTTAAAACGAGACCCCCTGTACCCGTAGAAGGATGGATGTAGGGTCCGGTCATAATGACGTCTACGGGTCCGTAGTCACCTCCACACGGTAGCAAAATGTAAATTTACCTTACCTAATCTTGGAAAAGGCGTTCACTATCTTCGGGGTGTAACGAGTATCAAAAAGGTTTTTAAGACCGTCCCCTTTCTTTCTTCCCATTCCTACCACATACGAAAAGAACCAGTTGAGTCCGAGACTCAGTGAAAAGTCAAACACTACCTGACACTACGACAGGGGTTCTTGCCACAGACATACCATGGTGTAGTGGGGACTCCGTCTTATGTCACGAAAGAGGAACTAAATAGGGGATTTTATAGTGTGATCAATCACTCACACATCTTGTAGAATCACTTCCAAACTCCTATTGTTCCCTTAAATCAATCGAGTTTGATGGCGTATTAACGTGAGCAGAGTGAGCGATCGTTTCATTACGAGTTTTAAGAGGTTCGGTCGGAAGTCGTTATGCACTTGGTACTTGAAGGTCTACAAGTTCGACCAAAATCTTTTCCGTCTCCTTGGTCTCTAGTTTAACGGTTGTAGACGACCTAGTACCTTTTTGGTTCTCTCAAGGTCTTTTTGTAGATAAAGACGAAATAACTGATCCGGTTTCGGAAACTGACACACCTAGTGTTATTTGACACTTTCTAAGACTCTCTACCCTTATGGTCTGGTGGATTGGACGGAGAACTCTTTAGACATACGTCCAGTCCTTCGTTGTCACTCTTGACCTGTACCTTGTTGTCTGACCAAGGTTTATCCTTTTCCTAATGCAGTTCCGACATATAACAGTGGGACGAATAAATTGAAGATACGTGTCATGTAGTACTCTTTGCGATCTGACCTTCTTTGTGTTCGACCTTAGTTCTAACGGCCCTCTTTATAGTTAGTGGAGTCTATACATCTACTGTGGTGGGAATACCGTCTTTCACTTCTCCTTGATTTTTCGGAGAACTTCTTTCATTTTCTCCTCTCATTTTTTCAACCGGATTTCGAGTTGTAAGTCTTTTACTTCTAGTACCGTAGGCCAGGGTAGTGAAGTACCCTTTATCTACCCCTTTGTTGTCTGAAATAAAAAAACCCGAGGTTTTAGTGACGTCTACCACTAACGTCGGTACTTTAATTTTCTACGAATGAGGAACCTTCTTTTCAATACTCGTTGGATCTATCGTATAAGTTTTCGTCTCTGTAATGAAACGGCTGATTCCAGGAAGATCAGTTCCGATACCAAAAAGGTCACCAGTACATACCTACACTCTCAACCTGACACTTCTTCCGACTCGCGGCTTCTTAACTACGAAAACTTGACACCACAACCTCTTCTGAGAACTCTCAGGAAACCTGACGTTCCTCTAGGTCGGTCAGGTGAGACTTCCTCTAGTTAGGACCCTAAAGAAACCTTCCTTACTACGATTTCGACTTTGAGATCATGAAACCGGTGGAGTACACTTCTCAACTGAATAATCTTTTCTGAAACTACGACCCTCCCTAACCCCCGTCCTCTTCTTCCCTTGCTGTCTCCCACTCTACCGACCTACCGTAGTGACTGAACTACCTGTGCTCAGACTCACTTGAGGCCCTCAACCACTATCTGTCCCTCCGGACCGCACGACGTTAAGTACCCCAGCGTTTCTCAGCCTGTACTGACTCGTTGACTTGGCTTGACTTTGACTTGACTACCACGGAGAAGACTGAAGGGACCATCGAGTCTACCATTTCTCAGACGAACGCTACGCCCTCTGGATCCAAGTTAGGGACCCAGTCCTTCTAGAGGACCTCTTCTTTTACCGTTGGGTGAGGTCTTCAGAACGGACCTCTTATGGTACCTGTCTCCTCGAACCGTCCGATGTCAGGTACCCCAGCGTCTCAGTCTGTGTTGACTCGTTGAAGTGAAAGTGTCCCGGAGAACCCGAAGGGTCCCCCAAGTCACCATTTCTTATGTGAAAGTTACGTCCTCTGGACCTAAACTAGGGACCCGACCCTTCTAGGGCACCTCTTCGTTCACCGATATCAACCCAAAATTTATTGGTAAACGAAAAAGAGGTAATATGAAGTACCAGGAACCATAATCTCTAAAGTGAAAAAGACGGTGTCCTAGTGTCCGTTTAGGAAGAGGTGTAACTGCCCAAACACCCGGTAGTCACCCAACGGGTTGTCAGAGTTCTAGGTTTAGGAATGACCAGTACGGTCCTGTGAGACTAATCCCTTCCCTGTCTTTGAATCTTAAAGAACTCATAGATGAGATACAGGACGTACCATCTAGATGTAAGTTTCCTGACTCGTTCACCCAGGATCACAAGGACTAGAATGTCTATTCCTCCGACTCTAGTCTCTTCATTGAGTGTATTTTAATGTACCCATAACCTCCGTCCCGGCCCCTGACACGGGTATAGAAGATCGGTCGTTTCGACATTATACACGGGAAAGTAGTCTAACACCACAATCCCTTTTTTTTACAATTTGACATAAAAGATCATATCCTACGGGGGTGGGGGTGACGACCCCTTGAAACAAAGACTCTGAAAGGGTTTGTCGAAGAGTCGAAGAGAATCGTTCTCTATTCCAAAGGGACATTTGACGGACCTCGTTTCTCGGAGTCCTCAGGTTTTCTTGGGAAAAGATACGGTTCGTCTCCCTCTAAGTCGACAATTAAAGCCTCTAGTTATTCATTGATGACGACGACGACGACGACGATTCAGAGAAGTCAGCACAGGTTGAGACACGCTGGCGTATCTGCCGTCGGGTGGTTCTAAGGGACAGGGACCCTAAGAGGTCCGTTCTTGTGACCTCACCCACCAGTAAAGGAAGAGGTTATGTACTCTCATTTTTCACTTTCACTTCAACGAGTCAGCACAGACTGAGAATCGCTGGGGTACCTGACGTCGGATGGTCCGAGGAGGTAGGTACCTAAAAGGTCCGTTCTCATGACCTTACCCCACGGTAACGGAAGAGGCTCATTGATGACTCAACTTTCTATTTTTTTATTATTATTTCGAGATTTCAGTCAACTCTCTATGATTTCAATTACCGTTTAACGTATAAACTTTATTTTTAAACCCCAACTACTATCCAAATCTTCTCCATTCTCCTAATCAACCTCTGTTTCCCACCATTTACACATGTGTATACGTAAATATATGTTCACCTATGTCTGTAGGTGTGAAAATACCGGACGAAAATCTTTTGGTGAATTGGTTCTTAACTCGAAGGGACCAGTGAGTCGACCATTTGTTAGACGGACGTTATGTCCTCTGGACCCAAATTAAGGACCCGACCCTTCTAGGGGACCTCTTCCCTTTCACCTAAGACCGGACCTCTTAAGGTACCTGACATATCAGGTGCCCCAGTGTTTCTCAACCTGTGCTAACTCGTTAAAAGTGAAAGTGAATTTGTTCTTATCTCTTTACTTAGTAACATCGGCGGGATGAGACACGCACAACATCATTTTATATTTTTACAAATCTTTCCAATTACAATTTACATATTAAGTCGTATAAGTGTGATCATATTGATAGTGGTGGTCGATCGGTCTTAAAATAATAAGGTTTGAGGTATGGATAATTTGTCATTCAGGGGTAAGGAAGGTGGGAAATTGGAACCAGTGATAAGATGAAGAACAGAGATGTCTAATCTGATAAGATCCATGATACACCTTCACCTTAGTTTGTCGTAAACAAGGAAACACGATCCGAACAGAGGTTCCAAAAGGGATAAACTAATTCTTCTCATCGAGAGACCATGGTAACTGATCACCGTTATTGAAGAGACCCCACTTTATGAACCAAACTAGTACATGCCCCTATGGATACTATTTCTTTGAAATATTTATCCGTCTAATTAGTTCGTTCTTATTACAGACAAAAGTATTTGTGACCGTGAAATCGTCTAGTCGTTTTAAGTTTTAATGTTTTCCTCTCGAAATACATACGTAAGACGTATACATGTACCGTTATAAAACTGTGATCCTTACTTATAGTTTGAAGACAAATAAATCCTTTCAAATGGTTCAAGGACGATATAATTTCTATAGTTCTATTACTCCATTTGTATCACAAGAGTTATTTTTGTTGCACTTTTAACACCAAAAGTACGAATAATAGTCGGTAATAATACTAGTAGGGACATTTTATAATATATATTATTCTATCGAATTTTCCCAATTTTTGACCAAAAATTTATTTACCAAATGTTTATAGTAAACATCCCTCTTTCGGCAAAGATGAGATCGCCTTCGTGACGCCGAAGTATATCACCTTTCATATAATTCTTGTTATATTAAGACCGTTTTATTACGAATCTTTAACTTTCCGTGGAATGTTAGATATCTACCTTAACCCATTTAACTTATTTTATGTTTCACAGAAGTAAAAAAAGGACTCGAACAAACGGAAAGAAAGTTCCCTTCCAAACAAACACACAGATATACACACACGAAATCAAAATTCTTGAACAAACTGAGAAGCAAAGATCACGACTATTAGTATGTTCGAATCTTAAATTTACCACGTTTTAAGACTGGAAGTAAAAAAATAAGGGAGAAGTCTGGTAGTGACCCCTCACACCTTCAACTTCGTCTTTCTTCCAGACTTTAACCACTGCGTATTGGGCTCGGAAAGAGATACGTTCTGAGGCATTGTATAGACACAAACTTAGCACGAAGAGGGCGAATAGGTCGAAACACTAGGTCGTCCAAGGATTTGGAGGGTCACGGAGTCAAAGGAGTCAAGTCAAGTCAAGTCAGCGAGTCAGCACAGGCTGAGAAACGCTGGGATACTTAGTGTCGTGCGGTCCGGAGGAACAGGTAGTGGTTGAAGGTCCCAAGTGAGTTTGAGTACAGGTAGCTCAGTCACTACCGTAGGTCGGTAGAATAGGAGACAACAGGGGAAGAGGAGGACGGGAGTAAGGGAGGGTCGTAGTCTCAGAAAAGGTTACTCAGTCGAGAAAGATACTCCACCGGTTTCATAACCTCAAAGTCGAAATCGTAGTAAGGGAGGTTTCTTGTGGGTCCCGACTAGAAATCTTACCTGACCAACCTAGAGGAACATCAGGTTCCCTGAGAGTTCTCAGAAGAGGTTGTGGTGTCAAGTTTTCGTAGTTAAGAAGTCATCAGTCGAAAGAAGTGTCAGGTTGAGAGTGTAGGAGTTTACCACTTGTTAATATGTGGAGTATCACAATACTCACAATTCACTCAAATTTCGTGGACCCGAAAGGTCCACCGAGTTATCATTTCTTAGTTGGACGTTACATCCTCTGTGTCCAAGTAGGGACTCAACCCTTCTAGGGAACCTCTTCCTTTACCATTGGTTGAGGTCATAAAAACGGACCTCTTAAGGTACCTACCTCCTCGGACCACTCGATTTCGGGTACCCCAGTATTTCTCAGTATGTGCTGACTTCACTGACCGGTACGTGATTCGTGGATATAATTACAGACCGTGTATGATTGATGAGAGGTGACAATTGACAATTGGGAACTCGGAGTGAAGGAACTACAAGAGAGATCTGAGTACACAAAAGAAGTTGAAAGAATTTGATGCGAGAACCAAATAGTGTGAGGATAGGTTCGACAGTCGTTGGAAGTTCTATGTAGGTCTAAAATGGTAAAGAGTACTGGAGGTAACGTAAACCTTTTTTCGCTATCAACGAGTGAGTATAGGTCGAGAAACGTTGGAGTACTTGACATCGGGTGGTCCGAGGTGACAGGAATCTGGAGAAGTTCGTTCTTATGACCTCACCCATGGTAAGGGAAGAGGTCCCCTAGAAGGACTGGACCCCTAGTTTAGACCCAGAGGGTGTAACGTCCGTCCAAGAAATAGTAGACTCAGTGGTCCCTTCGGAGACCGAGTTTGACAGTTGAGAAGGAACTTGTTGACCTCTTTGAAAGGTGACTAAAGAGTCAAAGGAAAGAGGAAAGAAGACTATAAAATAGGTCTCATCAAGGAAATTCATTCAACCCGGACAATACAATGAGGAAACGACTTCCGGGAAGTTAATAAAGGGTGGAGTAAGTGACCTTAGAAATTCAGGAGCGTGTCGAAAAGTCCACCGTAGAATAGACCGAACTGACGGGGAACTTAGTGGAAAAGAGAGAGGAGAGAGAAGGTTGGCGACTACGGAAACTTACCGAGTACATCGGAGGACGAGAACGATGAGAGAAAAGTGTTTATGGTCCTACCGATCGGAACAGGGAAATAAAGAAAGTCCAGAAAATAGTTTGTCCGGACGGAAGGGACTGGTGGCACACCTTCGTCGTAGGTAAAGGGAGGAGTGACAAAGGAAAAAGATAAAATGAAAAGACGAAACGTGAGAACAGCAATAAGTCAGCGAGTCAGTACAGGCTGTGAAACACTGGGGTGCCTGACGTCGTGTGTCAAGACAAGAAGTGATAAAGGACTTCAAACGAGTTTGAGTACAGGTGACTCAGTCACTGCGGTAGGTTGGTAGAGCAGGAGACAGTAGGGGAAGAGGAGGACGGAAGTTAGAAAGGGTCGTATCCCAGAAAAGGTCATTCGACCGACAAACGTAGTCCACAGGTTTCATAATCTCGAAGTCGTAGTCAGGAAGGTTACTTATAAGTCCCAACTAGAGGAAATCCTAACTGACCAAACTAAAGGAACGACAGGTTCTCTGAGAGTTCGTAGAAGAGGTCGTGGTGACAAGTTTCCGTAGTTAAGAAGTCGTGAGTCGGAAAAAATAACAGGTTGAAAGTGTAGGTATGTACTGATGACCTTCTTAGTATCGAAACTCATATAACTGGAAACAACCGTTTCTCTACAGAGAAGAAAAAATTATGTGACAGATCCAAACAGTATAGAAAAGAAGGTTCCTCGTTCGCAGAAAATTAAAGTACGAACGTCAGTGATAGGAACGTGAACAGTGATGGGTCATATAATAGATAAAAGAAAGAGGAACTATACTCTCTATTAAAAGTAAGTCCGACATAGGGTTTCCGGATCTTGTCATAAACCGTGTAAGGTCTCCGAGTCATCTGTAACTTATTTACTTATTTTATTACACAGTAAAAGATTCTCACTGAAACAACCATGCGAGTAAACTCACTAACCTGAAGGGTGACGTTTACCTAAACGTAAATAAATAGTCAGACATTTTCTAACCCAATTTTTCTCGAAAAAACAAAAAAAAAAAAAAGATAGTATTTAAGGAGGCCTCCAAACCTGTACCAAAGAGAATGAGTGAACAAGTCTCGGTTAGTTACAGTGGGAAATCAGACGGTTTCACCAACGACTCACTACTCCGTAAAATAGGGAGACTCTCGAATTCCATGACCGACACACCGTACATGTCAACGACGACCGATACTCGTTTTTAGATTCTAACTAGTTCGGTCTTAGAGGATCATCCCTCGTGTCCGTTCCTTATAAACCTGAGACCCAGTCGAGTCTCCCAGAAAGTTCAGGAGGGAAGTTGTGAACACGTCCTAAAATCACGAGTACTTTCGTCTCATGGGGTCTCTCAACCGACATCAGATTATGTGACGTCTTAGGGGTGTCTCGAAGTTGGTGTCGAGACGTCCCTCTTGACTCAGAGAGACCACTGATTGGAGTAGTATATGAAAATATTGAATTAAAACTTATTTTATAATAAACTTGGTTCTTTTTTCAGGGTACACCTAAAACGAAAATCTCGACCTCTTTATTTCTCGAAACGAAAAAGAGTAATTCTATTAAAACAAAAGTACGATATCGCGATTATACACGACACACGATTCAGTTACGTCAGTATAGACTGAGAAAATCTGGGGTACTTGACGTCGGGAGGTCCGAGGAGACAGGTACCCTAAAAGGTCCGTTCTAATGACCTCCCCCAACGGTAGAGGAGGAGGTCCCCTAGAAGGACTAGGTCCCTAGATCGGGATCAGAGAATCCAGAGGATGTAACTACCCATCCAAGAAATGGTGATCGCGGTGGACCCTTCGGGTCATGATTGTATTACTAACGAATTATTAGACCACCAGTATGAGACGATGACATTATATGTGTTATGGTTTCTGACCTACTAAATTTCTTCTCTTTAAATAAAGAATGTCAAGACCTCCACCCATCAGGTCCGAGTACCTAAACGAGGACCACTCTTCGAGAGGAGGACCGAACATCTATCGGTGGAAGACCGATACAAGAGGATACCGAAAAGGAAACTCGTTCAAGGACCTCTCTCTCTTTTTCCCCCTCCCTCTTCAGATAAAAAGAGAAGAACGTTCCCGTGATTAGAGTCCCCCTGGGGGTGTGTCCTGGTTTAGGTTTGGATTAATAGAGGGTTTCCGGGGGTGGAGGTTTGTAGTAGTGTAACCACCAATCCCGAAGGTATGTACTGTAAGTCAGGTTTTGTCTCCAATTCTCGAAACTTCCGTCTCACTGGACCTAAGTTTAGAACCAACTCTATTGATGTTTCATGTAAATCCGTTTAAGTCCATCAAATCTACTGTCATTTCTTAGACGAATGTCACGTCCTCTGGGTCTAAGTTAGGGACCCAGTCTTCTAAGGAACCTCTTCCATTACCGATGGGTGAGGTCACAAGAACGGATCTCTTTACGTACCTACCTCCTTGGACCACCCGATGTCAGGTACCCCAGTGTTTCTAAGTCTGTGTTGACTCGTTGATTGTGAAAGTGAAAATCCGTTTAATGAGTTGAAAAGACGATGACGATGACGACGATTCAGTGAAGTCAGTACAGGCTGAGGCACACTGAGGTATCTGTCGTCGGGTGGTCCGAGGGGGTAGGGACCCTAAAAGGTCCGTTCTTGTGATCTCACCCAACGGTAAAGAGGTTACGTACTTTCACTTTTCACTTTCATTTCAGCGAGTCAGCACAGACTGGGAGTCACTGGGGTACCTGACGTCAGATGGTCCGAGGAGGTAGGTACCCTAAAAGGTCCGTTCTCATGACCTCACCCCACGGTAGCGGAAGAGACGTTGAAAAGATCCGGAGCCCAAAAATCATGACGGGAGAGATATCTCGTTTATAAATCCACCGTCGACAGTAAAGACAGAAAATTTACGGAAAGAAATGGAATACATTAACGAATTTTATAAAACCCTTAATTATGTATAATCTTTATTTTTGACAGAATAAAGACTATACATAATTTTACATTTTACATAATAGGAGGGTCACCTTTTACCGAAATAGTCAAGTCAAGGCAAGTCAGTGAGTCAGTACAGACTGAGAAACACTGGGGTACTTAACGTCGTGGGGTCCGGAGGGACAGATAGTGGTTGAGGGTCTCAAGTGAGTCTGAGTGCAGGTAGCTCAGTCACTACGGTAGGTCGGTAGAGTAGGAGACAGCAAGGGAAGAGGAGGACGGGGGTTAGGGAGGGTCGTAGTCTCAGAAAAGGTTACTCAGTTGAGAAGCGTACTCCACCGGTTTCATGACCTCAAAGTCGAAATCGTAGTAAGGAAGGTTTCTTTAGGGTCCCGACTAGAGGAAGTATTACCTGACTAACCTAGAGGAACGTCAGGTTCCCTGAGAGTTCTCAGAAGAGGTTGTGGTGTCAAGTTTTCGTAGTTAAGAAACCACGAGTCGGAAGAAGTGTCAGGTATAGAGTGTAGGTATGTACTGGTGTCCAAGAACAAAAAATTCCACGGTTAAAAGTATAATACATCCTTTACATACTTCATAACAAAATATTAGTATTTTGTTTATAACCTAACATTCTTAAAATATGAACCTTTGAGAGGTGCACACACGAGTCAGTATAGGTTGAGAAACGTTGGGATACCTGTATATCAAATAAAATTTAGTTAGATTGTACTTTCATCTTTCATTTATACAAGACTTTTTTTATATATGCATAGATAAAATAAATACACTTCTTCAATCGGTTCAAGATTGGCATATCATCTACAAATTCTCTACAATTGAAGGGAAGTGGAGTTATAGATGTATTTGTAATTGTATTCAAAATATATCTTTGGGTACTGGTTTTACAATCGTAAAATTAAAAAATTTACAGTCAAAGATAAAATTTGTAAAAAATGATAATTGTGAAAAAGTAGACGGACTGAAGGTTTTAAAGATTACGTCCGTATTCTCGATACTGTTAAGATAATAGATCTCACCCGGGAAATTCAACAATTAGTGATAATACGGTAAGAAAACACTTTTACAAGTGACGGTTTAAGTTAACAGATAATTCAGTCTTGAATAATTCTCGGACGACACCTTGGAGGGACTACCAGGTCGGTAACTCTGAGACTCGAGGGTGGTGTCACCGTTCCAAACTAGTGACTATCTCCTTGATCCTAAGACATACAACACACCACGTCGGTCTTCCAGAACCCCTTTTTTATTCACACGACAGACGGTCCGTGACGTGATCCGTCACCCACTTATTCCGTGTATTCTAGAGAGGGGACTTCGTCTAATTTAAGATCACACCTTATTGTCTATTATTCGTTTGTCGGTTTTGTTGAAGTCTAAAAGTTCTCATGATCTTTTTTCGGTTTCTTATTGTTTACTCTATATATAAGGAAAGGTAAAGACCGGTCCCTTCCGGAGGGTCTCCATCGTGGTAGACTCCACTTTGAACTTTAGACTTTATTAGTCGGTCCGTTTTCCGTTACTCTTCGTGACATAACTCTCCCCTCACGTTTGGGTGCCGGGGGTTCCGTAGAATTCCTCTCAATTGAGGAATTTTTTGTCACCCATCCGGTGATCCTTGTATTGTTTATTCACTTAGACCTTCCTCTATTACCCACTTCATCCGTTCCCGGTCTAGTCTACTACAATACATCAGGTTGTCTTTTAATATCTAAAATAAGACTTAATTCCTCCTCTCACTGTATAATTATTAAAATGAGGTATAATTTTACTGTTACTGTTTGAACCGTTAACACACTACTTAGACGACGTCTCCCCTTCTTTTCACTTCCGATCCTCGGGTCCGACCACCGAAAAAGGTATTAGGTCTGGTCTTCATTACCACCAAATCTGATTCCACCATCATCATCTCTCTTCCTCTTTGCCTCTTTAGTCTGAGAAGTTAAACTTTGAACTCGTTTACTCTTTTTAACGACCTCCCCCCTTTAAAACGTGTCCAAAACTGTTCTACCCCTCAATAGTCCTCAAGACAAAAATTATACACTTTGAACTGTACAAATATTATATGTTCATCTTTACAGTTTACAACAACCTATACCCAGTTCCTATTTCTGTATATAAATCCTCGACAACCGTAGATTCACCATACATTTAAGTGACCCAATCCTCTTTCATATTGTCCTTTTTAATATCATCCGTGAACTAGTTCAAGACATCGTGAAGTTGTGAATCTCCAGAGTAAATAATATTCTTCCTAGGTCCTTTCTTTTTATCACTACCTCGTGAGTCTTCTTTATTTTGTTTTCTTACACAGTAACTTATTATAGTTACTAACGATCGTTAAGGACACGGTTTATGACAAAATTAACGGAATTTGATTGAATTAGGAGTATGAAAGTTTTCCATCTATTATAATAATGGGGTAAAATTTCCGTGTCTTTGATTCCGTATCAACTAGTTAACCGGACAAATGTGTCGAGTATTCACCGTCTAGATCCTTTTATAATAACCTGAACGTTGTACCTCTATCTAACGAAGTTACCTCTTTTGAAAAGTTCACCTTGTAACCATTGTCTTCTGTCTACCCCGAATTGTTCAGTCGTCCTTCATCCGTCATCTTTGGTGTCACAATCTACCGAGAACACGTTTCAAGATAACGTCTTTTCTTGTTTCGTTACCCCGACGTCGATATCTCCCTAAACCTGAGTTCCCTCCATACGACCAATCCAGTAGACCCTTCGTCTGGTAGTTTACCTCTATCTTCATGTTCTTTAATTAACCTCATTACGGAAACTTCCTATTACTTGTCCCTCGTTCTCATCCGTTGTTTTCGAAACTCTATTACTGTGTTTAAACTCTGGACACTTACCTCCTCCCTTTCTGTTTCTCCTAAAACAGTCCTCTCTGATGACACGTGGAGACTCTTACAGAGTCCTTCGAGACAGTAGTTCTGACGGGTCTCTCCTCAGAAGTACTCCGCCTTACCGGTCCTAAGTCTTCGGAACGGTGTCAGTGAGAAACCAATCCTAATAGACTCTTTTCAGAACGGGACTGAATTTACGACGTCACCTACCGGTTCTACGACGTCGACCTCACAGAGTCGATTGACTCGAGGAATATCGGCTAGTCGTTCTAGACAGAATTTCCGTTTAGACTCACAAATCGAGGTACCGGTAGGGTCCTCCTCCCGACAAAAACATATAACTGAAATATACGACTACTCTTAGTTCCATTTTGTCTCTATTGTCTCAATGAATTTCAAATGTTTGTGATCTTACCCTGAATTGAAACGGAGATTGCGGTCTTAAAATCCGTTTTTTAAAAGGTAAATTTATAATTAAATTATAAGCAAATTTACCAGGGTTGTTTTCATAATACATTGTCTTGGGGTTCGGGACTCCTTATAATTAACCTTACTCCATAAGGTCTCCAGATGTAGAGTTGTGGTTCTGGACCGAGATGGGATGACACACGGTTGAGGTGACGACCTTTGGAGTTCGGTTTGTCGATTATTCTGTCCTAGTACCAGGGTGTGTAATTTTTTTTTTTTTTTTTCTTTATTGTTTGTTGTACACAATTGTCCACTCTACATACCTCTCTCATTGTACCTTTGAATTTTATGGTATACATTTTATCTATCCGTTACCCTTAAACGACATACTGAGTCCCTTGAGTTTGTCCCCGAGACACTGTTAGATCTTCCCACCCTACACCTCCCTCTACCCTCCCTCCAAGCCCCTCCCTCCCCTGTACCCACATGAATACCGACTAAGAACAAGTACAAGCTGTCTTTTGTTGTTTTAAGACATTTCGTTAATAGGAAGTTAATTTTATATTTTACCTTTTTTCTTTACACAATGTCTACTTCCCCGTTCCATTTTTTGAAGTTCTGGATTATTTACTTCTCCTTTATCCCTTTGATAAACTTTTTCTTAAATCTCATTACTACAAAGTTTTATAACTTTTATCTTACCTCTTTTACGTTCTTTGCAAATTGTATAAATTGTTTCCGGATCTTCTTTATTTCTTATTTGTCACTACTTGTCGTGTTAGTCACTTTAATTTTTATCAGATCTTCCTTAGTTCTCGTCTTATTGACTTCGTCTTCTTGTCTGTTCACTCGACCTTCTATCTTACTGTCTTTATTGACGACTCCTTGTCTTATTTCTTTGACTTATTTCTTACTTTTCTTAACTTCTGTCAAGTCTCTGGCGACCCTGTTATAATTTGTATGGTTGTAAGTTTAATATCCCCAGGACTTCTTCTTCTCTTTTTCTTTCCCTTACTCTTTTATAAACTCCTCTAAATATCAACTTTTGAAGGGATGTTACCTTTTCTTTCATTGGTGGGTTCAGGTCCTTCGGGTTCCTCAGGGTATGTTCTATTTGGGTTTTTCTTTATATGGTTCTGTGTATAATTAGTTTGATTGTTTTTAACTTATGTTTCTTTTTTATAATTTTCGGTGTTCCTTTTCGTTTTTTATTGTTTCCCTAGGGGTATTCTGATTGTCGACTAAAAAGTCGTCTTTGAGACGTCCGGTCTCCCCTCACCGTCCTATATAAATTTTACTACGTTCTCTTTTGGGATGTTGGTTCTAATGGGTCGTTCCTAAGGTAATCCTAAACTACCACTTCCTTCCTTAAGGACGGTGTACCCTGTTGTGTCTACTTGGCACTCCCGTGTTTTGTTCGGAGTTATTTAAATTCACCCATGATTTAAATTAGAATTCTCGAGTTTTGTGAACCATTTATTTACAGTAATTTTGGAAAAATAATGATACGGACACTTTTCTACTATCTTTCAATGTTGACGTTTCAGACTCACTATTCCATGGTTCCACTTGACACATTTTCTAATGTTCAAATCACTGGACTTTTGAATTTTTTTTTTTCTTTTTCTTTGACAAAAACTATGACTTAACTACTATTTCGGTTGTCTGTACTCAGTTTTCATAACCTTTTGATTGAGACACGTTTCGTGATCAGAACAACGGACGAATTGATCTATGTTCCAGTTGACGCATTCAACGTTTTTTTTTTTTTTTTTCTGCTAAGTACGACATATATAACAAAAGTAACCCGACCTTCTGATTTATGGAACTGACTACAAAACTTTTGTGTGTGTGTGACGTTTTGAATTTGTAGAAGTATCCAATGGTTTTTTGTCTGTTCTAAAAAGATATGGTCTAGTTTCATATGTGTGGAAAATTCGTTTATGTGGTGGACACTTTGTTGGGAAATGATATGAGGGGAGTCTCAATTACCCGAAGGATAATCTCCGTTTCATTAAGGACTCTAGAGTTAACGAACCCCTAAGAACCATTTTAATGAGATTATTAGACTCCGTCGGACTTTCGTTATTATATCGTTCGTATGTTTTTATAAGTGTCGATGAGGGACAAGGGACCCTTAAATCTACTAGGGTATACCAATTATCATGAACAATACATACCAACTCTTACTAAGGTTTTGTTATCTTTAGTGGTTCCTTATTATTCTCCCTCAATTTTTACCTCCCTTTAAACGGAAAGACTTCTTTTATTTTGATGACCGGTAAAACTGGTCACCAACGGTTCTGGTACAGAATAAGTTTGTGTGAATTTCCGACTAAAACAGGTTCCTGACTGATACTTTTTATAAATTGAGTAAGTTAATGGACAAAGTATTGTTGTGTCATTACTAAAGTCATGTCTGTTCACTAAAGAAAGAGAACAATCCGATACCTAAAAAGTCGATGATATTTCGATAGACCCGAAAGATTCACTAAGTCACCATTTCTTAGGTGGACGGTTCGTCCTCTGTACCTAAGTTAAGGACCCAGTCTTTCTAGGAGACCTCCTCTTTTACCGTTGGGTGGGGTCATAAGAACGGACCTCTTAGGGTTCCTGTCTCCTCGGACCGCCCGATGTCGGGTACCCCAACGATTTCTCCGTCTATGCTGAATCACTGATTTGTTGTTGTTTTTACCCTTAATTATGCTCGTCAAAGCACCCCTCTCTCGATCCTACTGTTACACAGGGGAGAGATCATGAGACATAAACACTCCACTAAAGGAAGGCCCTTCCCGTCCGATGACCTGAAATACAGTCAAGATCTGTTAGGGTGCTCACGATGAAAACGCACTCCTGGGCTCTTCACTCTATTCTTTCCCGAGTCTGAGTATTTAATCCTTGTTATTGACGTCTCGTTTTGACTAAAACGCGTGGGTCCGTTACCCTAATTCAATTACGGTGTTCGAGATACCAAACACTTTCCATTTGAAGACCGACTTCTCTTGTCGTTATTAATAAGTCTTAAGGACTTCATCCGGTTGGTAAACAGGTCTCCCGTTTCTTTAGGACGAACTGATCGAAGGTGACCTTTGGTCACAGTTCAAGGACTGGAATACTTGAGGGGTCTTGCTATAATCCACCGTCTCCTCCTCGACAAAGAAAGCGACGAAAAAAGAGAGACGAAACGATTTTTAGTCTCGTCCGCTACACCAATACAAACGGAACCGTAAGTGTGTAACAAAGAGTCTCTTAACAATATAAACTATTATCTGAAGGTAGGAGGTATTCCACCGTCTATCAAAAGAAAGAGGAAGAATTTTACTATCACAAGTAATTCCCTTAAGAATTTCACCGACCTCAATCATCCACTTAGACATGCACTAACATCTACATGCCAGATGTAAATTCTTCTGTAATAACATAACAATCACTAGATGACGGAGAGGAGACTCATAAAAGACTCACCCTGAGCACTGTCGAGCAGGTCCTTGACCTCTCTTCCTTACTTTATACTGACGGACTCGTCGTCGAGAATTTTACACTCTACAGTGTCTAGTGGAGCTTTTAGTCCATTTTTGAACCTTCATGTGAGAACCGTCCTTTTTTTTTAACAAATTCGAATGTTTCTAAATATATCTTAGAGTCCTTAAAGTCTTGGGAGAACTATACGTAGTTACTCGGGAGTGAGGTTTCAAATACTTATAGTCCACTCAGGATACTATGATTTTTTCCGAAAGGACCACCGAGTCTACCATTTCTTAGACGGACGTCACGCCTCCTGAACCCAAGTTAGAGACCCAGTCCTTCTAGGAGACCTCTTCCCGTACCGTTGAGTGAGGTCATACGAAAGGACCTCTCAAGGTACCTGTCTCCACGGACCACCCGATAGCAGGTACCCCAGCGTTTCTCAGTCTGTACTGACTCGTTGATTGTGAAAGTGAATGGACATATTATCTCCCCCCTTCTCCAATTGGGGATGGTTCGAAACCTTCTGACTTGTGGGGTGGTAGGAAGTTGGATTCCGATTTCAGAAATCCAGAAGAGTCAGTCGTGGTGATGAAAGATCACGACGATAGTTCTTTATATCCACCCAGTAGTACCCTTCACGACCCATATCTCATTTACGAGATGAAATAGAAGGAGATTTACAACTCGAGAATTTTGAAGTTGGTGTTTGTCACGTAACGTTTTGAGTGAACCTCGTTAACCATCAAGTGAACACTCTTCTATGTGTACTAAAGTTTTGACCGAAATCGACCTACTAAAACGTCAACGGATATACTTTACTAGACAGGTAAAATCGAAACTAGAATCCCTTTCGTCGGTGTAGAACTATGTAAGGAGTATTATTCGTCGAACCTATTATGAGGATGAGGACTTAAGTTTCTACTTTTCATAGACCTTTTTCTTGAACGGAAAAAGAAGAACTCTGTAAGGGAGGTCCCGTCCGGCTTCCATATGATCGTTTCTTCCTTTTGAATAGTAAAAAGATAGGTATCATAGGACTCGACAGTTAAGTCGTCGAAAGTGTTCTTGATTTGGATGAAATGTTTTTTTTTCGAACTTTCACAACATGGTAATCGATAAGACTAAGATCAGGTACGGTCCTTCGTTTCCAAGAATAATATGGTACGAGATAAAAACTAGATTAGGTATAGTTGTCGGACTTCAGAGTCGTACCATTACGACCCCTTTAACAAACTACTATTAACCTTTGACGTGACGGAACGGGGAATTCACTATGTTAGACTGACAGTGATCCTCACAGTAAACCCGAAATTTCTCAGTCCTTATTCTTTTCACCCGTAGACTTGAGAGACACCTTCCGTGACGTCGTTCAGTCTCAGAGAACACTTTCATGAGGGCAACCACTCCGACCCTATATCTTCCTTCTACACATAGGGATGGGAGCACAAACTCTCGGAAGTCTGTTGAGTCAGATGATGGTAGTAAGTCTATGGGTCTGACGTCATGGAACTGAGACCCCGTCTGTTGTACCATACCCTTCTTTTCAGTGGGATGTGTCGTCAATAACTCTTGTCAATTTATCTTGTGGTCCGCAATTTTGGACCATGGAAGAACAGTACTATTTCTAAAATTGTTCTTGTCCTTTACCGTGTCGTGTTTAGGCAAAAGTACTATTACTAGAGTACTTACGTTTCTCGTATCCTTTACCTTGTTTACATTGGGTAAGGTAATGGTGGAAGTTTGCCATTGGAGGAACAGGATCAGTGTACGGGATGAAGACCAGGACTACTTTAGTGTTTCCTTCAGTTCTCCGACTCACACCGTGCCCGTCCCCAACCCCCCCCCCCGTTCGTTCTGTCGGGGGCAAATACACACGTGTACACACATACGGGTGTGTATAAAGGAAAGAACTTGAGACAACGTCATCTCTTAAGGAATGTCGACTATGGGATTGAAACTGGACGAAAGTCGTCCAGTCTGGGTCTTACTTGTTTTTTTTGATTTTTGGTTCCTCAGGAGTCCCTTATCCGTTGAGGGGAAATTATTGTCCGTGGAACAAATAGTTCTACTCCTTTGGAACTGAAACGGGATTTATCTTCAACATTTGTTTCTTCTACTAACTGACGGAAAGAAGGAACCTCGTGAGTGTGGAGGAGTCGAAGAACTCCTTTTACCTCGGAGACAGAATACTACACGACAGAGATGAGATAGATTCACTTGACATTCAGGAGGTCCGCACCGACTGAGACGTTAGGGTACCTGACATCAGACGTTTCGAGGAGACAGATACCCTAAGAGCTCCGTTCTTATGACCTCGTCCAATGGTAAGGGAAGAAGTCCCATGGAAGGACTGGGTCGCTAGCTTGAGGTCAGAGGGCGTAGCGTCCATCTAAGAAATGGTAGACTCGGTGGTCCCTTCGGGTTAGGATAGAGTTCTCTGACGTTGAACTAATCCCGAGTTGACTTTTATATTTCTTTCCAGAACCCTTTCGTTCCTTCGGTCTTGACCAACTCCCACTAATCCGGTCCAGTCTCAGTAACGACGGTAGGTAAGGAGAAACTGGACCGGTACAAAGGGTCCTTCTAGACGAGAGACACTTTTCGAGAAATTATGATACACTTTAGATATTATTTAGAAGAGTGGGGTTCTATACTCCCCCTCATCACTCCGTGCTACCGACTCAAACGGTTTATTTATGATCTCTTCTGCTCTCGGTCTAACGGACCTCATGACACGGGTGTGGGACGGAGTTGGTTTACAGTGAGTGAGACGAGTCGACCGATCATTGAGGAATGTACCGTAGGTTCATCGACAAGATATGTAAAAGAAGGTGACCCCTAAACAGGTCCGTTCGTTCGGACTTAAGTGAAATGTAAAGTCCGTAGGGCCTACAGACAGGAAAGGTCTACTATATAGGGTTAATGGTTTGCCGGGACCAACCAATTATTCCTTACGTTATCAGAAGGAACGGGACCAATATACAGTGAATAATTACACTACAACCCTCTAAGGGTCCGTTAAAGTGTAGAATTCTGTCGTTAACCGCTAGTGGAATAGTCTGTGGCCCGTTTTTCAAAAGACACCCACGTCGTCAAAGGATTCACAGGATGGAACTAAGGGTTTCGTCCAATGTAACCTTAATGGAAAAGTTTCTTTTCCCTCGGGAGTCAAAGTTTACCAGATTTTTAAATTCTTCGAATATTCGTGACTCTTTATTAGTAAACTCTAGTCATGACGTATTCTTTTACTTATTCAACCTTTTGACCAAATACATAAAAACCCAGAGAATTTGGGGACATCCTCCATAATTGACTAACATATACTAACACCACTCAGTGTTATTACCCAGGGAAAACGAATTTTTATAAGATGAACGATAATTTTTCACTACACTAACCCTATTGATCTTAGATCCAGTCTAATAACTTATCCGAAGATAGGAGGTCAAAAAAGCTTAAGATAAAAGGTAAGGGTTTACCGGTGGAATGTACGTTCGCATAGAAACGTTGTATCGCCGAAGGTAAGAAAGTGACAAGATACCCTCTGAGACACCACCAAATCTTCTTGATTTCGTGTTGTCGTTCCCCTCCGTCTAGAGTGAGTGACATGTCGGACTCCTATTGGGGAACCACAAAGACTCGGAGTCAAGAAAATAATCATTCTACTTTTTGACCCAGGTGAACCATAACTTTCGGGAAAGATCGAGAGTCTCTCTGTAACTCAAAGATACTTTAAATTTGGTCACTTTAGGAGTAGTGGAGAAAAACAACAACTACAACAGGACACTTAAAAACTACTTATAGTGAACCTTACAGGAAAAACTCTCCCACATTAGAAGAGAACGGTACTTAAAAATTTAGAGATAAAGAACGGATAACAAGAAATAGAAATGTTCATTTTCCATGAAACAACAAAGGTTGTATTGAATAGCCAAACCAAGGTGTCACAGAAATTCCTTAATTCCTGTACTCGTATCCCTTGTTTCAATACTTCTCGCAATCTACGCTACAAACGTTCCGTGTTTTACCTGGATACCACCCTTGTGTCTCCTTCTTCCCAAAAAGTCTTCCCTGTGACTTACATTTTAGAGGTCTCATACCCTTAATGTAGAATTTCTTGATGTCGGCTGATTCCTTCCCTACTCAAACAAATGTAGTTCAAGACTCGACATAAACCACTCTTCTGAAAACTGAAGACGACTCTGTAGTCCGGAGTCAATAATACTTTTATTATTTGGTAAGAGGTCTGTATATCAATCTTTCTCTTACAACCTTCACTAGAGGGTTTAGTCTTCGTATTCGGTCTGGGTTGACAGGACGACAACTAATTACGGTAGATTGGGATTGGGACTTTACGGGGATTGGTCTTGATGGGTCGACCGTGTCGACGGTGACAGGACGACGGGTGGGACAGGGTCGTGAGAGAACCCATTAGGTGGAGACAAAGTTTCCGAGAGTACGACACCCTGGTCTATATTCCGAACAGAGTCCGAGCACGTCTGTTAATTAGGACTGGTGTCGTTCCACGACACTTTACCATAGTACACTTTTCCCTTGAAAAGAGACTAGAATAGGTCCCTGAAGTACGGTAAATTTTAATGGGGTGCAGTCGCAGGATAAAGGGTTAAGGTGTCAGTTGAACCAACAAATAAACTTGTAAACTCAGGTGGAATAAACTTTAATGAAGGGCAGATTTGGTCAAATGGTCCCTAGGTTTCGTGAATGGAACACCACACGTTTCCTATATGACTGTCGGAACACGCGTTTCTGTTGACCGTTGTTCTTCCGTAGAGACAATCAGTGGACACTGATAGTACGAAGAGACATTTAGTTCACTATAAAAGATTATCCTGAAATCTGAACACTAAAATAGGAGTTAACCGGAGACCACGGTTATACAGAGACTTTCACTTTCACAGTCAGTGAGTCATCATAGACTAAGAAACACTGGGGTACCTGACATCGGGTAGTCCAAGGAGACAGGTACCCTAAGAGGTCCTTTCTTATGACCTCACACAACTGTAAGGGAAGAGGTCCCTAGTTTGGATCCAGAGGGCGTCACGACCGTCTAAGAAATGACAGACTCGGTGTCCTTTCGGGCTATCCAGAAAACGGTTCGATTATTTCACTACGTTGAAACAAAGGTTTCTAATCCTTCTGATACCTTTTTCACTCGAAGGAAACACCGAGTCTACCGTTTCTTTACACGGACGTTACGTCCTCTGGGGACAAACTAGGGGACCAACCCTTCTAGGGAATTTCTTCCTTTACCGATAGGTGAGGTCATAAGAACCGATCTCTTAAGGTACCTGTCTCCTCGGACCACCCGACGTCAGGTACCCAAGCGTTTGCCAGACTGTGTTAACTCCTTGATTATGTGTGTGTGTGTGTGTGTGTGTGTGTATGTGTGTGTGTCTTTTTCATTTGGTTTGTGATGTTCACTATTATACTGGTGGATGATATCTTTGTTTTTATTTTCTTATGTCTTTTTGTTGAGAAGATTTCTAACATAAAAGTGATGGGGTGAACAGTTACTTTTCATATAAGGATGTGTAGACCATTAGAAATGGTCAGGAAATCTTTCTATCGTCGGTCTTAATCACTCCATTAATTCCTCGATATCTGTGTCTTCTCTTCTAATCATAAACGGTAGAGTTGAGACCTAAATCCGTACAGCGAGATCTAGTCATATACAAAATAAGTACTAGTGGATTTTATACAAACTCGTAAATAACGAATATAGGTACGTAAACGTGATACCTCTCTCGGATTCTATACACAATCTCCCGTCAAAGATGAGTTCTATTAGATTAATTTCTTCTCAGTTTATGTACACTAGTACAAGTGCAAACATGTATAGAGATTTGAGTAAAATACATTCTTCTCGTGTAACCAGTTTAGCCTTGGTTCACATGTTGGTTCACAAGAGAGACTTTTACCGGGTTCCCGAAGTAATCGAAACTGATTTTACCCTTTTCGAAATATATATTTCACCTACAACTCGACTCATAACTTCTTTCAAGTCTTTACTTACATCTCCTCACACTGATGTCCAAATGGCCGTCCAGTACTTCTTCGTTCATCCTCTGCCTCTTCATCTCGCTATCGGTCCTTATTGTTACCCTTACGACTGTCTACTGGAGTTTTGGGTTAAGTCCGTGGATTCCCCCAAAAGTCTTTTCTTAACACACTAGGGTCGTTACCTTCGGTCCGTCGTAGTAAATCTAGTTGTATAGACGTCTCTTTTCCCATGAGTTATACTTATCACCTCGTTATTCACCATCGACTCGGGTTTCTATCAGTTATGCGTCTTGTTTTTACGTTGATTTTGTTAACCCTTATTGTTTTGTATCACATATGTTATTTGAGCCTTAAGTGACCCCTTAAGGGTCCCGGATTATAGAAAATTAAAAGCTCCTTATCCTTTTCTGACGACGATCTCAAGTTTCAGACCGAATCAGAAGTCAGTTGATTCACTTTTCAAGAAGGGAGGAAAAGGGTGAAGATGGGAGATGGACACCTTTACCTTAAAAAAAAAGACTAAAACGTATTTCATATTGTATTTTTGAACACAAATTATATTAGAAGAAAACAGATTAAGTTTTCCTTAAAGTTAAAGAATACTACTAAACTTCAAATAATAATTTATAAAAGTGTCCCTACTAACTCCTTTCGTACTTTCTTATTACAACTTTTTAATAACCCACAGAAATCACGACCAATGATACGGTACCTGAAAGGTATACAAAGGGATATATAAGTTAGTAATAATAAAAGATATCGATCAGGTCAAGTAGGAAAAGATAAAATTTATTTGATAACGTATAAAATATATTATAACAAGTAGTCGAATTAATAAAATAGTATCCTTACTAAACCCCGTTTTTGGTCAAGTTTGATTATCGGTGTACTCTTACTTCTAGAATTCATTTTAATTCCTTGACTCCTAAACCCCCTGTTCAAATTTTAATTCTATATATTAATCTACGGATCTATCGTTAAAATGAAATTTTCTTCTTATTCTTCTTTTCCCAGGTCCTTGTCTTGTCAGAGTAAGATGTCTTGATCTTTTAAGACATCTGTACGTACTAACCTAAAATCCTCTTTATGATCTTCTCGACTATAAAACTAAGTAAGCGACATTAAAACTCTAGAATGACTTTATTAAAATTAGATGAGAACAAAGGTACCCCCCACTACTCGTTTAAAACACCTACTAATCGTTAGAACTCGTTATAATCGTATCTACGTTCTATTAGAATTCGTTCTGAACATAAAGACATGTATTGACCTTTTCGATCCGGAAAATAGAATTCTATATAAATGACTCTCTAAGTAATCAATGTTTCCTTAAAATAGAACTTAGGTGTTTGTATAAAACTCCTTTATTTACAAATTCAGTGATACGTGTAAGACTTTCCTCGTAGTACAATTTTGGGGATTTCTATATAAAAGAGATTCTTCGAAGGTTAATTCTAACTTCTGTCAATGAGGTCTTCTCTTTACGGTTACGTAATTAGTGAGAAAAGAAAAACATCCTAGAGAGATACATGGACAGACACACGAGTCAGCACAGGCGGACATTCACTGGGGAACCTGATATCGGGTGGTCCTGGGAGACAGATACTTTAAAAGATCCGTTCTTATGGCCTCACCCAAGGGTAGAGGATGCGGTCCCCTAGATAGACTGAGTCCCTAGTTTGGGTGGGTGTAGAAAACACAGAAGACGTAACCGTTCCCCTAAGAAATGGTGACACGGTTGACCCTTCGGGGAGATACATGTATTCTAATTTATTTTGTCATTAAAGTTCGGTATAATTACCTCATTCTTTACAAACGACAGAAAGTTTATTAAATTGGTGACAACGATTCGTCACAGTCTACGACGTCGACTTTTTTTTACGACTTATATATGTATCATATATGTATATATATATTAATACGGTTTATAACGTAAAATAAGACAGAATTTATTATGTCATTAAACCTCAAAGATTTTAACGGTTCACGTTAATGGTTTATTTTCCTTTTTAATTAGATGAAATCGATAGAGTAGAAAACCCTCACATAATGATAAACGTCTCATCCGAAAGATATGACGGTAGAATATATTGTCTTATTTATTATGTCATTTTTCACACATTCTTCCTTTAAGGAGATTTCCTTCCGACCTCTCCCTATCCACAATTGGTTTCAAAGATGTCATACTAATCTTAGTTACCCTTTTTTCTATGTTCCTTGGAAACATCATTGTAATGTACTATATGACATAACTCTTAATGTCCCGTATAAATGTTATTGATTATATTAAGTCGTTTTTATTTCTGGATTTAAGTCCTATGAGTTTGATGATTACCGTAGACTTTATCCCTACCGATAAGTATATCTTTTGAAGACCTTTTAGCCTAGTTCATAATATTTACGAATCGTCGACCTACCTATCAGAAAATTTAAAAAGAAAAAAAAAAAAATTACGTAGGATGGTTGAAAAGAAAACTAATAATAAATACGTAAATAAAAACCGACACCACCCAGAAACAACGACGCGTCCAAAAAGAGATCAACGTCGTTAACCCCCAATGAGAGATCAACTCCACGGTCCGAAGAGTAATACCACCGAAGAGAACAACACCTCGCACTCGAGAACCCGTGTCGTCACCCACCCAAGTCATCGACGTCAAGGGCCCAAGTCACCAACTCCGTGTACCCGAATCAACGAGGTGTCGTACACGGCAGAAGGACCTGGTCTCTAGTTTCGGTATAGAGGACGTAACCACCCACCTAAGATATGGTGACCCGTTGGTTCCTTCGGGGGATGACGGGGAAGTCACTATAAATGGTACCACGAAAGTACAAATTTACTCGAATTTATGTGGTTTATACTCGTATATTAAGTACTAAACCTTTAAATTATCTACGGGTTCTTTACGAAAAGAAGTCATACAAAAGTTTAGACAATGGAACAAAATAAAATTGTTGTAAGGATACTATATCCGTTTAAACCGGAAATCTTAATAAGTGTAAAATGACATCTTTTGCTCGAACGATGGACTGGTCCCTCTCATTATACCTTAAAGATGAGTCTATTGAGATAACGGAACTACAAGAAAGGTTATTTCAAACGACGGAAAGTCCCGATCTTTGTACTGTCTGAATTGTTTTTCAACCTTTGCTGGAACTTTTCTTCTTTAGTAAAACGTTTCTGTCTCTACATTGAACGGTCCACTTCTGACAAGTCAAAATATTAGGAAGAACAACCAACCCAGTTGTAAACATTAGATTGGAGAGTGAGTGTGAAATATTTATTGTAAAGGAGAATGTCATAAAAATATGTATAATGTACGAAAGTTTCGACAAGAAATGGTGTATAGAGTTTCTCTTTGAATTTTTATAGGTTCAATACCTTGTACTACATTTAAGGAGGACTGGGGGTAAAGAGTGAAAAAGGGATTTTTGTGTTAAAAATTTTTAGTGAAGGTTGTACATCAACATATTGTAAACTGTTTTATTCCACTGATATGAACACTAAAAGAGGATAAAGAAAGAATCTTTAGAACACAAACATACGATACTGAAGACACTCCGACACAGTTCACTTATATATATGGTAGAAAAGAAATTTTCACT
Organism: Capra ibex; assembly: GCA_006410555.1. Taxonomy (NCBI): domain Eukaryota; kingdom Metazoa; phylum Chordata; class Mammalia; order Artiodactyla; family Bovidae; genus Capra; species Capra ibex. Next base: position 32,142,215 of record SJYO01016970.1, on the reverse strand, counting down.
ACCAGAAATACAACGAATTCTGTCTATGACGACATTTGATCAAGTAAAATCAAAAATAAAAAGATCTCTTTTTATGAACAAATAATTTGTTTGAAATTAGTTTTTTAACCACTCTTTCACGATACAGGATGGTTAAAGATTCTCTAAATAATATAAAAACTATATCGATACAGTCGAGACGATCACTCTCAATGTGATTTTTCAAGTTAACCGTTACGAACGACAAAGATAAAGTTTTTACAGTTAAGTAACAAACTTTAAGATTTTTAATAACGAAGAATGTAACGAATTTTTTTTGTGTTATTCAATAACTGAATGACTTAAAAAGATTTTAAATTTCGCGACGACGACGATTCAGCGAAGTCAACACAGGCTGAGACACGTTTGGGTATCTGCCGTCGGGTGGTCCGAGGGGACAGGGACCCTAAGAGGTCCGTTCTTGTGACCTCGCCCAACGGTAAAGGAAGAGGTTACGTACTTTCACTTTTCGCTTTTACTTCAGCGAGTCAACACGAGTTGAGAACCACTGGGGTACCTGACGTCGGAAGGTCCGAGGAGGCAGGTACCCTAAGAGGTCCGGTCTCATGACCTCACCCAACGGTAACGGAAGAGGAATTTCGTCAGGTCTGTTCAATTTTGATTCGATTTGTCTTTTGTCATTTGAAATATCAACTCCAAGATTGAGAAGAAAGTTTTAACGAAGTGTATTGTTCTGAAATTCATGTCAACCGGGAGGTATAGGAGCCCAAGACGTAGGGTAGGTGTCTAAGTTGGTTAGTGTCGAGTTTTTATAAACCTTTTTTTGAGATCTATCATGGTCATTCGTTTTGAACTTAGACGACACAAGGTCGTTGATAAAATATTTAACAAACGTAACATAAATGTTGATGGATGTATCATAAATGTAACATAATCAATAATATTGTATATGTCCTCCTACACGTCATACAATATACGTTTATGATACGGTAAAATATCTTCCCTGAACTCGTAGGAACCGAAAACCATAAACTCTCACGAGGATCTCAGTTAGAAGATACCGATCACTCCTCGTTGACGTGATATTTCTATTCCACCATGAAGACAGTGTGAAGGTTGTAGTAGACAATGTCAAGACCTGTTTGTTATCTATGAAATGTTAACAAATTTTGTTTACGAACGTAGTCGACAGAGAAGGAACGAGAGAATGACTAAATAAAACCAGTCTCGTGTGACTATCCTTCAACAAAGTCACAAACAGTTAATCTTGTATATTTCTAAATTTGTAAGTCAAATTATACCTTCCTCCTACGATCTCGACCGGTTATTCTTATTCACTAATTGAGACTTTATTACTTTCCCACGACGTCATCGGTATTGTCAGTCAAAATACGAACGTTCCTTTACTACTCACCCTTTAAACACTGTGGACTGATTTTTAGTTACGAATACCTTCCACTATATTATCGAAATTCGACCTTTTTTTATTCATGTCCCCTTTAGTTTCGACTGTGCCACTTTGACGTGTCTTTCTTCACCCATCTTATTACTGTTACAGTCCGTTGATTACATCGATTACTCCGTATTGCACTACCGTGATTTCTAGAGTACAGGAGATTTTGTTGATCAATTAAATCGACTGATTAAAGGAATGGAGAAGATGATATAGAGAATTCTTGTGGGACCACCAGGGGAATATACTATGAAACATAGTAAAGAGTCTTAAGAGTTTTCTTAGTATAATCTTCCTATGTGAACCTTTCTCCTTCATTTACAGTTTTTAGTCCAGGAATTGAATAAATAACTACTATTAGATTGAAGTTTTGTTTAGAGTTTTCAACAAAAGACATACTCTCTTGTACTTCCTTTCTCTTTACTTTCATTTTGTATGTGGAGATAGAAAAGACCGAGGGTCTCCTTTTTTATAATTTTACTTTATAAACATGACACAATTCTCTTCTTTTACCCCGAAGGAGTCACCGAGTCGTCATTTCTGAGACGGACGTTGCGTCCTCTGCACCCGTCCTCTGTGCCCTAGCTAGGGACCAGTCTTTCAAGGGGACTTTTTCCTTTACCATTGGGTAAGGTCATAAGGACGGACCTTTTTGGGGTAAAGAACCCCAGTGTTTTCTCAACCTGTACTGACCCACTGATTTGTTGTCGTTTCCTCTTCTTTCGAATTATGGTCTAAATTTTCAAATATGCATACGATGTAAAAGAAATACAATTTAATAAAGGTTAGAGGATTAACCCAACATTCCTCTAGTCTGTTATAGAACGAAGTGCAAGAAAAATCTTTATCATTCTTTCCCTATAACTTCACCGATTTCCTCTTGAGATTAATTTTCCCTAAGTTTCTGTAAACCTACGTCGGTTCGTTTGAGGAATTTTAACGTCCTCTCGATAACAAAAGTTCCATCGTCAGTGACGGAAAGAGACTTTTGACTAAATTGAACCGACCCTGTCCGAAGGGACGACCACTCAATTTCCCAGGGCTTGTTGTGTTCTACAAAATAGAACCAATTCGACTAGTAAACAGGATGAATTCGTTCACTACGTTTAAAGGGACGTTTCGAGAAACGAGTAATCGAGTATTAATCCCAATATTTAGATCTTAGTGGTTTGTGTAGGTACTTTTGTAGTGTCATGACATTTTTACCTTCACCCGAGAAAGATAAGACATCCTTCGTCATCTCTTAAACGACTTTAGATAAGTTAAAGACTTACGTTTCGATGTACATTAACTGTATTTAAATTGGGGATCCTTCTTCTCCTAACCTCTTCCTTTACCGTTGGGTGAGGTCATAAGAACGGACCTCTTAGGGTCCCTGTCTCCTCGGACCACCCGACGGCAGATACCCCAGCGTGACTCAGTCTGTGCTGATTACGTTGAATCATCGTCGTCGTCGTCCTTCTTCTCCTCCTTTGTCAAACCTACCGTACTTTAGTGAAATTGTCAGGTTCACTTTTGACTTTCGAAATTTACGTAAAGAATTTTTTTATAAAATCTTAATATTCGTAAGAAATACATACTTAATAAAAATTCACCCAGAAAGTGTATGTAAAAGTGTGTGCTTCTAAAAACGGTCATTCGTGATACGACGATCCCCTTTAGCCACCGGACCCTTTGGCCACCGGACTTCCATGGTTCGCTAATCAGTGTTAAGTGTATCATATGACTCAGTTCTTTTTTCGGGTCATCTCCTGAGTCGTTTCGGGTTCCGGGTGTGAGGTGGGAATCATATGTCTTAAGACCCCACCTACCTATTGATCTTGATGAAAACTCTGTTGCCTCTCAACGTTTCAGTACTCTTTAGTTCGTTAAGACGAAAGTAAATGAAAATTGTATTTTTACGATTAAGATCCGGTCGATGAATATATGAATTTGATGTAGAAAGTAAGAGGTGACGAACGTTTAATAAACGTTGTCATACAAACGTTGAACAGATATTTATACTGGGGAGGAGGGAGTTTTGAGGATAATTGACTATGGTCAGGTCTAGTACGGACATGTACGATGTCTAGAAGACAAATAAAGGCTCGAGGTGGGTTGAACAAGTAAAAGGAGTAGTGAGTTCTAAATCTCTTTCAATTAAGTACAGTCATAGCATTGTGTATCTAACTGATTTTGGTTGAAGTTCTAATCCCGTCTATGCAGAAGAGATATTTTCATGGACCTTAACGGGAATATACGGGACAAACAGGATTAGGGACACCGTGAATTTAGTGTTTCTTTAACTCATCAAATAAATACAATGATGACTCTTATACAAAGAAGAACGAGTTTTTCACCAATACAACTCTGGGATTTACTAAGGTCAGAATCGTCTCCTCAGTCCTACTTGACGTATCACCAGATAAATGAGGAAGCTTCCACTTTAAAAAGAAGGTAATAAGTAACCCTAGAGAAAAACTTTGATTTTACTTCTGAAAACCGATTCTACTTTGATAATCTTTATGTACAGGAGACTTTTCTTTTCTGTTATTGTTGGGGGGGGGGTTTCGGTGTATTTCACTTACACTATAGATAAATATAAAATAGGAATCTTCCATTGAAAGATTTCTACACTGGTGTCACCTTGGAATCACATACGATTATCCATTTGTCCTTATATAAGTAGTATATTGTAGTCGATTTTCTGGGTTACACGTGCCATCCGAGTTTATTTTATATAAAGTAAAACATAAATTGAGGAATTTCCAGAAATCATCAGACTGACGTCGACTTTTCTAAATGTTACTACATGTATCCATACTCTTGATCTAGGTCAGTAACACTTATTTAGCATAACCATGAATTTAAGAGGAGGTCGAAAATGGAATTTTTTAGTTAAATTTATAAAGAAACGAGTGAAGAGGTAAGAAATTAAATAATTTCTGGATGTATAGGTAATAGGATAGGGATATACCCCATAAATCGTGATTAAATTGTAAAGTGGTTATATAAGTTTGAAACGAGGAACCGGAAACCATTTCAGTTTTTAACGATATTTTATATTCTCCAAGTAGATGACGGATCTTCAGAGAGTCTTTTGAGATTGTTGATAGTCAAAAAGTTTGATCATCTTCATGGGACTGTAAAAGACTTTTCGTTCACGTTCGTCGTAAAGAAGACCGTCTAGGTATCCGTGGTAGGACACATTTCCCGAAGTCAAGTCAAACCATCAATGGATTTGATCTCGTACCCTGTGTTTTCTATAAAAGGTCTCTATGGTTTTACCTTCTCCTCTTAATGGAAATCTACGTAAATTTATGACTTCTGACTCAGTACCTTATCTTTGTTTTTATATTTCCACTTTCTTTACCAAATCTTCACCGACGGGACTACCGAATCTTCCATTTCTTAGACGGACGTTACGTCCTCTGGGTCCAAGTTAGGGACCGAACTCCTTCCAGGGGACCTCTTCCCTTACCGATGAGTGAGGTCATAAAAAAGGACCTCTTCATGTGCCTGTCTCCTTGGACCACCCAGTGTCTCTCAGTATGTACTGACTTACTCATTGTCATGTAACAATCCCCTTTCTTTTCCTTTTGTCCTTCTTTCTTTTTATTTCGTTTATTATCTTCTATAGTCTATGAGACTTCGAAGATTGAAATCGTAAGGTAGTCGTAAGGTAAAATGAGTGAGGTCATCTTTGTTGGGACGAAGAACCAGGTAGAGAGGGTGGAGAGTCCTCTCGTAGGGACTTAAGGTTCCAGTATAAGACTGGTATGAGGTGAAAGTAGGGACACACAGTAGTCGTGACGCAAACTTGTTTTACTCCCCGATCTAGGAGAATAAGGGTTTGTGAGTGGGGGTAGAGTTCTAAAGAAGGGAGACAAGGGATACTAAATAACACATAACATTTTCTTCATGAATGATCCAGAACAAAAAGGTGATCTTAAGCCACAAACTGTAAGTGACCTCACATTGGACCTGTCACTTCATTTTTTATTAAGGAACCCAAGAACTTCTAAGTTAGTTACTGAGGAAACCGACGGAGAAATAAACCACAAAAAAAACAAAAAATTAACTTCGTATTAACGAAATGTTACGACACAGTCAAAGACGACATGTCGTTTCACTCAGTCGATACACGTACGAGTCAACGAGTCAGTACAGGTCGAGAAACGTTGGGGTACCTAACATCGGACAGTCCGAGGAGACAGGTACTTTAGAGGGTCGTTCTTATGATCTTACCTGACGGTAAAGGAGGAGATCCCCTAGAAGGGTTGGGTCCCTGACTTGGGTGTAGAGGAAACAGAGGAAGTTGACCGTCCGTCTCAGAAATGAGGACTCGGTGGACCCTTCGGGGTTCGTCGATATACGTATGTATATAGGGGAGGGAGAACTTTGAAGGAAGGTACGGAGTGGGGGTAAAGTGGGTAGATCCAGTAGTGTTTGGTGAGTCGACTTGAGGGACACAATGTGTCGTGGAAGGGTAATCGATAAATAAAATGTGTACTATTACACACACACACACACACACACACACATAGTTACGATGACAGAGTTAAACAGGGTATAAGAAGAAGGGGATGACGAAGGCGTTCAGACAAGAGATATAGACGTAGAGAAAAGGACGGGTCCTTAATCCAAGTAGACATGGTACGGAGAAATAATAATTCTGTCTTGTATGATTTACGTACTTTAGATAATTTGATTTTATTAATTGATGTGTTTTGATTAGAAATCTAGAGTTAGGGTTAAGACAGAAAAGAGGGAACCCCTGAGAGGTGATCTTTTGAAAGACGGGGGAGGATAGAGTCCATGTGAAGAGAGACTCAACTTGATAGTCGCTCAAGAAAGAAGTCCCCCTAACCGTAAATTGGGAACGTAGTGTAAAACCTTACCTTTTGAAACGGGGTTTCTGTAGAGTCAATAAGGTGGTCCAAACATGAATTCTCTGTCCGAGACTTTCAATTGAAGGGAGTAAGTCAAATTCCACCACCACCACCACCCACTGAGAACGAGTGTTGGGGACAACAGAAGACATGACGTCCGGTACGTTCTTCGACGAGGTCACCGTCGACGACGTACGGCGAAGGTCCTCTGTCTCTATTAGTACCTTGAACCCCGAGCCGACTTTAATAAGATCAGTTTTGGTTCTGTACCACTTGTTTCGTCCCGAAATAAGACGAAGTTTCGATCCGGAGGGGAGAGAAGAAAGGAACAGTGCCACGGGGAATAAGGGGGCTACGACTCCACCGACCTGATACACCTTACAAGTACAGGATGTTCCGACCACGTGTATCCTATATTCGACCACGTTCCCCTCTCTTCACACAAAGTAAATCTGGTTAAGTCCTTTTTGACAAATGTCAGGAGAATTTTTTTAAGTTATAATCTTATCGGAATGAGCCAGAAAACACTCCCATCTATATGAATTTGTTTGACTCTAATTGGTAATTTATAGTTACCTTGGTTTTAACCTCGGTGAAGAATAAGTGACTGTACAATTTCTGACAGTATTATGTCCTGTTAAAAGATTTGACTTAGGATTTATATCCAGGAGACAGTCAACCTTTTCAGTCCTTCTATTTTTTAAATTCGACCTTCTACGAGTAGTACCTGGACCATAGATTAAGAGAAATCCAGTAAGTTTTTGTGTCTTATTAATTAAAGTTCAAAAGATATTCCCTTCTTTATTAAAGAAACGTTCACTCTTTGTCTTTCGAATTTGAACTCAATACACTTTTCTCGTCCTTAACTCCTACACTTGACACCACAACCTCTTCTGAGAACTCTCAGGGAACCTGACGTTCCTCTAGGTTAGTCAGGTAAGACTTCCTCTAGTCGGGACCCTAAAGAAACCTTCCTTACTACGATTTCGACTTCGAGGTCATGAAACCGGTGGAGTACGTTTCTCAACTGAGTAACCTTTTCTGAGACTACGACCCTCCCTAACCCCTGTCCTCCTCTCCCCTGCTGGTTCCTACTCTACCGACCTACCGTAGTACCTGAGCTACCTACACTCAGACTCACTTGAGACCCTCTACCACTACCTGTCCCTCCGGACCGCACGACGCTAAGTACCCCAGCGCTTCTCAGCCTGTGCTGACTCGCTGACTTGACTTGACTCGACTCCTACACTTAGTATGTGAATTTGAAAATTGTACTCCCGTTTACAGTACTAATAGATTAGGTTGGAAGATCTAAAATGTCTGTTCCTTGGTCTAGTCAATATATTGAAAAGTTCCGTAAATCTCCCTCAGTAAGTGAAGTCAAACTACTGACCAAGGGAGTAAAAAGTTAACACCCTGTAATTCATACATTGAAATAGTATCAAAAGACAGATGTCTTAACCCTACTAAAATATCATAATGGAGTATTCCGATAACGTTCATTGTTTAACAAGTAAAGTATACATATTAGTATATATATCAGGTGGGTTTAGTCATATACATTGGTCAGACGTGAGTTAATATCTGAAGAAAGGTATTAAGAGGAAACTGTACTCCCTGACATTAAAATGAGTACTAAATGTCTTATTAAAAGTCTTATATCTCTCTAGAAGGTAAATATGTAGACCTTCTTTATCGTAGGGATACTTACAGTCTTAATTTTATATAAGTCAAAATCAAGAGCAGACTTTAAATTCACCTAGAAATTGTTCTTGAAAACGGTCTGAGCTTTTGTCCATCATTAAGTTGTGCAACCTGTTCGTAAAGTTCAGACCGACTCGGAACTTCTTACCCTTTTTTCCTTCACCTCCTCTGAGGGGGCAACTCGCTATTGTGGAGGGGTGGGACGAGTATTGAGTCTGTCGAGACACGAAACTTCTCGTCTCCCTATTTTTCTTTACTATTCTTTTAATTCTGAAAGAACGTTGAGACGGAAAGAATCTTAAAGAGAAAGGTACTTTCAGAAGGAAAGAGAAAAGTCAAGAATCGGATAGTAAGTTCAAGTACTTTTAAAGGGTTCTATGAGTCGGGTGTCAGTGGAGAATCAGAGTATTTGAAGACCGGGAATAGTAGTACGGTAATTAAACCTATAATTAGGTTTCGGTGGGAGACTATTGAGGAGACGACGAAATTATAAAACGATAATGAAAGGGACACAAATTATAAAACAAAGGGTTGATCTAACGTTCATTGAGCTTCAGGGACCTTCTATAGAAGAAGAAGAAGAAAAAAAAATTAACCAACTGGTTTCTTTCTTTTCCGTTATGTCTTTTTCTTTCATTTGTGACATTAAGTCTTCTTAAGCGGTCTTGTCGAGTTTGTGGTCGAAACGAGGTGTTCGGGGTGGGGTTTTGATTCGTCCTAACTTTACCGGTTTCGTTTCATGATTGTTTCGAGTCATTTATAAATCGAACTCATGTCGTTATGTGACGATTGATTTGAAAAACAGAGGTTAGAGAGGACAGGTTAGGTAAGAAGTGTACTGACGACCTCGATAGAATGGATACGATAACTCCGTAAGTTATTAGTCAACGAATTGACTTAAATAATTCGTATATAAAAAAACGATCCTTTTTTAATGTAACCACTAAATTGTTGATCTAGTTACAACACGACGGTCACTTTTCTGTCTTGAAACCGTTAAATTTCATGTTCTTACGGTTGACTCTTTGTTCCAGACCATATTCCATAGTCCCAGGAAAGATTTAAGTAGTCCTGTTGACGTTAGATGTCGCACAAAGACAAGTGACGAGAGAATCGTTGAGACCTTTTATGAGAAAAAGATGTAGTGTGATATGTTTTGTATATCAAACTGGTAATCACTAGAGTGACCTTATTATGACTACAATCTTTGACATTAAGTTCTTTATAATGTGTATTTTATCCAAGTAAGTAAGTTAGCTGCCCATCTATAAGTCATGGAAGATGTAAGGTGTATGGTTCTGACTATTTTAATGTTGTCTATTTTGTTTATGATCCTACAATACTCTTTGATCATAGAACAATTGATGTTGTTTTATTTAGTATATCCATTCTAGTATGGAAAACTTAGTCATCTCGAATTCGTCCTTTGCCTACCGTGTAAGTTTACTTCCTTCAAACTCTTCTCATATTACACTCGAAAACACTCGACCCATCCTCCTTTGAGGTCCCGGTCATAGAGACACTCGATAAATACTTCTCTTCCCAAGAAGTACTGGGCACAGGACTTCCGTGTCACCCCTTCCCACGAGCAATAATCTTGACCTCTGTCTTTCACACGACCACTCCTCCATCCACCCGTCTCGACCTTGGAAACTGCACCCCGTCCCTGGACGTCATGTGTACAGGGAGAGTAAGACCCACGACAGAGGATACGGACAGACTTCCAGTCTGTCACTCCTCAGAGTGACCCCCCCCCTAGGTGTGTCAAGTCTGTGGGGTCGACGTCTCTTTAACGTCTCTTGTCTCGTATCTAGGTCTCTACTACGACAAGTCGTAGGAAAAATTTTTGAAATAGCGTTGATCCCTACGTCAGTCATACCCAACTAGCTTGTCGTTTTTTAGTAATTACTTACTCGCTGAATTTCATCACGTAAAAATTTTGTCGTGTAAGATGACTCTAAGGATTCCGTTCCACAGTCTCGTCGATGGTTCTGACTATGAAAAATATCTTTTACCTTTTAATTTCTTCGTTCTTCTTTTTCTAGCCAATCAACATATGATGATGATGAAAGTCGGTACACACAGGTAACGAATGGTAAATACGGATTCATGGTACATCGTGTTATTACACGTAATTTGTATACATTATAAGTGAAATGTCATCAGTGAAACGTCACAATTGAAATGTGTTGATCGAGTCAGATTTAACCCCGTCAAAAACATCCAAACTGAGTATGTCCTACCAGAGAAAAAATTGAGTTTCATTCATTAAACGAAGTCACTATGAGACAGGTTAGTATACCAGAGGTCCTGGGTCCTTTACTTTTTTTTTTTCATCGTGTAGGAAAGTTTCATTATAATGGATGAAATCAACACGAGTCTCTGTTTAGTTTCAGGTCCTAACCCAATAGTTGAGTAAGGTCAGTACTATAATTCATCCCTTTTCGAGTACGGTCTGGGAAATATTGAGAATTCAGTACCTTGAGTCTTACGTCAGTTGACGGTGGTCTTCCTAGTTTACCCGTTCCCCACACGATAGAAATCGTTTACGTAAGACCAGAGATTCTGGTGTGAGGTAAAAGAACGTGAACTCGATCAAGAATTAACATCACATTTGGACCTCTGTTCGACTGGATGGGTGTTTGTGGTTGCTAATTCCACTTATACTACACAATGATGATGTACAAACGTAAAGGTCATTACTAAGTCTGTAGAATAACGACTCAAAGACGTAAGTAACGTTTCTATAAAGTAAAGTATTTAAAAAAAGGAACTATTTCCCTCTTATCTAAACCAAATGTCTGAGATCTAGGAAATTTAACGGTCTATCTTACGGACTTTATATGATATCCAACAAGATTTTTCCAAGTCAAATTAACATAGTTTTCGGTATTAAGTCGTCACCCGGATTATGATATTAATTTCCTCCAAGTTCCAGGATACACCATACGTAAATTTCCTAATTAGATGAAATTTCTCTACAAGGAAACTAGGGTCACTTCTCAACTCAACGATACGGAGTGTAGACCTATTCCTAGATATGAGTCTTTGCAGTTTCACACTTGTACACGACCCCGGACCCGGTATAAAGTGTCGGAATGTTTTATGTTCTTACAGTCCCTAAGGTGAGGAGGAACCCCTAAGTAGAAGATCCTAGTGTCCTGGGGAATGTCAATGACAGAGGAGTGAAGTCCGGAAGTGAACACTATTCTCCCCTCCTCCAATATAATTCTGGGTGCTACTTCGGTCACTCTTTCGTTGTACCGTTACACATCTTTCCGGTTAACAGACGTAAAAGTGCAGTAGGAACGGACGACTACACAATAGACTGGAAATCTGTCAAACGGTGACAACATCTCTTCTGACGATTTAATTGGTGAATTTATAGTTGTCCGTAAGTAACTGATAGACACCATTTGTTTACTAACTTAATACTGTCGAATCCCATAAAAAAATACCCAATTTTTGTGAAGGATATATTATTATATCCTTCATATCGATGGGATGTAACGAACGGATAAAAGATGATATATGAATTGGTCCTAAAATTAAGTAACTAGTTAGAACACTCCATATGGTATATGGGTAATGTATCCACCCCGAATGGACCATCAAGTCTTCCATTTCTTAGGTGGATGTTACGTCCTCTGGATCCAAACTAGGGACCCAACCCTTCTAGGGGACCTCCTCCCGTATCGTTGAGTGAAGTCATATGAACGGACCTCTTAGGGGTGCCTGTTTCCTCGGACCACCCGACGTCAGGCACCCCAGTGTTTTTCAGCCTGTGCTAACTCATTGAATCGTACGTACGTATAATGCACCGATTTACCTTTGTCTGAACTTGGGTACCAGTGTATCGTGTGTGTCCTCCTCGGACCTAAACTCTGGTTCAGACGGATCAAGATTTTGAGTGTACGAAGGGTGATAAGACATTCGGAATCGTTGTGTAAAGTCGAAAAGTCAATACCAACAAAAAAAAAAAAAGAGGTACCTTTAAAGGGTTAATGGTGCATGTGTATTTGGGTGTCGAATAGGGACTGAGAGGAGGACGAGAGACAAGGAGATTTCGTAGACTGAGTCTCATTAGAAGGACTTCGTCGTTCTATGACTCCGATTACTTCGTCTTCAATGATAATACAGTGAACCCTGTTGCTGGATACCCGACACCAGTCATCTAATGTCGGACCTTTCCAGTGTCAAACCCCCCCAGTCTCCACTACTAAGTATACTATAGAAGAAAATAGTACTGACCAAAATTCTTTACAGTCTTTACAGGTCAGTAGGTTCAAAAGATTCTTTAGACGACCGTTTTATTATCAGAAAAAAAAAAAAAGGTGGTTTCAAATTTTTTTTTTAGGTGAATTTCACAAGACATTGGGTAACAAATCCCTCCTGACAGTCCTCAATTGTTAATATTTAAAGAGGAAGGGTTCTGAGTGAGACCGTGGACACCGAATCTAGGGTAGGGAAGGTTTAAGGAGTTCTTTGGACAATGGTGTACAAAACGGAAGTAGAGATCTTAGAAATCAAAGACGAAGTAAGGTGAAAATAAAAGAAGACGAAAGTGTAAAGTGGTTTTCAAACGAGACGACAGGGGAGGTCGATGGTAGAAGAAAGAGAGTAAAAGTAACAACTCGAAAAATTTGTTCACGAGAGTCCTACGACGGTAGTGGGAACGGAGTTCATTCGGAGGGAAGTCGGAGACTGTAAGACCGAGGGTAGGGTGGTGGGAAAGGACTTAGACATCATCTAAAAAAGAAACGGTTTATGTAACCCGTCAGAAATGAGAATAGAGACACAGTACAATTTAAATTGACGAGTTAGGAGGAACTTTGTGACCGAAGTAAGAACCAAAGGAAAACAGAGAAGGATGTTTAAAGTCATCGAAAAAAGGGAAGATAAAAGGGAAACACAAAAATTTTTTAAAAAGATAAAATCTCAAAGATACATCATGACTGAATTAGAAAAAAAATGATTAGAAGTCGTCGAAATAACTCTATATTACCTGTATGTCATTTGTCTTGTATAACTTTTATAAGTTAAACTACAAAGTTATATAAATATGTGGTCACTTTGGTAGTGGTGTTAGTTCTATTGTTTACATAGGTAGTGGGGATGTTTCAAAGAAACCGGGGGACATTAGGAGAGAGGAGAGGAGACAGGGGGTGAAGAACGGATTCGTTGGTTAATAGATCAAAGACAGTGATATCTAATCAAAAGTAGAAGATCTTCAAAATATTTACCATACTAAGTCATAAGTGACGAAAAAACTGGACTGAAAAAAGTGAGTCATACTACTAAAACTCAATCATAACGTATATAGTTATTAAGTAAGATAAAATAGGAACTGAAACTTAAGTAACATATGTATCATATGATCCTAACCAGGTGAGTACAGTTAAGATCGATGAGAAACTATTTGTACACCTAATAAAGGTCAAAAAACCAATAATGTATCCTTTGAAGACACTTTTCCAATACAAGTCCAAAAGGATACTTGATATACGAAAGTCAAGAAAACTCATTTTTAGTACCTTTACGTATTTAGTACCCGTCATATAAATGGAAAATTCTTCGACCATTTGTTTAGAGGTTTCACGAGATGTCAAATGTAAGGGTGGTCGTCCTACTCTCAAATTAAAGGAAGTTTAGGATGGATCATAAATCATACTGGTTATAAAATTAAAATCGACGAGATTATCCATATATCAACATAGAGTAACACCAAAATTAAACATAAAGAGATTACTGCAACTTGTAGGAAAGTATACAAACAGTAGACATACAGAAGAGACCACTTTACAGAAAAGGCTGAAAAACGGAAAAACAAACAAACAAACAAAAGAATACAACTCAAACTCTTAAGAAATAAATAAGACCGATGTTCAAGAAATAGTCTATATACTGAAAGTTTATAGAAAGAGGGTTAGACACTGATAGTAGTAAACAGTCTTTCCGATAGGAAAGTGTAAATTAACGAGAATTTTTATACAGTTTTTGGTCAACAGGTATACACATACCTAAAAGATAAATTAAAGTTGTTATTGTTTATTAACGAAATAAACAATATCGTTAATCTAGTGTTACAGAAGTGACGACATCGAAATATTATTTTAAAATTAAAGAAGTAGAAGAAAAAGTTCAAGGGATTCACACCGATAAGGACAACCTTGATAACAACTGAACTTGAACTCGAAAGAGAGATTTGTACTGACCGGAATTAATTAAGACCTTTGAGAGAGGGTTAAGGGTATCTGTGAAAAAAAAAAAAAAAAACGATTTCTTTGAATTTTTTTTTTTTTTTCGTCTTGGTGATTGGGGTCAAAGAGAAAAAGGTTCGGATATGACATGTCTACTGGTATTGATATGAACCTTTAGAGTTAAGAAGTCGAAAAGACTTTAAGAGTTGACTGGAAGGGGTAATCAAGAGGGGGGATGAGGTACCCCAGCGTTTCTCAACCTGTACAACCTGTACTGACTTGTGTGTGTGTGTGTGTGTGTGTGTGTGTGTGAGGTGATACAGTCGTGACGGTTGTAAGAGGACAGACAGGGAGTCTGGACTTTGAAGTAGACACTGAATCGAGACAGGATGAAGGGGATTAGGTTATTTAGTGGTATGGGACCGGTAAAAAGAAAGTAAGTTTTATTAAAAGTAAATACCGAAGAAGAGAGAAGAGTAACAATTAAGTGTAAAAGTGAAAAGAGTACGGGCTTACTGACTTTTGGATTGTCTGGTAGGGTAAAAGTCCGAGAGGGACGGGGTTCGGTAAAAGAGTCTAAATAGAAAGCTTTCGTTTAAACAAGAGTTCCGTTTGGGGGTGGGTCTTCAAAAGGAAAGATCGACCCAAAAGGAGATTGAGAGAAGTGAACAAGGTCAGATCGACCAACAAAAAATGAAAGTAAATGTGTGCTTTGATCGATCAAAAGTCTTTTCACAAAAGGTTCATCTCGCCTTAAAAGTCATTGTAAATGAATTTCTATAACATCGTTCCGACACTTTAGGTCTGTAGTAGTGTCTTCAGCCAAGAGACAGAAAAATGGGATAAATCTGATATGGAAATTTCAGAAGATACTTGACTTTCCGTAGGTCAGTAAGCTGTAACTTTCTAAAATAAATTTGAACAGGGAACGGTAGATAAGTGTGCTCTCGGACGACGACGACGATTCAGCGAAGTCAGCACAGGCTGAGACACGCTGGGGTATCTGTCGTCGGGTGGTCCGAGGCGGCAGGGACCCTGAGAGGTCGTTCTTGTGACCTCACCCAAGGGTAAAGGAAGAGGTTACGTACTTTCACTTTTCACTTTCACTTCAGCGAGTCAACATAGGCTGAGAAGGGCTGGGGTACCTGACGATATACAATTTTCTTGTTACTTTTATTTTTTACAGATCTCATTCAAGAGAGTACTGAGATTCTTTGTTTCATCTCGTTAGTCTGACTAGTGGATGTCGCTTCTCTCGTCTACAGATATCGTTGATTTCCTCTTAAAAGTCTTCACTGTCCAATGATTTATGGACGAAAGAAGTTAATTTTCAAGCTGTTTAAATCAATTCAAGTTAACTCCGTTTACGGGTCAATGAGAAATCTGAAGGACTGGAATTGACTTTCAGTACCCGTTCATGTAAACAGTTTTATCTTTGTTTGATATTTTCAAATGAAGGAACACTATAAAACGTCTTCTGTGTTCTTTATTCTTTATTTTGTAAAAGATTATTCATATAAAGAAGTCCCTTTTCTAGTTAATAAGACTCTTATTATTTTTTTTTTGTAATCTTTGTAGATATCTATGTATCCCTACACTTGATCCTTTGTATGGAAGAGAACCAAAAGTTCTTACCACTATAGGATTTGTACCTTAATAAGTCTAACACTTTTATGGTACTATAACATTCCCTGTTATAGTGCCAGTCAGAAAGACCA
The DNA here is from genome assembly GCA_006410555.1 of Capra ibex. Lineage (NCBI taxonomy): Eukaryota > Metazoa > Chordata > Mammalia > Artiodactyla > Bovidae > Capra > Capra ibex. The sequence continues at coordinate 32,126,290 of SJYO01016970.1, read as the reverse complement.
TATTTTAATAATTAAGAAAGTTCCGTCCATAAATAGAAAAAGGGTAATCGTGAATTTTTTTATGGAATATCATCCGTGTATATATACATGAATTTTTAACTTGAGTTATTATGATAAAATGTTTTTATCATTGTGACTGTGTCAATTTGTTGACCGAAGTTTCCCAGTTAAACTACACTTAAACGTCCTTCTTTTATTTACTTCGTTATGTTAAGGTTAAATTTGAAAAAGATTCGATTGTTTTATTTGACCTTCTGGACATAATCTCGTCCCGTTGACACTCCATTAAAAGAAAAAAAAAAAAAAAAACCAAAGTAACCAATGAAATAAAATAAAAAAAAATGTACAATAATCAAAAAATAAAAAAAATTAAAATTTTAGAAATTAAGAATGTACGCAAGGGTTTGTACTTGGGGGGAGGGTGGAGGGAGGGGTATTGTAGAGACACCCAGTAGGGGTACATGGTCGGAGTTCGTACGACATAGGACGTAGTCTGTATCTGACCGCTAAGTTAAGAATGTACTATCATATGTACAATCTTACGGTAAGAGGATTATTAAAAGTTGATACATTACGTCTATATAAATATTTACAACGATTTGTCAGTTGTAATTCTTTTTTATTATTTGACTCATGTGACATCATCATCTTTCTATAAAAAGGGGGTTCCTCCCGTTCACAAAAGACTTTGGACGTACAAAAGTTTGTGCACGTCCAAGTCCATTCCGTGAACACACCCCATTTCCACAGTATTAGTCTTGTGACCCCCGGACTCGTTAGAGTGTCAAGATGAAGTAAAGTTTCAGATCCTCTTGACTCAAAGGATCTTGAGAGTACTCATGTTCTACTGGTCGAATAAAAAAATAGAAGGGTGAAGTACCCACTCCTTACTCCCAGTCTCTTTCCACCATCGGGACAATTGGAGTGTATTGTTCGATCGGGTTCGTGACGGACTGATGGGTTCCAGATATAACGTAATTGAAAGTGGACGAGTCCTTTCACGTTACGAAACAAACCTACTTTTGTGTTCTTAAGTCCATTCGGTTTGGTTTGTCGAATCGGTTCTTCTACTAAGTCGATAAATCCTAAACCCGTCCGTTTACCCCTCCCCCACCCTACTCTTCTTGAACCGATAAGGAGTCTGTTGGGTTAAAGGATGAGGGGGTTTTAGTAGTCCTTTAAAATTGAAAATTATTTTCTGTCCACTACTACATCTCATCCATTTCTTTGTCAAACTTTTCTCTGTCTTTAGTTTAAATGTTCACCATGTACCGTACACTAAAGACTAGTAAAATCTTTCGGTTAAACTTGTAGTTCTCTAAACTTGTCTGAAATTTTCCTTACCTCTCCCTCTTCTCTCTCACTTGAACAGGTAAATTCGTACAAAAAAAGGGGGTCAGGAATGACGAGTAGACTTTTGTTCTTCATCTTGTCCAGTCCTTTCCCCAATACCAATTGTGACGTTCTACTTTCTATTCGTCGGTCCGTCAATCTTCGGTTTCGTAAAATAGATCTTCTCGTCCAGACCGGAACAAAGGTAGAACTATTCTTAATCTAACCTCTCGAACAAACAGACGTCTGACCCTACCCCACCGGCCCGAATTCTTTCCCCTGTCCCTTCAGCCCCCGAATCAATACCTCGACACCGTTTGGTGATTCCATCACTATTCACGAGGAAAACACAACCTACAGATGGACTTGAAACTTTAACAATCTGAACAGACAAATCTATTGTACCGATACAAAGAAAGTTTACACGTCTGAATTTATAGATCTTTCAAATTCACTGGACTTGTCCGAATAATAGGAGCAAATTTTATAATTCTGTTACCGATTGACCAATTCGGTGACTGAGTTTTGAACTTCCTTTGCTGTAATTGAGGAGAAATTTTTTAAAAAAAAGTCGTCAAAATAAATAAAAATTAACCTCCTATTAACAAAATGTTACAACACAACCAAAGACGATATATTGTCACGTTTAGTCGGTATTCATATATACAAAGGGGAAAGAGAACTCAGAAGGATGGGGAGGTCCAGTAGTGTCTCGTGGTCCGTCCGAGGGACATAATATATCGTCGAAGGGAGATCGATAGATAAAATGTGTACCAACACATATATACAGTTACAATAATTGAGGAAAATTTTACCATACGAATGAAAATAAGACTTCGTATACGTGTTTTATGAGAGCTAATGTAAATTTCAATACGAAAATAGGGAGAAGTTTGGGGGTTGTCTAATGTTAATGTCCTCAAAGATGAAAGACTGCTAAATTGACGAACTTGTCTAAAAATTTTATATTAATAATTTTAGTTTTTGAAGACTTCAGTAGTTCAAAGTAAGAACCACATAAATTTTTTCTCTGTACCGACGTCCAAAAGGACCCCAAAATGAACGATTGACGAAAATCATAGAGTCAAAGAGTTTCTTTGTTGTTTAGTCTTCAAGTTTTCCTTTAATCAATAAAAAACTTTTATCCGGAAGTCTTAATAGAATCACCGATTGACTTTACTTAAATCACACTATTTAAATGACGAATACGGCACTTGACGAGTTCATCCCAAACTTATACAGTCTACTAATTGTGTCCTCCTTCGTAGTATTCCACCTATATTGAGTATGTAAAAAACCCCCAAATATTAGATATGAACCTTTCCTTTACCATGGGTAAGGTCATAAGAACGGACCTCCTAGGGTCCCTGCCCCCTCGGACCACCCGACGGTAGATACCCCAGCGTGTCTCAGACTGTACTGACTTCGATGAATCGTCGTCGTATTAGATATGATAGACTCTTTATTTCATCTTGTGAACAACAGGTTACCAATCTATTATTTTATTCAAACATATTTACTGTCCCCCCTTCTTTCTAGAATTTTGTTATACAAGAATAGAACCGATGAAATGTTTAACAGACTGTAAAACCCAGAATAGAAGAGACCTGGACTCCGACAGGATATCCATTAATCGACCTGTGACGTGACCACTGGTCCTTGTCACAGGTGTTGTGGAATATTTCTTTTATGGGAAAGATCTTACGAGAGTTAAATTCTAGAATATTGGAGAACGGAAACCGATAAAACATTTCAACATCACCATGACTTTCAGACTCCGGTCTTCTTTAAAATTACCATTAGTTATTACTATTATATTTTTATTATCGTAGGGAGTAAATATCCTTCGGAGCGTCCAATGTTCTCAGATATTCTGTAAAACGGATTCGACAAAAAGGTAACCAATATTTATACGAGATTGATCATCCGGGAAAGAGATAAAGGAAAGTGTTTGTTTAAAACGGATTCTCTTAATATGTCAATAAGATATAGGATTGAAGGTCCTACGAAAATTGAAAAAGAAGATTTTTATTATACACATACACATATATGCACACATATATACACACACATGCATATATATATACGATATACGTGTGTGTGTGTTAAATCTTCACACGTTTAAATTTTCACTTTATTTTACGTATTAGTTTGGTAACTCGATACTTGTGAAACTATATATCGAAAAATTTTTAACAGTATATATGTATACATGTGTAACAAATAAGTGTTACCTCCGTAACACAAGTAAACCAAATATTAAAAAAAAGATTAATATTTAATAGTTACGAAAAGGTATTACAATTTATCAATGGTCAAAAAGTACCAAAAAACACGTACACACACACACACATGTGAGTGTACGAGTCAACACAGATTGAGAAACGTTGGAGTACCTGACGTCGGGTGGTCCGAGGAAACAGGTACCTTAAAAGGTCCGTTCTATTGACCTCACCCAACGGTAAAGGATTCGGCCCCCTAGAAGGACTGGGTCCCTAGCTCGTACGTAGAGAATATATAGGACGTATTCGTCCACCTAAGAAATGATGACGTGGCGAACCCTTCATCATTTTCCATGTGACTATCGTCAATAGTAATAACGTACAATAGTATTTCGTGTCTAAAGAATTTAGTTAGAGTTCGGTGATCTATAAAATCAATAAAACAGATATAAATTGTTTGTGAGTTATATTTATATCATAAATAAGTGAATTAAGAACAGTTTGAGTTAATTCGATATTGTCAGAAAAGACTAATACCATTGGGAAAATGATATAATGTCTATTCCTTCAACTTTGAGTCTTTTCAATTCATTGAATGGGTTCCAGTGTCTCCATCATTCACCGTCTAAATGCAAGTTCAAATCTGTCTCCTCGGACTGTCCGATGTTAGGTACCTCACCGTTTCCCGTCCTGTGCTGATACACTCGTACGTGCGTGAAGACCGAGATCTCGCTCAGGAGCATTGATGACGCTATATCAATGATAGTATTTATTTCGACGGTAGTTAGAGTAAAGAGAAAAAAAAGAAAAAACTCTTTTAGGGATCTTACTCTTAGGACTTACGACCGAAAAGTTTACGTAACCGTTAACTTAAAGTTTTTCACCTATGAAAAGAAAGGGTGTTCGACACATAAAGGTCTGGAATCTATTTTGACTCGTAAAATTACATTTTAATTTAGAGGGCGACAACATCAAAAGTAAACGTTAGGAGAACTAAATCACCTGAAACAAGTCAGTGGAAACTCGTGGGAACCGGAACCCAATAAAAGGGAGTGAACGAAGAGTACGTTGCGAAACGACAAGTCACACTCTAGTGGGAGACGATGAGGGGAGATTGGACACAATTGTAAGGAAGAGACAAAGGAAGTGACTATGAAAGGGGACTGGAGGAAAAATTAAAATCACAAAGAATCGAGAGGTGAACTAAGAGAAGAGTACAATGTCAGAGGGACCCTTTAGAGTAGGTGGGGGTGCTGAAATTGTTAAATTTACGATTATGGTACGTTTAGAATAGAGAAGGGTCTGTAGTGGGGATTTAAGATCTGAATATATACATTGATAGATAATGTATAGAAATGGTCCCTACAAGAGGTCCGAAATTTTTTGTCTTATATAAATTTTAACTTGAGTTGTAAAAGGAAGATTTGAAGGAGAAGTAGAACATAAATGGTAGACTTAAACTACAATGATAGTGTGTTGGTTTATAAATTGCACTCTGAGTAACATTTGATCGTGAATGTGACATCCCATTCCTACTTCTCGTTACTAAAACTTAGTTCATTTAGGTCTAAACTTGGAATGGATACGATGAATTTTAGACCTTCTGGGACCTTTTCAACAAATTTGAGAGATTTGAGGTTAAAATAAAAGATATTTTACTCCTATTTTTATGGGTGAGACAGTCTGATAATTCTTCTTTACCTTACCATATACAATGTCTACAAGAGTGACCTCAAGGACTATATGATTTTGTGAATTATTTCTCATAACGATAACCCCCTTATTACAGAGTGGAGAACTATCCGTCCTTCAATTGGTTCTCGTTACTCTCCGTCGGGGAAGTTGATTGGTAGGTTATTGGTGGATTAGGGTGGTTCTTTACATAGTCCGGACCTCGATTATACGGGGGATTGTATGGGGTTTAAACATCGATTATATGAGGTTTTTATCAGGCCCTGTAATTTTAGGGGGTGGGCGACTGACCATCCTGGAAGGGATGACATCGTGTGGACCGTGATAGGACATGATTTCATTGGAAACCACCGATAACCTGAGTAATTGACGAGTATTTATAGGGTACTTATGTATGTAGATTAATATTAGTTGACTTAATACCCTTTGTGTACGTACCATCTCGTAGAACAATGTATTGGACGTCGACAGTTAGTTCTTGGGGTACTTAATACGTTTACTGGACCGAAATTTTTGAAACATAGGGTCGAGAGGTCCCGGTAAACGGAGGGATCCGTACCGTGTGGAGAGAGAACTCCACAGAGAGACAAGTAAGAAACACACACGCAAGTCAGTACAGGGTGAGAAACGTTGGACAAGAAAGAGAGGAATAACTATTATTTGAGAGAACGTTACCCATTCTAACACCTAAGAAGAAACAGGAATGGTTCTTCGTTCCGAGTGGTCTCCTTTTCAGAGGTCTAAGAGGAAGATGATTGTAAGAGTGTAAGTCAAACAAAGATTTAGAACAAAGATTGAAGTAAGGTTGTTAGGAAAGAGATGGTAGTGATGACTGTTACGGATTAATCCTAAATCAGTAGATTTCACAGACAGACGTTATGTCCTCTGGACCCAAGCTAGGGACCCAGTCCTTCTAGGGGACGTCTTCCTTTACCGTTGGGTGAGGTCTTGAGAACGGACCTTTTAGGGTACCTGTATCTTCGGACCACTCGATGTCAGGTACCCCAGTGTTTCTCAGCCTGTACTGACTCTGAAGAGAGAGAAGAGCGTACAGATGGAGTCACTAACGCTAAAAGAGATTGAGTCACCAGGAGAGGTAAAACAGGACTGTAGTTGTGTATCCCACTACAAGTGTATACTAAGTAAGGGAGTTTACGTCAGTTACAGTTCATATTAAGATCTTCACATCCGATATTGAGATGAGGAAAGAAAGGGTACGGTGCTCTTTGTATGATCTTATTATCAATTCTCACCACGATGATTTCTCTCACTGAATTTAGACGAGGGTAAATAAAGTCAAGTCAAGTCAAGTCAGCGAGTCAGCACAGACTGAGAAACACTGGGGTACTTAGTGTCGTGCGGTCCGGAGGGACAGGTAGTGGTTGAGGGCCTCAAGTGAGTCTGAGTGCAGGTAGCTCAGTCACTATGGTAGGTCGGTAGAGTAGGAGACAGCAGGGGAAGAGGAGGACGGGGGTTAGGTAGGGTCGTAGTCTCAGAAAAGGTCACTCAGTTGAGAAGCGTACTCCACCGGTTTCATGACCTCAAAGTCGAAATCGTAGTAAGGAAGGTTTCTTTAGGGTCCCGACTAGAAGTCTTACCTGACCAACCTAGAGGAACGTCAGGTTCCCTGAGAATTCTCAGATCATACTATGTTTAAACTCATGATCTAAAAAGTCATCGTTTGACGAATATCGTGTAGACACATGTTGATGTAGTGACAGCTTTCAAAACACAATTGGTCAAAGGAAAGGGTCAAAAGAATGGGATGTGATTAGGGTAGAAGGAGAAATAACAGTTTCACTCGATCAAAGATAATACATCTAAACTGTTTACAATGCGTAAAAGAGACCACATTTTATGTTGGAGGAAACCAAACCGTGTGTTCCGGGAAGTCTGGACCGGGACGAATGGAAGAAGTCCGAAAAGGGAAAGATATGAAATGGAACATATACTAAGAACTTTGTCGTTTTATTACCGTAAGAGTAGAGGGAAAGAAGTAGAGGGGGAGTGAAGAGTAGGGTGACATCAGACGGACTCCGAGGTCTATGAGGGAACTACCACTGAAAGTAGGACCCTCGAGTACTGGATACACAATGATTCAGGTGACCCCTAGAAGTGAGTTTTCACTACCTGTGAACCTTGTGAGGGGAAGGAGGACTAAGAAACCGACGAGGAAATAATTGACGTAAAACCCAAGAAAAAAAAAAAGGATGGGTATGAAGTTGTAAGAAGGGGTCCTGAGAAAGGATACGTCAAAATAAAATAAAAAACCAAAAAAGAATTATAAGATGACAGAAACCTTCTAGGAGAAATACGAAACACCAAAGTCAATGGTAGACATACGTTTATAGTTGTTTAGAAAAAAAAAAAAAGGAAAATTCGGAATGGAGAAAGGACTTGAGATATATGAGTCAATGAGTATCCTGAAAGGGTGAACTACCAGAATATTCATTGTATTAATACGTGTCACAGAGGTCTTCCTGAAGTAATAAGGGGAGTGGGAGGGTTTGGTTGACATACGAGTAAGTTCAACGTGTGAAGATATTCACCTTAGTAGGTGGTTTAAAGATTCGGTCTTTAGATCCTCTTAGATATGAACTAGAGACTATGAGAAATTACTTTGTATGTAAAGTTGGTCAATAGTATAGAACTAATATGGAGTAATTGTAGAGATTTGGGGTGGTGTACAGAGGTCTAGGTGACGATGTGGAATTAGGTTCAAAGGTAGTAAAGAATGAATCTAATTAAATAGAAGAAGGAGGTTGATCCGACGAGTGATTGACTAATAGGAGTTGGGAGTTGGTCAATAACCTGGGGTTAAGTTTAGACTATTATATTGGGAGTATTGAATTTTGCGAAGTTCTATTTCAAGTTTCTAAATTGCACTAACTATTCCGAAGTTCTGAACCTAGACCGGGGAGGAAGGTCTGGTCTAATGAACGGTACAAGTAAGAGTATGGTATATCAGGTCGATGTGACTTGAAAAAAGTCAAGGAGTACAGAAAAAACAACAACAAAAAATTAAAAAACAGAGACTAAAATAGACGTATCCTAAGAGAGGAATGGACGAGAGAAGGAAACGGACCAGCGGACCGAATAAGGATGAGGTCTCGAGTCCAAGACGTCCTAATGCAGGAGGGTGATATCTAAAGATTCCAGGGTCATGAAAGGTATTGTAATATAGTGTAAAGAAACGATTTTCAAAAGTAACACATACTGACGATTATTAATCTAAGTTTAACCCCTTGATATTTCACGGTAGATATGTGTAATTAAAAAACCGGATCATGAAATTTACGTGTTAGTAAGTGGTCAAAAAACTATATCCCGATACTGAAAACTAAACTTCTACTCATACAACTGACTACTCGTACAATCGGTATTAAAAAGAAATGGTGTCACGTGATACACATTCAAGATCAAAGTGGAATGAGTTTCACATCACTACTGAATTTTATCGCATTTTTCAATTTTCTGAAACGGTTGGTTCAGACTTACGTTTTAAAAGACCTAAAAAAAAAAGGAAACTCAGAAAAGACGAAAGGTAGGACTAAAACTATCTTTACAAAAAAATACTAAAGAGAAATGACTCAGAAAGGTTTTATGAGTTGGCTTAAAAGTTTCTTTGTTGAGAAAGTAAAATGTCAGATAAAGTGACTTAATACATTCGTCACAAATTAATATAATGTACCAATGTTATTATTTAGTTGACAGTATTTATCAAACCCGTATTTGTGTTGAGTAAGAACCGTTCGTACGTTAAGTTGGTCACTCTCTTCACACATCCGAATGACCTCGTATCGGATGATCGACTCTCGAAAGTGACTTGAGTCTCATAATTAGTCAAACAAAACGTTTCCGTTAACTATCATAATCAATCGGTTCAGTCAATTCACCTCCAGACAATTGTCACGAGACAATTGTGTCAAAAGAGAGAAATGTAACTGACATACGTAACACTCCTGTCCTCTTCGCACGTATAGAATCTTTGTTTTGTGGAGAAAAAAAAAAAAAGGTGGTACTACACAAGTGGCGGAACACGACCGGTGTATTATTTATAAACGACTTTCTGACTGATAAGTATTTATCCACCTTATGGATGAGAAGTATCGGACAGAAAGGAGGTCATATCGAGTTCACAGTTGTAGAATTAAATATCTGACTGAAGGGACTGAATAAAAAGGTAGAAGGTTTCATTTTACATGTTAAAGGGAAAAGGACGGAGGTGGCATGAACTGTAGGTGAAAGTTGGATAGAGAAAATTTATGAGAACGATTGTAAAACAAAGATAAAGGGAAATTAGATAACGTATGGAGAACATCAGTCCTTTAATAAGAATACAGCACAAATCATATATTTACCGTGTATATTATAAAGGTTCTTTCTATTTATTTACCGAGACGGTACATGTATACGAACAGTAGTGAAATCTACTTCTTGGACTCGGTCTTTCTAACTTATCACATTCATTATAATGTTCCGTTTATTTAGAACCCCAGAGGAACCAGGTACCTGGGGTTTCGGGTAAAAGATAAAGCCGAGATAGAGGAAATTGGTGGATCATTCAGTTTTGGAGAAGGTCCTTATCTACATTTCGTAAAGGACCGGAGTTAGTTAAAAACAATGAGCGGTCGATAGACACTTATAATTATAAGAGAAACGAATTAAGAAAGTATCTACGTGTCCACTTATCGTTCCTCCTTCACGTCTACTACTTGCGGTTCCTTTTTACTATGTTTGAACTCGTTATTCCACCTCATACACCAGACTTAATCTCCTTACACCTTTAACTCCACCCTTTCTAATATATCTCGTTTAGTCTGGGTTCCTATATCTAAATGGGATACCGTAAAGAATTGGGTACCTTACTCTTGTAAACATATTTAATAGGTAAGGTAACAAAGAGAGGTACCCCCTATGACAATAAAGGGGATACACCAAACCCTTCAGAAGACCTCATCTAACTAGAGTTCACCATAGAACCTACTATCCTTTTTTTTATCGAATCCCAAACCTTTTTCTCCAGATTAAGCGTGCGACTTTTCAGTCACAATATCTTCCTTGACCGTGTTTAATTTTTTTCCGTTTGTACCTACTCCTCATCTCACTTCTTTCACGGTAACGTTACAACATCAGTCATCTCTTCGAGACGTGTTTGTTCGTTCTTTCCGTGTTATAGAAACATAATTTCTAAAAGGATGGAGGTTGAGGTCTGGTGACTGAGTATGAGTGAAAACTGAAACAGGTTTAGTCTATACGGGTTATGAGTAGAATCAATAAGTCTGTAGTACCGATTATATTTTAAAGAATCAACAGTTTGAGTATCGAAGTATAAAAATATTTTTAAGTCTGTACTTTAGTTAAGAGGTCAAAAGATTCGTGAAAATATCTACTAAATGAGAGTCATATAAATTATTACATCGTCGAGTTGTTGAAAACACAAAATGGTGTTTAAGAAAGTATTAGACTAATTTTGTGAAGGTCTTATATGATGATAGAAAAGATGACGATGAGTAAAAATCAAAATAAGTCGTTTCTACATATAGGACACCAATTACAGAAGTTATAGTAGTAGAGACATTGTAGTAGAGAAAATAAAAAAACATAATAAATATTTAAGAATTAGGTGTCGTTCCACCCGCACCAGTCACCGGAGAGTGAAAGGTTGATAGTTAAATAAAGTTAATGAAATTGTGTTTAAAGGAAGGGGATTTTACTTTGACCGATAGAAGTTACTTTTAATTTTTATGTTTTAATGTATTTTGTATTTTATTAATATTTATAATAGAGTTATATCAAATGGAAGTATAAACATAGTGGTCGAGTAGTGAACAATTACGGTACGACGACGACGACGACGACGACGATTCAGTGAAGTCAACACAGGTAGAGACACGTTGGGGTATCTCCCGTCGGGTGATCCGAGGAAACAGGGACCCTAAGAGGTCCGTTCTTGTGACCTCACCCAACGGTAAAGGAAGAAGTTACGTACTTTCACTTTTCACTCTCACTTCAGAGAATCAACACAGGCTGAGAATCGCTGGGGTACCTGACGTCGGGAGGTCCGAGGAGGTAGGTACCCTAAAAGGTCCACTCTTATGACCTCACCCAACGGTAACGGAAGAGGTCATGTACTTTCACTTTTCACTTTCACTTCAGCGAGTCAGCACAGACTGAGAAACGCTGGAGTACCTGGCGTCGGGTGGTCGGGAGTCAGGTACCCTAAAAGGTCCGTTCTCATGACTTCACCCCACGGTAACGGTATCCAAATCCGTTAAGTAATTTGAGAAAATCAGAGAAGAGTGAGGTTGATCTTTTACTCTACCTGTTGTCGTAGATGTAGTATACTAGTAAAACACCTACTTTCTTCTTTTCGTACCTATAGTGATGTCACTGAAAATATATTGAATTATTTTCCATTGACGTAAGTAGTAATGTTGTGTCCTAATAGATATATCAACTCAAATAGGTAATCCTATCTAGTTTATAGACGATGACTCAGGAACCTTTACACCGATAACTTTGTACAGATCAGGTTTAACTCTACCTAATATTTACATTTTATGTTTGATCTAACGTTTCCGGTACTTTTTATTTCTTCCCTTTTATAAAATATTCAAAAGTACACGATTATAATCCATACAACCTTATTTAATCTCCCACACTTCTTTTCCCTTGGGAGAATGTGACAACCACCCTTACGTTTCATCATGTCGGTGATACCTCTTCTCACACCTCTAAGGAATTTTTTGATGTTTATCTTGACGGAATACTGGGTCGTTAGGGTGACGACCCGTATGTATGGCTCCTTTGGTCTTAACTTTCTCTGTACACATGGGGTCACAAGTAGCGTCGTGACAAATATTATCGGTCCTGTACCTTCGTTGGATCTACAGGTAGGCGTCTACTTACCTATTCTTTTGACACCATGTATATGTGTTACCTCATAATGAGTCGGTAATTTTTCTTATGTAAACTTAGTCAAGATTACTCCACCTACTTTGACCTCGGCTAATATGTCTCACTTCATTCGGTCTTTCTTTTTGTGGTTATGTCATATGATTGTGTATATATACCTTAAATCTTTCTACCATTACTATCGGGATATACACTCTATCGTTTTTTCTGTGTCTACATTTCTTGTCTGAAAACCTGAGACACCCTCTTCCTCCCCCCCCCTACTAAACCCTCTTACCGTAACTTTGTACATATGATAGTACATTCTTTACTTAGCGATCAGATCCAAACTATGTCCTATATCCTACGAACCCCGACCACGTGACCCTACTGGGTCTCTCTACTATACCCCTCCCACCCCCCTCCCCCCAAGTCCCAACCCTTGAGTACATGTGGACTCCACCTAAGTACAGTTACATACCGTTTTGGTTATGTCATAACATTTCATTTTTTTATTTTAAATTTAATTTTTTTACTTTTTATTTTTTTTTTTCTTTTTCTTTGACTCCGACTCTTACATGACCTAAGGTCTTGATGTCCGTTTTTTAATAAGTGTCGTCACTCCGAACGACTACTTTTCGTTCATGTCCAAAAACAAGAAACCACGATAATTTATTTCAAATTGAATTTTTTTATTATTATTTATTTGTTTATTGTTTATGATAAGTCTAATTAAAGTGAACATATAAAATTTACACCGATGATCTTTTTAAAATATAGTTGTGTACTTTGAACATAAACACCGACGACGACGACGATTCAGGGAAGTCAACACAGGTTGAGACACGTTGGGGTATCTGTCGTCGGGTAGTCCGAGGGGGCAGGGACCCTAAGAGGTCCGTTCTTGTGACCTCACCCCACGGTAAAGGAAGAGGTTACGTACTTTCACTTTTCACTTTCACTTCAGCGAGTCAGCACAGACTGAGAAGCGCTGTGTCACCTGACGTCGGGTGGTCCGAGGAGGTAGGTACCCTAAAAGGTCCGTTCTCATGACCTCACCCCACGGTAACGGAAGAGGTCATAAACACCGTGTATAACGCAAAGATAACGTGTCGTGACACTATATAGTATTAGTGGTTCAGAACTTACCCAAATCCAAATGGATCTTCATGACAATATTTGAAAGATAAAGTCCATTTTACAACTACGGGTATTAATTGAAATAATTAAAAATATTATATATGTGTAAATTATATAAAACTCTGGACAATATTCCATAGTATCTTCTACAAGAGACAATCATATTGTCTAAAATTTATTACATAGGTAAAAAATACTACACTTTAAGAAAGGTATAATGTAAACATTCATAGAAGGATGTATCGAATGTTTTTTTATTATAGTCCGTAGTATATAAAATACGTAGGGTAATTAAATACATACACACGTATCGATTTCTAAATATACTATTATTTACCCTTTTGAATCAATTAAAATGATGTTCCGTCCGTCCAATGGTCTTCTGGTCATTATCTTACACCAATTTTTCACCAGGGTCTCTTCTGATAAATTCATTTTCTCTAGTAGATTTTCGACACAACCCGATATCCCAACACGATATTGACATGTAGGACGGAGTCACACTGGAACTTGTAGTAGACTGACACTACTTTGGGGTCAAGGGTCAGCACACTAATCGACCATCACCTCTTTTTTCTGTATTTATTTAAGTGACTTCGGAGTACCACTCCTGAGGACAAAGACAGAGACATTTAATTCTACTTTGCAGATCGAGTTTTACTCTACTATTATGTACCATCTACATAATAGTAGATTCACATTTGTATGTGGAAAAAAAAAAAATTGTGTATATACGGTGTAAATCATTTCGTTTGTTTGTTTGTTTGTTTGTTTGATTTACCATCAGATAACGTATGTAGTGTTTCTTTTCGTTTTTTTGAAAACTTTGGAAGTACTCTCCTCTGTGTGTACTGACCGATGGTGTGTGGTGGGGTCAGTTTCATATACCCCTAAGTGAGAGACCGGTTCACCACAGACACAAGCACGGACAGACTCCAGAAGCCAAGACGAGACACAACGAGGATCTGTGTAAGTTTAAGTCTCCTTGACTTTTGACTCCTTATAAAGGGAATCTTAAAAAAACATCGTGTTAAAGTTGGAAAAATCAATAGAAAGACTCTTGAAGGGTTGTCTTAAAAGTTTTGGAGAGAATTTAGGGTGGAAAAGATTCTCCGATAAGGACCGGGGTTGTGTAAAGGGGTCCTGAACGTAAAACTAAGAAACAGTGTCTGAAAGAAATATCAGTAAAGACATGTACAGTAAGGAAGATAAAATACGTAAGGAACTATTTGGAGAAGGATGTGCAATTAGAGAACTCAAACTGAAACACCACCACCACCACTAAATCAACGACAGTATAGTTTGAGAACACTGGGGTACCTGTCTCCTCAGGCCGTCCTTGAGGAGACCTTACTGTTGACCTTCCCCGACAGTAAAGGAAGAGGTCCCCTAGAAGGGTTGGGTCCCTAACTTGGGTCCAGAGGACGTGACGTCTGCCCAAGAAATGACTACCTCGGTGGTCCCTACGGAAAAATGACATGTGAAAGAGATCTACTAGAGTAGGTGGGACACCAAAGTACAATGGCATATATACCACACACACATACGTGTACACACGTACTCACACACACACAGTTACACATATTATATATATATATCATATATATATGAAATATACAATCATTTATATATGAAATATACAATATAATACACTTCATAGTTCACCCCAAATATACTTGAATTCGAATCTAGAGCGAGGACTATAAATTGATCATAGAAACTAAAGGATGATCTGTAGAGGTGAACCTATAGTGTAACCATAAAGTCGGAGTTGAACAAGTTATATAAGGAGTAGAAAGATGGGGGATTTTAGACAAAGAGGGGTGACACTAAAATTAGGAAATTATTTCCTTCCCCACTATCTCCTACTCTACCAACCTATCGTAGTGTGTGAGTTACTTGTCCTCAAACACGTCTGAGACCCTCTATCACTTCCTGTCCCTTCGGACCACACGACGTCAAGTACCCCAGCGTTTCTCAACCTGTACTGAATCGTTGATTTGTTGTTGTTGTTTCAGTGGCGGTCCATGAATGAAAAGACTGAGTCTTTGATCCGATAGTAGGAGTTAAATTGGGAGAAGAAGTCGTCGATGCATGTTGGTTAGTGACCAGGGTGTGAAGATCAACAATTTCTAGAAACCTCAGATTCGTGTAAACAGGTAAAGACCGGGTGAGGGAATCGTAGTCAGTGGTAATGTAAAAAGGTCCTAAATGATCTCGTCGCAGATGAAAGACGGACCGTAGGGAGGTTGGATCAGAGTATAATTTCGGGTTCTTTGAAACGTTTAGATTGGTACAGTGAGAGGTTATCTAGAAGTGATCAAGAATAAAGGGAACCATATTAAAGTTTAAGGAACTTAATTTTGTTTTTGTTTTCGGGATTTTTTACCAAGATGAGTGGAGAGGTCAAAATAGAGAACGATATAGAGATAAGAGTAGAATATGAGATCGGTATAACTTGTACGTTAAAGGACTTCTAAGTCAAGTCAAGTCAGCGAGTCAGTACAGACTGAGAAACGCTAGGGTATCTGACGTTGTACGGTCCGAAGGGACAGGTGGTTGTTGAGGGTCTTGAATGAGTTTGAGTACAGGTAACTCAACCACTATGGTAGGTCGGTAAAGTAGGAGACAGTAGGGGAAGAGGACAGAAGTTAGAAAGGGTCGTAGTCTCAGAAAAGGTTACTCAGTCAAGAAACGTAATCCACCGGTTTCATAACCTCAAAGTCGAAATCGTAGTTAGGAAGGTTACTTATAAGTCCTGACTAAAGGAAATCCTAACTGACCCGAAGGGACTATCGAGTTAACCATTTCTTAGGAGGACGTTACGTCCTCTGGGACCAAGATAAAGACCCAGACAGACCTTCTAGGGGACCTCTTCCCTTTCCGATGGGTAAGGTCATAAGACCGGACCTCTTAAGGTACCTGACATATCAGGTACCCCAATGTTTCTCAGTCTGTGCTGACTCGTTGAAAGTGAAAGAAAGAAAGTAGTCTACTGAACGACTTTTACATTCCGTTATACGAGGACTTCCAATGACAAGTGAAAATAAGAGAAAGACTAAGAGGAACCAGGAGACGGATAACAGATAGACAGACAACCAAAGAGAGGTGGGAAGAAAGGTCCTCAAACATTTACAGAAGGGAGACGTAGCTCAGGGGAAAGGAGAGTGAAAAGGTGTACGTAATTTAAATGAAGACAAATAGGAAAACCTGAGTCGAATCTACAGTGAAGATGACCTAACAAAAAAAAAAAAGGGGTGAGGTCACGATTTGATCCAAAGGGAACATGAATAAAAGTGTCGTAAAATGAAAATGTAAATATCATTATTGATAGGGACCACCGAGTCAGTTAATTTTTTTTTTTTTTGATTTTTGTTTTTTTGTTCGATGGATGTTACGTCCTCTGGACTCAAACTAGGGACCCAACCCTTCTAGGGGACCTCTTCCCTCACCTTTGGGTGAGGTTATAAGAACGGACCTCTTCAGACCTGTCTTTTCGGACCACCCGAGGTCAGGTACCCCAGCGTTTCTTGGGTACTGACCCGTACGGACTCGCCGATTGTGTGTAGTACAAAATAAGAATTGACGAAAGAAGAAGGGACATTCTATTAAAGAACCTCATGTGTCAAACACAGTATAAGTTATAATACGGAATTCGTGTGTTAGACTGTATAACCTTCATGGCTTATTTTCTTACTTGAGGGATACGTACGATTCAGCGAAGTCAGTACAGACTGAGAAACACTGGAACACTTGACGTCGGACGGTCCGAGAAAACAGGTACCCCTAAGAGGTTCGTTCTTATGATCTCACCCAACGGTACGGGAGGAGGTCCTCTAAAAGGACTGGGTCTTTAGTTTGGACGTAGAGGACGCCGAGGACGAAACGTTCTCCTAAGAAATGGGGACTCGGTGGTCCTTTGAGGGATATCATGAACCGTTTCACCGAACGGACGTCATCCGTAAGATTAGGGAATTTAAAATCAACTAGAATGATCACTTATGACATTGTCCTTGGTTTGTACGTGTTTTCTTTTTATACCATATCTTTCCCTATCTCGAATATCAGAGGAGTTTGAAAGGTTCATCTAAGATTACAATCTGTGTCTGTCTTTTGTCGTTTTAAGACATTTCGTTAATAGGAAGTTATTTTTTACTTAATTAATTTTTTTTTCGTAGATGTGTAAGACAGAAGAATTTCGAAGTAGGAGTTCCGATTAAGACATCTGTAAACGAATCTAAAGGGGTTCCTGTGTTCACCATAACGGTTCTTAGGGTCTCATTCATTGTAAGTGACTCAGTCTTAACATCTTACTTTTATACAACAAGTATACTTTTATACAACAAAGTATGAACAAAAACAAGAAGACCTTCATAAATGGTTCATTAAAGAAGTCCCAAGAGTTTTCTTTTTGTTTGTTTGTTTTTTTTTTGGAATGTAGAAGTTTACTATTATTAAATGAAGGAAGTGGAACTATCTTAGTCCAAATGTAGATCCAAAACTTTCCACATATACTAAGGTATTGATACAGAAGATTTATAGGGTACAAATTATAATTATTTTACTAGTTCCTGAATCTGGGTATACATCGGATTGAAATGCTCATCATTTTGTAGTTTTCCGGAACGACACAGTACTTAATCCACAATGATGTACAGTTAGTCCGGACAAAGCATGTCACTACTTACGTCACCTTATCCAGCAAGTAAGAATGCCGGTAAGTCTACCGATTACTACAGCGACAGGAACAAAGAGGTCTAATCAAAATAATACCTCAAACCGGTATTATCGACCCGTTTACCCTACTTAAATCTAGAGTGTCCGGTTTTGTTCAAATCTTCAATTTCGAGAAAAGGGTAGGATCTGATAGCGTAGACATTAAATGAGCCCAAGCTTTGTCACTTTCATTGAGAATGAAGTTTTACTCTTTTCAACTTTTCCAGAAACGAAGACTCTTTATGTTCCCAATAAGTATTGGGTCAGGTGTCTCTTTATTTCTTGTTTGTCATCTAGTTATCTTTGGTCTCAAATGTCTGAATTTTACATTGTTCACTTGTTTGATATGATCAACCATGGAATGGGGACATGACCATATAATAATGTCCACTGTGAACGATAGGTTTGCGTCTTCCGACTCTCTAGTAGTAGGAATTACGAATCCATACGGTCCAATGGTACCTTGTGATCGTAACGGGTTTCGATGAATATTTGGAGATACACCACTGATTATTAACATCAACCCAATATGTGTAAAACCTTTGCACCGACCGTTCCGTATGACTGAAGTCCGTTCTTATGACTTTACACATCGGTAAGGGAAGAGGTTCCCTAGAAGGACCGGGTCCCTAACTTTGGCCCAGAGGACGTAACGTCCACCTAAGAAATTGTAGACTCGGTAGTACCTTCGTGTTATACTCGGTGTACTAGTATGTTTTCTTTTGTGTATGGGAGGTAATTGACCCATAAACCCCTCCTAAAAAAAAAAAATTGACCCTAATAACATGGTATAAAAGACTCAGTGTATGTCCTCGAATTTCATTGAGAAGGTTCGTATGGATTCTATTAAGTAGAAATTTTTGGATGTGGTACTTCTATTAGATGTAAGTATTTTACTATACAATCGTTTAAAAATGTGCCGAAGTTTTAGAGGTGTGTTATAGTTTGAGAAGGTACAATTCGAAAAATATCAAATCTTTGATATTGGTCCTATTTAATTCTCCTCATGTTTCCTCGTACAATGATTACTACTTGTTATAGTATAAATTATACCACCGTCCATAGAGTCCTACAAATTATTAAAAAATTTTCGGTTTTGGTGTCAAAATATTAATTCCGTCTCTTACCAAATTAATGTATTATAGTAAACAGGTAAAATCTTAAAGTTAAAATTTTTCATATATAATTATTGTCACGATTAAGTTTTCTTAATTCGTTAACGAGTGAAGTATAGAGTTTCCGGACTCTTTCGATGAGTTTAAGAAGAACCGTTTATTTACAACAACAGGGAAATGTATACGGACTTCGTCTTAAAAAGAGGACGAGTAATACACTAGTTCCCTAGTGTAAGAATCGATATTAGTCTGGACAGTCTTGTGATTTCTTCTTCCGTCTTCTGAGACCCGAATATGAACATTGAACCTTTTATATAATCACAATATGTAACCAATATCGGTTGGAGATGGTAAACAATCCTACTGATGTTTCATTAAACCGATTCTCAAACCCTTTTGGACTCAGTAACTGACAGGGTCAAAAATAAAAAAAAGGGAACTCACAATAGTTTACTATCATTATATATACGTACAATGTTAGACTACGTTTATTTATTTTGTTCTTTCCTCCACCCCACCCCACCCCTCTGTTTCCTATCTGACAAACTTCCGGTTTTATAGTCTAATGAATGAATGTAGTATCTTCTGTTCTCTTGTACTACCAGCCGCATTGTTGTCGTTGGTAGGGACTTCTGACCTCTTGAACAGTCCAGTTTCGGTTCTTTAAGGTCCACCAACATGTGCAGAGTTAGGACTCCCATGTGTTGTGCTTCAACCTAAAATAGCATTTATATAGTGAGTGAAGTACTAGCGATCTCAACTTTGACCCAACTTAGGACCTTTGAGAGAATACGATGTCTTAATTACTGCAATATTGAATCACCTATCTAAAATCGTGGACCGTTCTTATTCGTGTTACAGGTCCGGTGAGTGACTCAAAACTTTCTATGATAATTCACTGTTGAAAAGTAACGTTTGTGAACCTATAGTACCGGTCACGAAGGTCATGTTTATAGAAGGATAATGAATACTGTTCAATCGAGTTCCAAAAAAAATTCTATGTTTTCTCAACCTTTTGTTTCACATTTATGATCTTTAATTGTAAGACGTTATTCTTTTCTTTTACTCATACCCCTATACCTATCACACTAAGTCTTTGTCCGTTTCTTACGGTAATTAATACTTCCTTTAAACCATTTATTCGTTTTCGGGTGTGAAGTTTTTTAGTTCATACTTTCGTCAGAAGTCTTCTGGTACAAATCCTATTAACTAGGTAGGAATTTTAAAGACGTCTTTTTAAAATTAAGGTCTAATAAAAACGGGACAATGAATTACGACAAAGAATCGGAAGGATACAGTTCGTCAAAATAGACCCTAGTAAGACAAATTTATAATGTTAATCGTTTTGTATTGAATATTCCATACAGACAACTTTATAATAAAGAACAATAGTGATGGAACATTATTAAAGGCAGGAATAGGTAAACCCGACTATATTGTTTTATGGTGTCTGACCCGTCGAATATCATGTTGTCTGTAAAGAGTGTCAAGACCTTCAGGTTCTAATTCCTTTGTCAAACAAGGGTAAGACCACTTCCGAGAGAAGGACCAAGTATCGACCACTGAAGAACGACACACCTTCCCTGATTCCCCGAGACCCTCCGGAGAAAAAATTCCCTTAATTAGGAAGTACTCCGAGATGAGAGTACTGGATTAGTGGAGGGTTTCCGGGGTGGAGGATTCTGGTAGTTTGACCGTAATCCTAAAGTTGAATGCTTAAAATCTCCCTGTGTTTGTAAGTCTGACATTTAAATAACAAGGACAAATTCTTACCGTGAATAGTTTACGACTTGTTTCGAGAAAACCTTTACTTTGGGACCTGATTCATATCGACCTGATCAAAATCGAAAAAGTGAATAACCCCCATAAATACTTGTTTTGGTGTTGATTGGACTTGGATAAATTAATAATTATTTTATAGTCCATCTACTGTGAAAGGTACTATTAAAACTCTCATTTGATCTATTTCGGTAAATGTTGACACGATTAAAAATTTCATAAAAAATTGTCCGTGTCAATTTTGAGTATAAGATAAATGTCATTTAATGAGTATAATTTTCACTAAAATTTTCACTAACATGAAGTCTAATTAATCTTAACACTGTCCTACTTCTTGTCCATAGTTTACCATGTTGTCCAATAAACTCTGTTCATCCCTTTCTCTTTTTTCCAACCACATCTGTGTCTATTCCTCCCCCAACACCTGTGTCTACTCCCTCCATTCTTTCTTCGACCTTTCTCTACATCTACTTGACACTGTAGTACTCTTTTTTGTCCCTCACTTCCTTTTTTTATCCTGTCTTTTTTTTTTTTTTCCGGTGATTGAGGGATGTGACCCTATAAGGAGAAGGTTCTTTGTACAGGTGAAACTGACGAGATTGTCGGTTTACCGGGTCCATAGGGGTAAGACTAAAGACTTACCCATTATAATCTCAATCTTCGAGAGGGTATAGTAAACGTTTTCGACACACCCAGCGGTAGAGAAGTCGAAAATATAGGTGGTTTGGTCTTGGTTGTGTACCCGGTCCGGTAACTCTATTATCCCCGAAATAAGGGTAAGGGGGAACCAATTTGAGAGGAGGAAGGGGTAGTTCCCTAAAGTATTTTGGGAGGGTCCCCTCTGTTGGACTAAGACTAGGGTTAAAGGTAATCGAGTCCGTGGTACATCCGACGCTTTGACAAAGAAATCACTATCCGAATGGATTCCTGGTCTTTCCGGGGTTTGTATGTGGGAATGGAATGAAGTGACGATAGAAACCAAGAAGGACACGTAAATTTTTAGAACGAAGAAACGTATACAAGGTTACCCAGTCTACTAGTCCGAGTATGTCGACAAAATTCCCGAAGATCTTGTTTGTTGAGTTGTGGTTATACCCGTCATTCACAAAAATGACAAAACTCCCTAAACAGGACACGGACTGATTTGAAGTTCAATCTTCGTCAGCCAGACTAGATTCTGTATAAACCCCTACTTTCTTGTCGTCATTTCTGTTTTTCTTTTTCCGACAAAAAGAGTCTGGCTCGTACATAGATAAAAGACCCTAGAGGAAAGTGAAAGAGGTAAGATTATACCTTAATACCCGTGTAATAGGACAAACAGTTAAGGAGGAGAGACGGACTATCCGATCAAATACCTTCGTGGAGGGAGTTCAAAACACAGTTTGGCGTCTTCCCCTCGTTTTAAGTCAAAATGGCCAATAATAGTAACAACCATAGAGGTCTCTCTTCAAATTTTTTTTTTTAGTGTACCCTTTGACAATCCTCCCGATAATTGTTTTGTACTCCAAAACAACTTACAAAGTACCTAGGTAGAATCATGAGGGATTATCGTTCTCAGTCTCAACGATTTTACGACTTTTACTTGGAGGAAGTGGTCCACCGAGTGTGGTGACCCGAACTCGTACAACTATTTTTCAGAATGTGCGTATAGTTCTAAAGTTAATAAATAGGAAAGAGACTGCGATGACGTTATCTTTTTGGTTCTTGTTTACCGTCCGAATTTTTAAAAAAGTAAAACGAAAACAGTTATGATATCCTCTTAGATTGTAAAGACCGACTAGAACTTCCTTAAGAAGTATTTCAATTGTGACCCTCATTAAATAATTCAAGTAGAAAAAATAAAAAGATTTTTAATCATAAAACCTACTTTCCAACCAGTTACTTTATTATAAAGCAAACATCAACAGGAAGAGACACCGTCCACTTTCACTTTAAAACCCCCTTACACTATTTATAGGTATTTTAAGATTATCAATACTTCCTTTTAAGATTATCGGTGGAGTTTACGCTACCACCTGAAATTGTACCACACCCCCTATTTACTATCGATTTCGAGTTATTTTACTAGAATATTAGTATACACGAGAAAATATAAAGGTCAATACCCCTGTAGACATTGTTGTTTGAAGAACACAATTTTGTATAAACATTTTAGACTCCGTTAATACTGAGTACGTTACCACCATTTTGTACTTCGTCTTGTCTTTTGGGTACAAACGGTTACACTGACTTGTTAGAAATACTGAATTAGGAACTAAAGAACCAGACTGAGGATTCTTTTCGACCAAAACTTACACCACTAACTGGTAATGAACCTGACGAACACATTACGTGAGACAGGAGGCCTCGTTCAGTGTCGAAAAAGGGGAGTCCCAAATGAAAAGAGAAGATATTTATCCCCTATCCGAGACTGTATGTATTAACATTCTAAACAAAATGACCATTTTAGTCTATATATACTTTAGACGGACTTCTCTTTTCTCTACAGTAGGAATTGTTTGGCGTCCAATAAGATAAGAGACGAGATCATCTGATGTGTCACCACTACCTCCGAAGACTAAAGTACGTAGGTGTAGAGACCCAGTCCATCGCACTGTGTATATATGTTACCGTCACTATTGATTTCGGATTATACTAAGTTGTCAAAAGACATAAACTTGTTACACGAACACATGTCTTAAAAGTGGTCTTTCAAAAATATCGTTTGAAAAATACAGTCTTCAAATAAAATAACCATTTTATAATTTATTATATGTCTTAATTTTTGACGTGAATGTGAAGACTCTTCTTTATTTAGAACCTGTTTAATATACGAACAAGGACTCTAAGGGATTTAAATAAGGTCATCGACACGTGAGTCTGTCATGTTTGGAAATATTATATTAGGAAAAGTGTTTCATAATGTTTCAAAGACGTCGAAGAAATCAACATGAGTGTATGTTTGTGTGTGAGTGTGTACGTATAATGTTGTGAGTATGTGTATATGTGTTATGGGTGTATGTACGTGCCTTGTACATACACACACGTAATTTTTGTTTACTTTATGTTCAGGGTGTAAAATCAGACGTCACTATCTTGACAATCGCCTCCAGAGGTTTAACCACATATCGTCCCACTTAACAGTGTGTTGACGTTTCTGACAAAGTCATAAAGGTATCATTTGGAGTAAAAGACTCCATACCATAAACTCGGAATTTTTTTGATGTAATGTGACTCGTTTGGACTGTATGTTCCAGACCTTAAAATTAAAATGTATATATAAATATATATATATATATATAGAAAAAATTTGTTATCAAAAATAAAAGGGTTTAATAATCAAACTTTTTTTTACTCCAAATGACCAAACTGGATAGAAAAAAAAGCGAAGATTTTGAATTTTATAGGATCTTTGACAGTTCGTTAATCAAAAGTTTCATCAGATTAATGGAAACCATAACAATTTCTTTTTTTTTTAAGATTTTACCGGTTCTGTATATGACATGTTTACGTCATTGACGGAAAATTTTTTTACGGTTTCTTTACAATAGAAAAATTAGTTTTATACATAAATGTAATGTCGTCAAAATGATGTCCCTGTGTCTATATTTTTTTCTTTTAGTCTTACGATGTATATTTATACATCCTATACTTTTTATAGAGAATGAATTCAACATACTTTTGTCCTCACGAGGTTTATAAAGAATTTTTAAAAGAGGTTATCCACTATTCACAAATTTTAACTCGATTCACGAAATGAAAATAAAATTTCAAGTAAAGGTTTCCTCTTTTCTTTTTATCTTTTTTTATAATCCAAGAATTAAATTTTGTGACCTGTTCCTAGATACTTTTTGTTAAGTCAGAGATTCTTAAAGTTGAAATCCTATGTAAAGAGTCCGTTTTCTAATGATTAAAGGTTTTTTTAAATCAGATTTATTTCTATAGTACTCTAATCTGGTCACCAAAGGTGTAAGAGATTAGAAAACTGACACCACACAAAAAGAAAAACGAACAACACAGGAAATTGTACGGTATTAAAAGTTCTCAAAGAAAAACAGAAATTGATTTCTTTCTTATTCTTTTTATTGGTAGTAAAAATTCTGAAGTTCCTTTCATAACGTGAACATGTCTTTCATTTCTTTTTGTAGAAAATTTGATTCATCGTCTTCGTTAGCGAGACCCTAACGTTTATTGTGTACCAGATTTTTCAAGTTGATAATTCTCGTTTACCCCTCGGACCTCTCGGGTGAGGTTTGGACCTTATAATAATATCATTACAATTTCGTAAAAGAGGGTCGACCTTCTATCAATTCTGAAAAACGAAATCTAAAAATTGTAGAAAGATTCAAGAACGTTTTTTTTACAAATTAAAGAGTATTGTGTATAAAATCCTCTTGTTGGTTTAGTCTTGTATTTTAGGTCGTTCTTTCCTTCCTTTGTATAGTACAAGAATACTAATGTATCAGAGACTTCAGTATAAAATCTATGGGTTATAGACTTTCACTTACATTGTGTACCCAATATATGGAATGAACAAAATTAAGTTGATAAAAAATTTTTTTATCTTTTGATGTGAACTTATATTTTTATACAGTCGTCTAATATGTCGGTTGTTTTTAGTATGTGTTTTTTAATTCTGAATTCTCTGGATACTTGACCTTTATTTTTGGACTGGATTAGGAGTTTGATCATCCCCCTTTCTCTCCGTCTCTGTTACTACCTCCCTTGTACCTGTCTTTTGTCTTTCCTACACCACTTTCGTCCGTTTTAAATTGTCTAGTGTTTTTTGAAACTATGTGTGTTCCCCTACGCTAAATACAAGTTATAGACTCTCATATGAACTGTTCAGTTTTACAAAATAGTGTCAAAGGCTTTGACTTGATGAATTTTTGTGTGTGTGTGTGTGTTTTCTTATTGTTTTGTTTTGGGTCTCAGAAAGGGAACAATGTCACATAAGTACTTTTTTTTTTTTTTTAGGTAAAGGTCATTTAATTCATCTGAGGACCATTCACGTATCAACCCCTTAGTCACTGGAGGTGGGTAACTTCTTCGAAAAGAATGACACACAGTGAACTCCATTAAATTTCCCGGTCTAATTGACGTTTGACCGAATAGATTTGGATATTCTTCAAAATACGACATGAAAATACACCGAATCGTCTCCCGGAGATTTAAAATATAAAATAAGTGTTATTTTTCCTGTAGAATCTTTTGATCAGTAAGTGCATGGTGAGACATACCCTATTTCCAATTAAGTGTTATTTAAATATGTCTTTTATATGTTTACGTTACAATACCCTCTTTTTGGGGTATTTGTCTTAATCCTTGAATAAAAGTTTCTCATACACACTTTTTATAGGTGTTTGAATGTCATGTCGTTCTCTTTTGATTTTTCGATCTTTATATTACAATGTATTTTTTGGAATACCTTTAAGGTTTTAAAATCCAAAGACGTTATTTACATTTTTATAAGTTCCACAGTAATAAACCGGATCGTTATGTGATACTATTTTTCTTTGTGATCGTAGAGTGTCGAAGAACCAGTATACTGTAAACGAAACTTATTGTTCGTCGAGTAAAGAAAAAATTTTTCGACAGTATAAAATTGTGTAGGTAACGTTCATTATGTGTTGGTACCATCCTTTGGTAAACTCTAATATGAAACCTCTTATCGTTATACTATATTGAGAAGTTAAGACAAAACAAATTCCTCTTAATTACCGGACGAAGAAATGTAGTAAGGTGTGTTGTCATTGTCCAATCTTCTCCTGTACGATTCTGATCGTCTTGTGATCTGACATCCACTTTAAGGTTTCGTTATGACATAAAATAACTAAGTTTTAAGGTGATTATTTCGGAACAAACTATGATCTTGAATAAGAAGGAATTTTTGTTTTGTTTTTATGTATGGTATGGTATTACGTTAAGTGTCGATGTTAAAGGGAGGTAGAGTATATGATGGACGTATTAGAACATTACCATAAGTCTTTATGATGGTTTGATTTTTCTGTCGTTGTAGACCAAAGTTTCAAAAGAAAATGAAATTCGTCTACTCGACTTTGAGAGACATACCCTTTAAGGAGATTACGAAAACTGGATTCTTGTGCTTCTACTTAATATATCATTAAAATTCACTAAAAATTTTTACGCATTATATTCACCATATTTTGATTTGTCGATTGGTTGTGAGTTACGTAAAATTTTTCCGTGTTTGTATTTATTTAAAATATTCATAAACTATGTAATTTAAGTCCTAGAATTCTGGTCAATGACATATAAAATTAATAAAACGTCTTTGACCTCCGAACTTTGTAAAGATTCTATTGAAAGCATATCTATTTGAAGTTAAAGTGGGAGATAAGAAAAAAAGAAAACGGAGACCCCTTAAAAGACAAAATCTTATTAAAAGTATGTCTGTTATAAATGACTTTATTATATATTTTATCTTACTTTCTACTAGTGTTTGATATTGTAGGGAAAAACATTTTAATTATTAAGGTTTAATTTTTTATTGTATCGGTTATGGAGGATATTAGATTCAAGATAGAACTTTGGTCCTCGTATCTCAAAAAATAAACATAAAAACGTCTGAAGAGACAAGAAAAAGGTAAGTGGAATTCCTTAGTCAAATTTCTATTGTTTTCATTTTGTAGTAAAAGTGGATTTACGGAAGTGACTACATTAAAAACAGTTTGTAAATATTTTATAGTATTTTTGAAGTACCAAAACACTGCAGATTCTGACTTTATGTTTTGGGTATTTATTTTTGTTATGGCTCGAGTGATTTTGTAACAACGGAAAGAGGTAAACGGTTGTTCATTTTGGACTTTTGAGAAAGGTAAATTCTCATTAAATACAAAGAAAGTGAAATCTCCAATACACTTTAGTCGAATTTTCAAGAAAAAAACTAAGTGACAAAACTAAACAAGACCTTCATGTATCATTTCTGAGTTCCAAATTCAACTTATCAACACTGATGAGGACTTCTATCTGATCATTGAAATTATAAAGAGATATGTCAGACTATTTCATTTGGATAATTCAACGAGGCCATAATTAGTATTAAAATTGAGAGATATCCGAGGACATTGTGTGGACTAATGAGATTAAAGAAAAAAAGTACTTAAAAGAAATTTTCTTACACATACATATGATACTACGTCCGTGTCTCGTCGAACTTACATACATCCCCTATGTCAGGGAGGAACGTCGGTCTAGACTTAGGATCAGCGAGTAAGAGGGTAAAACAGGAAGGTCTTCTAACTGTTGTCTTACAAAGTTGTCGAACTTTAGAGAAGGTTAAACGAATAACCAGTGAAAGTGATAACATTTTTCGGTCCAATCTTACCGAAATTTTTTCACTAACTGGTGAAAATCTCTCTCCGTTATGTATAGAAAATTTTACTCGACCTATATTTTAAAACCCCTTTTAATCCCGTTTTGTTGTACTGTGTAAAAACGGTTTGACCTTTTATGTCTCCGATTGGGTAAATGTACGGGGAGTTTATGAGCTTACACTTTAGAGTGGATTTATTTGACTCGTATATTGACAATACATTTTGAA
Source organism: Capra ibex (assembly GCA_006410555.1). Taxonomy (NCBI): domain Eukaryota; kingdom Metazoa; phylum Chordata; class Mammalia; order Artiodactyla; family Bovidae; genus Capra; species Capra ibex. The sequence continues at coordinate 32,097,854 of SJYO01016970.1, read as the reverse complement.
CTAAATAAACCACAGACTGGGAGTATAAATAAAAATCCACGTTGGTAGAACGTATAAAGGAAAACACTTCTTCGTACGTTTATATCGGTAGGTCTCACAGGGTCTTTCGTGACACAGGTGTTTTTAAGATGGATTGCGCGTGTGACCTTAACTGGAAAAGGAGTAAACGGGGACGAGGCGGGATTCGGTAGAGACAGGGATGGACGAGGAGGATACTTCGATTCTTTCATGTTCATTATGTGACCACCTTTGAAAAACTTTTTTCTAAATTTGTTTTTTCCTTAGTCTTTCCCTCTCACGGTAATCATGACAGGAGTCGTCTATTGAGATGTTAAGACATCCAGGTGACTTAAGTCAATGTAGGGACCCGTCCATCCATGGACTAACAAGTATATGACTTTTTTTTTAATCATTCGTCCTTTTTTTAAGTATCTACTACGGTCGTCTTTAAGTGTGTATCGGTTTTAATACTTGTATAACTGACGGTAGGTTTACAAAGGAATTTAATATCATTTTGTGTTTTAGTGATTGGAATAAATGGAGGGAGGTTTTCCTTTTTTTTACTTTAAGGTTAATATATACTCACCAACCCTATCTACCCCATTCAGAGTCTCTGTGTGAAGTGGAGACTTATTATGTGACATACGAGTTTTACTCCATTACGTGGGCTCGTACGTCCTTTTTTTCACTGTCAATTGTAAGATAAATTTGGTAAAGTGTAGAGGCTAAACCACGAAACAGAATCTACATTTCCTTGTCAAACCCATAATAAAGAGGTTTTTATTAACGGTGTCTCCCGGTCACTTTCTCTCGACCCAACATTGGTAAAAAACGGATCGAGATCGACACAGTCACGAATCTGCGACGAATGTGTTCACTTACCGTTTGACTTTTACCCACTACTTGTGATGACCCCGGTCTGGACGAATAGGTAGTATCAAGAGATCACAACGATTAAGAGTGTAGTAAGACGTGATTTTTTGTGTCAAAGTTGTAGGGTAGCTTACTAAAAAAATCTCGTCAGTAGTGAATGACGAATTACATTAAAATTGTAAGTCTTTACCAATAGTCTGTTAGGTCAGTACCAGTCCGGACAGGAGAGATTTGTGTTCGTCACTTAAGAGGGAGGTTCACCCGGGGGGTGTTTACTTAAATTAGTCAAAGTGAGTCAAGGAGGGGAGATTACGACAATCTGACGTTTCTTTTTTGTTTAGTGGGTATATTTACTTTAATTTTAGACAGGTACTTTATACGGTTACATATGTACTTAATTTACTTCTTTTTAAGAAATCATTCCCTAACTCTAAGTATTCTCGAATATATATAACTATCAAAGTACAAAAGTTCTGTATTTTCACACCTGTACTTGTGAAATCGAACCTCCAAGCCAACGTAAGATCTGAGGTTCTTCCCATTTATATTCGAAGACAAAAACAGACAAAATAGATATTACGTGACCAATGTTTCTTCAACGAAAAAGGAACATGGTTTTCACCATTTATAATAACTTCTTTATGATCTTATTTATCGGGATCAAGGTATTGGAATAACCAAGGTTCAATGGTATGAACCCAGTTTAATCGTTGACGAGACTCCTCTAAAAGTTTCTTTATCGGATGTCGTTCTAAAAATTCTGAAAGGTGGTCTTCTTATTTTCTACTTGTCTGATACCTGTTTTGTGACCCCCACCCCTCACCAGTTTCGAACTTTTTATTTTGGTCACTTTTCTCTTTATGGTCTTTTCCCTAAAGACCCACTCAAAAAGGGGGGATGACAATCGGATTAATATAACTATAAGAAGACGACTGACCAATTGTGACTAATTTACGACTATGTCACTGTTAGCATACGTATGTAAAATCTTTCCTTATGCATATGATACGACGGTAGTGTAATGTCGACATTTTCTTTTGAAGGGTTTGTTTAAATTCTTTTCATCTCCAGGGAAGACTTTTGATGACTTACGGAGTCGGTGAGAATCTGGTATACAATAAGACTTTTGATCTATTTTTGTGATAAACAATTTCCACAAGTTTCATTCCGACGGTCCCACAGATATTTTACGTTCAGTAGTTTTGATACCTTTTTGTCACGAATTCAAATCTTTTTATTCTAGTATCCTGGAGTCTACATAACATCGACAGGAATTGATGGACATCAAATATTCAAAACGATATACCATGTCCCATGTTGTATGGCACAATATTTAAGGTGTCCCCTTCATTTGTATCTTGGGTGTTGATGAGTAGGTTCCTCAATAGTACCTTTTATTACACACACACACAAGGTACTAGAGATCTCCTTTTCCTTTTGTTAAATGTAAAACTTTGTTTAACAAGAAACTGACTATTTTAATGAATAGGGTGAATTTTGACACTTTCAGGTTGGGTCTTTTACGATTAGAAAGGACGGAAACGTGTTAGGACTTGTAATCACCGTTTAATCTTAGGAATCTACTTAGAAATACTTAGTTCTCTAAAAAAAAAAAGTTTCGTGCTATATGGAATATAGATACGTACCGTCTTTACTTGACGAGAATTTAAGGGTGTGTTATTTGTTCAGTTCGACAATTCCTTGTTACAGGGGACAGAGAAGAGAGAAGGCAAAGAAGGAATAACATTAGTCCGTCTCGTTTACTGTGACGCAGGTGTTTTCTTCTTAATTACTGTCATTGTTACAATTTTTTTTTTTCCATACAGCCGTAGACTCCTTCCACCCTGACATTCACGTCATAGAGAAGTACACGTCAAGCAATGAAGTATCCCCAGGGGAAACCTTACTTTTCCGGATCACCTTACACACGAGGGGGGCTTGTTACACACTACTTTTGAGCATTGCCAGGACCGAAGACATCGGTGTCTACAACGTAAGGTCACCCAGGGCCATCGGTACCGTTGGGTACACTTACCACATGTACTGTACCAGATCCTTTTCCTGAGCCGTCACGAGTGTGAACTTCCGAGATTAGACAAGTGGAAGAGGTAACTTCTGGAACATCTACAGGAAGTCACTCGGGAATCCTCGGAACCACCATAGGTTTCGGAACTGTAGGAGGAAGTACATTCGACCCGAAACAAAGGAGAACCCTAAATTCCGTCCCAAAGGAACCATTCTGACCACCAGTAGTACCGACGAAAGACTCAGTCATCTTAGATCCGTCGATAACGACCCTCTCCGGAGAGAAAGGACCCCAGCTGAGAAACCAGACTACTCTCTCTATCCCGGTAGGTACAACAAAAGTACTGATAGCCTCCAAAGGGACGATTACCCAGAAAGATAGGATAAACCTACTATCTGGACTCTTATTCGACTCGAATATTGGCCCCGGTGGAGGCGCTAACACGAACCGCCCACGACGTAGTCTCCCACTTCCCGGAGTCGAGGTTCCATCCACTAACGTAACAACTACCGAACCAGGTAGTATACTCTGACGTAGTCGAGTCGGAGGAAGAGTATACAATTCAAGTATAGTTTCACTTACAGACCCATCGACTTAGCGTACTAGAAGAGAGGACTTATCTTCTCCCCTTCTTTTCGTTTTTCCAACTTTTTTTTTTTTTTCTTGTGTTGTGTTACTTATCGAACTGATTCCTATATATGATTAGTGAAAGTAAAAGGTATGATACCATATAGAATAAGAAATCTAGTTCATAAATCCGAGAAATTAAGACGACTCTGAGTGTTTATAAGAATTGGATGTCTCTCCTAATCATTATTTTTACAGTGTTCGGTAAACATGAACAAGATTACGGTAGTACTTTTAAATAGAGCGGACTTTCCATACTAACTCACACACAATAGAATAAAAGTAAGAGATAGTTTCAAAGGTGAACAGATCTCGAGTCTTTGACATCTTCTTTCTTCTTTATGGTCCATTTTTATCAGTCTCTAAATGAACAAAAACGTATAAAATTTGTAGTCACTGGTTCGGAGTTTCTAGTATTTTTGCTCTCACTATACCAATATTGTGGACACAATAGAGTGATAGCACATACCAATTAAACCAACTAAATCGACGATACAATCTCTTTCTAATATCTGGTTTATATAGAGTAAGACCTTTTAAAAATTTACGGTGTTAATTTTATGAAAAATTGTCAAATTAACTATTTGACTTACTTTAAATCCCAATATATTTTTATCCCATAAAGGGTTTCGTGAATGAATAATATTTGAACTTTTACCAACAAAGTAACAAAAGGAAGAACTTTACCTATTAGTAAGTAAAAACGTAGTGGGGAAAGAATAAATCTGTGTATACAATAATGATATACTTGTGGGTGACAATCAAAAGATATATCAAAGAACTGTCTCTCTCTAGACATCAAAATGAAAAATTGTAAATGAAGTTGATTAAATTAAAATGAAGTTGTAACATATAATTGTATTATAGATTCGAATTGGTTAATTTCTCAACCACGTTTTTTGTCATCAAATCCAAAAAGAGGAAGTTTATAACGGTCGAAACCTGTCTCATAAAAGAGAAGATTTTTAAGAAGGTAATTTAGTGACACAAGAGGATGATTACGAATGAAACTGATTGTACACGTGACTAGGTATCTTAACATAAGACCTTTTTATGAAAATACACCGACCATAATAAAGTCCAAACTTCCTTCCAGAGGGTAGTCTCATTACTTTTAACTTTTTCTTATACTCATTAATAAAGTATTGTATGTTAATTCTATAACATCACAGTTCTCAAGTTTTCAATTCGACACGACACAAATCAGTGAGTCAGCACAGGTTGAGAAACGCTGGGGTACCTGACATCGGGTGGTCAGAGGAGACAGGTACCCCTAAGAGATCCGGTCTTATGACCTCACCCAACGGAAAGGGAAGAGTTCTCCTAGAAGGGTCGGGTCCCTAGTTTGGGTCCAGAGGGTGTAACGTCCGTCTAAGAAATGGCTGACTCGGTGGCCCCTTCGTGACAAATCTCCCACACTGTTGTTAAATCCCTAATAAATATTATGTCACCCTATACACCATTCCCCAGTTGATTCCTTATGTTTTGAGTGTCATAATTATTTTCTTTCAAAGGACTTCTGTCACTGTAGTGTCTTACTTACACTACTGTTTACAATCGGTTCATTTCCTTCCCATTCCCAACCTCTTCGACCATCCTTCCGAGTCTCCGTCCTCCCGTACTGAGTAGGATCCCTAATGATTGTGAAACGTATACCGACTCTTACCTTTGTCTACTCTTTCAACAATAGACTATTACATCCCGAATAAGTTCTCGATTCCTTAAACTTTAGATAGGACTCTCTCCATTCTTGACTTTCCCAATTTGTCCTTTCACTGATTGATCTATTAATAAATCGTTCTACTAAATCCTACGACAACGATGTCCCTACATCTCTAGTACCCACCGAAGTTGATCATCTCTTCGTCACCTTTACCGCTTTTGATCTACCTTACCTCTTTTATAATCCTTTACAACGATCTTGAACGACTGATAGATCTGTGTCTTACTCTTTTTCTTTCTCCAATTCATAATTCGGTTACAAAGACCGGACCCTTTGAATCACCTACCGTTACCCTCTATCTTTTCTACCACTTAAGTCTAACCCTTTCTGATACTCATTGTCAGTACAGATTATTCATGACTCTATGTCAGAGTTTAAGTCTTCTCTCTAAACCCGAACTCTATGTCTATATTCTTAGTAGCCAATTATCTTTAATCGAAGACTTCGGTCCCCTTATCTACTATAGTGTTTCCGTATCCATTTTACACTTTTTTCTCCAGTTTTTACCTTGGACCTTCTTGTAGTTCTGAAAATGTGGACGGGTATCTGATCCCGTTCACTCTAATCTCAGGGTACGAATCTCTCGGGACCCAGAGTGAGGAATACTTCCTTATTCCTTACACCTCCCGGTTCCCTTACACGGTTAGACCTCGAATGTGCGAACTGATATGAGACCCACAGGTCGTACGGTCTTAAGAAACAGGTTTACCGGGTCTTGAACGTGACTCTCACCGTCTCAGGAGAAGTGTCATAGGTAAGGGACTCATGGTGGAAACAACGACCATCCATGTGAGATTCCGGACTTCTTACCAGTCACGTGATGAGAAATACCCGACACTCACCCCACCCCGCACTTTTCTCAAACCTACACATCTGGTTTACAGATGTGTATGTACGTACTCCGGGGAGAAACTACGACGTATCTTAGTCCTCACCCAAATTTTCTCCCCTGACTGACGTGTGGTCCCCCCAAACAAGACGCGTACGGAAGTTCAAGACCACACCTTGAGACTCCTTAGACACTTAAGATATAATAAACTTGAGTCAGAAGGTCTAATCCAATCTTGTGTTGTCAAAATTTAAATTCGGACTAAATATTATAATTTTATTAATCCGTGTACTTAACTCAGGAGGTAATCCTGATATCTTGGTAAACGTATTGACAATCCCCCTTAGGTAATTTTCCTGACTCTTCCTCGTGAGTCTCTTCGACCTTCTTTACGTTCTCTCTGGTCACAGTGACTTTGGTTCCTTTCTCTCTCCAAAGATTCTCATAATTGATAAGTCATCACTTTTATACGAGGTCAGACTTTCAGGAGACCTGAACCGTGATATTTCTTATTAAAGTCATCTTGTACTCCTGTTTTCGGTCCGACACATCCGACCTCTTACTCATCTTTCTTTTTTTTATAATATCTTTCGTTAGTGTCTCTTGAGAAAGTTGTTAATGTAGAAACTTCTCTTCCTCTTTCAATCCATCATCGACCTTTTTCTGGATCCAAACTCCAATCTAAAAAAAAATTACTACTCTTAAATAGTGTAACTTACGGTTTTCTTTTTACGGTTATCTTCCCTGTACAATTTTTATATACACTCTTTCCCCCTTTTATTATCACGTTCAATAAACTCCCCGACCCTATCCTCTTAAGGTCCCTTATTCTTCTTCGTAATTAATCTTTCTTCCTACGGCGATAGTAGGTACTTTCTCTCGTAAGTACACCCACGTGTATAGAATGTCCTAATCACTATCAACTTTAGTACAGTTGATAAAAATAAAGGATTCTTAGATCTACATTATAGTGGTTCCACACTCTATGGTAGAAAACCCTCTCATCCCTTTCCAACTTTACCGGGATACACAACTTATACTCTTTTCTGACAAGTCCCTACCTATTTTCCTTCCGACGATATATCGTCCCTACCCTGTTAACCATAAACTCTAGTCAATGAGTAAATAAATGTCACTACTGTTAAATATTCCGACACCCTAAAAGAGATTTTAATGATCGTCGATACATCTATACCTTTTCCCAAGTCAACCGAAGTAATCTCCCATCCGTAAAATGATCAACTTTCTGTCTTCCTGTCATTCTGTTGTCTCAGTACCTTAGGTTTGACCTATTCTTTTCTCTCCTACTTTGTTTATGTGTCGTTCAAGTTCCTAGTAACCGGACCTCTCGAACTATTTTAGTTTCCTCTCATAAATTACTCCTTTCACCATTTTTCTTTAAATATCATTCACTCCTTACTACTATAAAGAGTAAAGTTTTCCGTAGTATTTTTTTGATGATACGTTAACAAACAATATATCAACTGGGAACTTGTTGTATCCAATCTTGACGTGTCCAGGTAAATATCCTCCTAAAAAAGGTTCTCATTTATGATATCATGACGTACTAGGTACCAACCAACTTAGATACCTACGTCTTTCCACCTATACCTGTTGACACGCATTCCTCCCAGTAGACATTCAGTATACGTTTCAAAGGTGACGTAATTCCGGTAACGGGGTTTGGGACACAACAAGTTCGCAGTTGACACATAATGGTGATCCTGTCTTAGGTTTATTTCTCTTTTTATAGTAGTTAAAGATTATTTTTTGATTACAAGAATAAAATCTTATTTTAAAAAAATTACATAGGGAGAAAAGATGCCCTACGTTAATTCAGTTTAACTCTCATCGTAGATTTAGTATCCTTTGTACTTTTGTAATGTTTCTACTCTTGATTTTGTCTTATCATTATTTAAAGTATAAAAAGGTTACTGTATCTTTAAATTATCTGTAGGTCGTTTAATTGGTTAAAACATTTTGTCTTCTTGACCGTAAAATTTTCCCAATAAATATTCGTCCTTCTTTCTCTCTGTCTGTCTTTTCACTGAGTCCCGGGTTTTGTCTAGACTCATATGAGAGTCCCCGACCAAACTTTGACACACACGACGATTCAGTGAAGTAAGTACAGGCGGAGAAACTCTGCGATAACTGGTGTTGGGCGGTCCGAGGAGACAGGTACCCAAAGAGATCCGTTCCTATGACTTCATCCAACGGTACGGGAGTGGGTCCCTTAGAAGGACTGGGTCCCTAGCTTCGGTACAGAGAATTCAGAGAACGTAACCGTCCTCCCAAGAAATGGTGATCCCGGTGGACCCTTCGGGATCAAAATTTGACTGGATCGTATTTGATACTAGAAACCCGAAGAAAGTTACTTGAAACAGTCAATTGAAGAGATCGAATAGAATTTAAGTATAAAACCACTAAACAATCAAGAAGTTAAAATGTAACTTTTCTTTAGAAGAGATTCACAAATGACCTTATCCTCTTAAAATAGTGGGAAGGGGGATACTTTATTCGTTTCGTTTCCAAAAAAGAGTCAATGATGAGTTGGGAACTTCTACAAGGTGTTACATAAAACTGTGATCTTACACTCTTAGACGAATAAAAAATAGAGAAGATTAAAAATGAGATATATTCAGATATTCTTATATATAATATATATATTTATTACTTTTAAGAAATATAACTTAGACAATAAGTAAGTCGAGAAAAACTTTTATCGATCTATTAAGACATTTGAGTCTCTATTAAATACTGATATCATAATATTATACGTCTTACTACGGTTGAGACTCGCGTTGCTTCTTATAGACTTCCGAACCTTTACTTTCAGATTATATAGTATAGATTAGAAAAGTCAAATTTTGTATTCGATGTACTTTTGTTTCTATTTTTATACTTGACATCGAGGTTTATACTTTGTAGAACTTACGTCTAACGACTTAATGAATAAAATTACGTTTTGACTTGTTTTTTTAAAGAGAAGTAAGATCTAATTTATGAACCCCCCCTACGTACGAGTCAACACAGACTGAGAAGTACGTTGGGGAACCTGATGTCGGGAGGTCCGAGGAGACAGGTATCCTGAAGGGTCCGTTCTTATGACCTCACCCAACGGTAAAAGAGGAGGTCCCCTTAGGAGGGACGCAGAGACCGTGATCATCTGTCTAATAAATTTTCGTAATTAAAACACCTTTCTTTTACCTAATTTTTGGACCGATTATCTAATGTAGTAAAAGAAATTCATAACAATAAACAATAATGTGAAATACATTCATGTCCGGTACTCCCGATGAAACCCGAAAGGACTATCGAGTCAACCATCTTAGGCGGACTTTACTTCCTCTGGGACCAAGTCAAGGATCCAGTCTTTCTAGGAGACCTCTTCCCTATCCGATGGGTGAGGTCATAAGAACCCGAAGGGAATACCGAGTCGACCATTTCTTAGGAGGACGTTACACCTTCTGGACCCAAGTCAGTGACGCAACCTTTCTAGGGGACCTCTTCCCTTTCCGATGGGTGAGGTCATAAGACCGAACCTCCTAAGGTACCTGACATATCAGGTACCCCAGTGTTTCTTGACCTGTACTGACTCGTTGAAAGTGAAGGAAATATATTATTCCGAAGTTAAACTCTATTGTTACCTCAGGATAGTGAGGAAGGAAAAAGAATCCGGTTGTACGGACTCCCATACATCACACACACATACAGACACACATTACAGTGTGTATGAAACACACATCATATTACCTCTTTTCTCTACTGGTAAATAAAGTACTTAACTTAGTATGGTATATATAAGTATATATGTACCCTTGTACGGAAACGAGTAATTTTAATCGAAAATGTCTTTATTTTGGGAAACATTACGAATGGGTGTTTGAAAACACCTCACCTCGAAAATGCAAAAGGGTATAAGGGACACTCGAAGAGATACTGTCGTCCAGAGAGTTTTCCGTGGTCTCTTTATAACAACAGGTATTATCCGAGAACAAGGAATGTTAGAAGGTATCCTCCATGATATATTTTGGTATGTTTTTTACATTAGACTATTAAAGAAGTTGTTAATTTTTCTACGTTTCGACCTGAAAGGTGGAGTTGTACACAATATGTTTATATTTTTGATCGTACTATCTCATTTTCGTTAATCTTTCTTATTGGAGATTACAATTTCATATGACAATTAAAATGTGTGTGTGTGTGTGTGTGTGTGTGTGTGTGTCTTGAACAAAAATAGGTTCAGGGAGAGTCTAGTTACTGTATGTGACAACGGTGATGACCACCGGTTGTACAAGAAAAAGAGTAAAATAAGGAGACTTTCACAAAAAAATTGTGACTAATTTTAGTTATGATTGAAATTCTGACGTAATAAGAGTTCCGAAAACCTCAAATAAAAAGATTTTGTTAAATTCGTTCAGTTGAACAAAGTCTCCTTTCCAATATGTCTGTGTGTCTTTTCGTCGTATAAATTAGTCAAAAAAAGTGGGTACATAAAAGAACATCGTCTAAAAGATAGACTACTTGACTTTCTCGACACTCGGGACAACCGACACCGATGGATGGACGTGTTTCGTCGGAAGTACTGCCTCTAGGCTAAGACTTGTACAGGCACGTATCATTTACCACTGTCGAAATACTAACATTAAATAAAATTTTTCTCGAGAAGTCGTCCTATTTTCTTAGGTAAAGGTTTAACCGTATAAACGAGTGATTTGATGACAAGATTAAGTAGACTGTATTTGAGAGGACGCGACGAGGGAAAAGTAGGGTAGACAGATTCACCGACACCCAATTATATAACCGAGTATCTATGACTGTACTCTATAACTGTACATACCATATCTGTGTCTTGAATTTCAATAAAAACTTGTTTTTATGAAAGTTTCCTGTAAATTGATTTCTATCTCATTGTGACCTCTGTCTGACGTGCACGTACGATTTAGTGAAGTCAGCACAGACTGAGAAACAATGGGATACCTGACCTCTCGTGACGGACCTAGGAGACAGGTACTCTAAGAGGTCCGTTCTTAGGACCTCACCCAACGGTGCGGAAGGAGTTCCCCTAGAAGGGTTGGGTCCCTGACTTCAATTCAGAGAATACAGAGGGCGTAACCGTTCACTCAAGAAATGGTGATAGTGATGGACCCTTCGGACTAGTCACCTAATTTTGGTTGTAAACGTCTTTTCTGGTATTGAATAATAAAGAACTAATAACAATGAAAAATTGTTAACTTGAACACAATCGTGACAAACCTTTAGATTTCCAAAGTATAGTCCTATAGAACAAGTAGTACGTGACATTTTACTAGATGTCTTACTATCGAAATGGTACACTTTGTGTTACGTAATGGGAAATATCCCCGTCTGTGATTTTCATTGTTCCGTTCTCTAATTTCAATTCTTGTAGGTCACGTGTTAAGTCCACTGGATAAATTATTGCTTATGTCCAATATCTAAAACTTCTTTACTTTTTACCGTAGTCTTCTACATTCAGTCTGGACGAATTTCTATAGCTATAAGTTAGATTCAAAACCCAATTGGATCATATCCGTCCACTACCCAGTCTTTTTAAGTCAGAAGTTAGAGATAAAATTACTGTTCCCTAGGATATTAAAAATTTACAATTAAACCTTTTTAAAGGTTCTACTCTGAATCTTTGTTTCTTTGTGAACATATGACGATATTAAGTACTATATGTTTATTTTTTTATACAGAGATCTGTAATGAAGCCTCTCCCGTTACCGTGGGGTGAGGTCATGAGAACGGACCTTTTAGGGTACCCGTCTCCTCGGACCATCCGACGTCAGGTACCCCAGCGATTCTCAACCTGTGCTGACTCACCGAAGGGAAAGTGAAAGGGAAAGTACGTAACCTCTTCCTTTACCGTTGGGTGAGGTCACAAGAACGGACCTCTTAGGGTCCCTACCCCCTCGGACCACCCGACGGTAGATACCCTAGCGTGTCTCGACCTGTACTGACTTCACTGAATCGTCATCGTCGTCTGTAATGAATTTTGTACAGGAGAGAATCCTTGTCAATTTATTCCTTTTTTTTTTTTTTTTGAATTTCGTTTCTTAGTTACAGGTATCCTTAAGTCCATTCCCCCAGGTCCTTCTATACCACCTATAAGTATATTAATCTATATCTAATGACAGTTTTAAAATTGAAAACGAAATCTACAACTTAAGTGCCAGTGAATGATGTAGTAGTTTTTCATTGATAAATTAACTTTATGTCCGGTACTTACCCGCGTTCTACTTTTATACAGTACTTGGTTCTAGACTTTATTTTATACCTTTCTTTTTTTACAAACAACAACATTTAAAACGATTTTTTGTCGTTTTGACCAATTGTCCCAAACGGGGTTTTAACTTATATGATTAATCAAAACTTTACTCAACAGATCTTGAACCGTCAAAACGAGCTCAGAGTGGAACTTAAAAGTGTAAACGTGTGTAAATTGTGAGTTTTGCTTTGGACCCACACCCTTGACAGGGTGTGGTGTAGGTGGAGTTAAGTCCACTAAACAGGGTTCAAGTTACTTCGAGTACACTTGACTTTTGTTACTGAAACCATCTCGAGACCAGAATGAAGATGAAGTGTTGTCTGAAAATGTACAGTTTATTATCAGAACAAGATGGTATGACCGTTATTATTTTTGTTGTCTGAGTGGGATATATGATTCATGAAAAAATTCCGAAAGGTAAATTATTAGATTAATTACGAAAGTTGTTGGGGGACTCTGTCCACGTTAATGGTAAAGGTAAAATGTCTACCCCTTTGTTTCTGGGTTTCTACATTAAAAGAGTGACACGAAATTTTTTTTTTACATCAACTAAATGTCACACAAAACTTAACTTCATGTCAAGTAAATGTGACACAAAATTTAACTTCATATATCAACTAAATGCTACACAAAAATAAAAAAGTTTTTTTGAATTAACTTGGTAAAAGAGTCACAAATATAGATCCATCTTGGAGGTCTCGTCCCGAGAATCGGTGATAAACTCATAACTGAAACATATTTGTTCAAACTTTATGTAAATTGCAAAGGTAACTCTCTTCTAGACTGTGTAAAATATATAATACATTGATTAGAGTTAATAAACGAAAGTACTTAGACCCACGTTGAGTAGTTTTACAAAGGTCTATATGTAATGAACTTTGTGTTTTGTTCAAGAGACCAATCGTTCCATAATTATCATAACATACTGTAAGTAGATCCGATTCTTTTATAGTTGAAGTGAATAATCTTGTTTAAAGTATTGGTTTATAGAAAGAACTATAATAAAAACTTCAATATTTGTCGTATTTTACATAAATAGGAACGTAATAAAGTAATAGAGTAGTATAACTATTTAGTGTTTCTATCTTGGTATGTTCATAAAGGTCATAACGATAAAACGGTTTGTTAAGTGAGTTTAAAGTTTAAGGTCCTTCTGTGTGAGACTCTCTGGATCTAATCCAGTGTACAGGTGTAAGGGGTCTTCTCCCGTCCCGTGAATCTGGTTGTCAGGGTGACACGGAAGTGGGTTACCCTCTCCTGTCGAGAGCTTTCCTTTTACCTTCGAAACAATTGATGTCCTCTTCTTCCCGTTCATACTATTTCTGTTGTGTACAGAAGATAAAATAGTGTTTAAAAGAGGTACAACTTCTTGTATTTTTCTTTGAAAAGTAAATAGAATTAATATAAGATCTGTTGTCACCTGTCACGGGTATGAACTTTAATGAGAAAGGTAAAAGGGTAGGAGATCAGAGTGAGTCGAAGTAACGTGAAGAAAAAGAGGGGAAGAATTACACAGGAACAGAAAGATCGACAGAGTAAGGTATGAATTGATATATTGGAATATTTTAGACAAGGAAATCTAATGATGGATATATTCCTACCGAGGGTGTAGAAATAACGGATGACTCTGAAGAGAATTCTCGAGTTCTAGATATATAAGTTGAAGGAAGATCTGTCAAAATGAACCGACAGAGAGTGTCCACGTATTTTCTATTACACAAGTTTTTGACTTTAGAGATAAAGGGAGGGGTTTGAAAGAGAATAAAAGGATCAAAGGTAGAGTCACTTCTCGTGATAGATGTACCAGTAAGTATGATCTCTGAACACCGTTTAGGATCTGAAAACGGGTAAGTAGGTCAGAGGAGGACGGAGGAGTCTATGTGTGAGTACCTCTAAGGTTTACAGAATCTACGATGTAAATATCAACGAGAGTCACAAATTTCACAAGACTTGTAACTACCGATGATCCGGGTTGAGTTGGTTAGTCCTCTGACAACGGTACCAGATGTACCAGGATAGAACTGAGAAGACTAGAGGACAGGCGTAAAGATCGTTACTTTACATTCGTATTATTATAAAAAATCCTATTTCTTATTTTAAGTATTTTAAGAAACGAATCGTGTTATCCAGGAAGTGACGGAAAACGAGAGTCCGGAGTAGTGGAAGGTTAAAAAGAACGGAAATGGTTGGTCCGAGATTAATATGTATTCATGAACCTCCAGGAATTGGGTGGTACGAGAAAATCTGAAGATAAAGAAATATGAACGACAAGAGAGGTGTACTTTGTGGGGAAAGGTAAATAAATCGAGCGAGAAGACGGAAAGTTTGAGGTGAGTTTGTATTAAAAGGGATCTTTAAGGAGAACCTGTGGGTGACACTGAATCTATGGACAGGAGACACGAGGGTATTACGAATAGTGAGTCATGACATTGACGACCAACTGACCAGACAAAGAAGATTATCAACCATTCGTCGGAGTTCATCCCTGACGTAAAATAAACTGAGACAGAAGTCTTCTACACTCTGTTTATTCTTAGTTACCTACAAATGATTTGTTTGTAGAACTTTACGACAGTGAGTAATCTTTGGTCACTTTCTTCGAATGATCCTTCAAATATACAATGGTTAATACGGAGGTAGGAACGTTATTTCTTTAAGGGAAATGGTTTATTAAGTTTTGTATTTGGATTCTTATATGTAAGAACGAAATTTGAACCGGTAGAAAAACCAAGTGTCAAAGTAAAAACAGAAGTCCGTTCCTCCTTTTCGATTAATGTATGAAGCGAACAATTTCGAAAAAGAAGTTCGACTCTTCTGAACTTTTTACTCGTATTTTATTGAAAATTTATTCTATTAGACGGTATTTTACGTTAAGTAAAAATAGAAATGAAGATTTTGACGTTCAGTAATTAAAGGAGGAAAAATAGTTTGAACTCTTGAAAACTAGGATTGAACGTTTATACATGAAAAAAGGACGACGAGGAGAAATAGAAAAGGAACCGTAAGAGTGAGGATCAGAGAGGAGTGTGAGGTCAATCCGTAGATAGGATACAAGATGTAGTCACTACGACAAAAAATCTTCTGTGTCTAAACTAATGGGGTCACTTTAAATTTTTGACCTACTCGTACATTTTGAGATAGAGACGTAGTGTTGGATGATAAAATCAGAGTAAAGGATGGTAGGGAACTTGAGGTTGACGCAAGTCATAGGTCTTTGAACAATTACAAGTAAATATAGAGATTCAGAATCGAATGCTGTTGAAGAGTAGGACCCTACATATGAAAAACACTTAAACTAGACACGTTAAAAAAGAGTAGGAATACATACCTCGTTTTTGAAGTAAATTCTTTGAAGGGAACTAAAGAGGTCTCAATCCACTGAAAACGTAGATACGAAGTCCTCTTCACAAATATGTGGAAATAATCTTGTAAACGAAGTAAAACAAATAGAAAATACATAAAGGATGCTCTGATATTTATATTCTTGTTTTGATACAGGTACATAGAAATATAAGAGTCTTGTAAGGTATCTCGAACCGTGTGTCGTTCGGGTGCTATCCACAAAAGGACTTAACTTCACTTTCTTTCAGAGAAACTGAAGTCTGTCTGAAGGAGTGATCTTCTTTGGTTGTACCCCTTCTTGTACAAAACCCTTTCTCTCCGATCCTTTATATTGTTGCAGTCAATACTTCTTCTTTCTTATCAGTAATTAAAGTTTCTCGATTACCCACTGGCGTTACTACTGTTGGGGGTATAGATGTCGGTTTTCTTTTCCGTTTTATTATCTGGTCACATTGTCTTATCAATCTGTGACACCGAGACCGTTTTTACTCTGTGTACGATTCGGTACATATACTCTTTCCAACTACTACTAGTGATCCTCGTAAAAATAGATATGCGAGAGAGAATCCCGTTAATAGTTGAGGATGGAGTCTGTAATGTGTACAATTGTTTTCCTTCGTCTCCAATTCCTATCAGAGTTGAATAATAACGTTGTGTAAATCTTTTTCACGTCGTACTTTATCGTCAGTATATTTGAATATACCAAAGATAACCTACCAATTTTGGGGTAGACAATAACTTCTTGTTTATAAACCCAGATATTTACTATGGTTTTGGATACACGGGTAGGGTGTCTCTGTGTGTGTGAGGTAGAACGAAATAGAGGACGGGATGGGTCATGGGCTCATAGAATGGTTAAAAGGTATGAGAAGGTTAAAGTTTGGTAGACATTTCCGTAAACGGACAGTTTCCGGTTCGTTAGACCCCTTGTCTCCAACTACGACTCCGACGCTAACAAAGCTTGAGAAAAATGGAGTCTTATATAGACAATTTTAAAAAACCGTGGTGAATAAGATATCGACTAATTAGAGAGTTGTCTATCAATGTACGACCGATATTAGTGAATATATATGGAATGGAGGGATCTTTTTATATACCAGAAATTCCTCTCTAAGATAAAGTATATGTGTACACGAACGTTGTGTCAAAGTATTTATTGACACTGACCTTTTAATCAAGTATTTTGATTATTAGGTCAGTTTATATTTTTAGTGTTACTTTCTTGTAATGTGTCTTTTTAGTCATCATCACGGTTTTCCACAGAATCTTTGGAGACCGTACGGGGTTCGGAGGTAGTCGATGGAACGGAGTTCAGTGGAGATCTTCGTTGTTAAACTTGTCTTTGTTACACGAGTCATTTACTTTGGAGTTTCCAGATTCAATTACAGTATTCATTGTATTGAAATATCCCCCACGATATAAATAAAGAATTATAAATTAATGAACTTTATCATTTTTATTGATAAATAACCCGAAAGTAACGGGTAGGTTAGTGTAAATTAAGAGTGTGGTTCTGACACTACTGTGTCTGTGTGTGGTGTGACGGTCTGGTCTCAACGACCTGAGGATCCAGGTGTTAAAGTTGGAGTCACGAGACCTAGGATACAACGGTAGTATTCGGGTCACTACGTTCGAATGTTATGGTTCAAATGTTTCTGAATTTTGTGTCTAAAAGTTTTTACAATTAATTGCTATTATATTTTTGTTTTCCTGGGTAAGTGTTATTACTATCTTAATTATATTTGATGGAAGTTATGTTTCTTTTAAAAGTCAATAAGTTCCATTGTTTTATTATTGACTTCTTTAAGGACTAAGTAGTTTTTCATTAGTAATCGACAGGTTATTTGTGTTAAGGTGTCAAGGTGTTAGAGGGTATTTATTAGGAACTCGACAGACATTTATGTTTTCTCTACGAATATATTTTCACTGATGTCCTAAAGAGTTGACATGATAAATATGACTGGTTTAGAAAGGATTTACTTTCTATATTTACATAGTTATTCAATGGTAAAAACATATACGAATATACTTATTATTTTAGTTAGTAATATTTTTATATTAGACATCCTGACTTGTCTACGAGGTTTAGATGTCTTAATTTTAAGTATTGTGAAACACTCCGACTAACTGATTGTAATAGAAAATAAAAAATCAATATCTCTTCAAAAATTTCTAAAAAAAACTGCACCCGGTAAAATTTTTAAAAATACTTGAACAATGTTATAAAAAGACAAAAGACAAAACACAAACCGGATCTCTTTACACCCTAGAATCGAGGGACTGGTCCCTAACTTTGGCGTGAGGGACATAACCTTCCGTTTCAAGATTAGTGACCTAGTGCTCCCTTCAGATACCATTATCTCTTACTAATCGACTTATTTGGACTCCCTGACGAACGGATGAACAATAACACATAACACCTCCAGGTCTACAAAACAAACCCAAAACTAAAAACACCTCCCGTCACCATGGATTAAAACCAGATTTAACAAACGGTATGAGCATGTTTCGTTTTAGTCATTGAAGGTTCTATTTGGTGTTTTGTTTGACCTCTGTAAAAGTTAATATAGTGACTAATGAATGGATTCTCTTTACATTTATTTGTTCATTGGTTAACGAATAAAATCTTTTGGATATCTAAATGTATGGTAGAACTTGATAAACTATGTCACCTACTTTTTCTGATTTGTCATGATGTGAAACCATATAAGTTCCGGTAGACGGTAATACTATAATTAAGTTTGTGTCCGATAGTCTTTATTTGACCCACATAGCATTCTTGAGTTATATCGAACAAACGCTTCACAAGGTTTCGAATTGATCAAAATTCGTGAATGTTTCCTTTAGGTTATGTTTCACTCTTATTAGATGTGAACGAGATTTTGTCTCATTTTGAAATGGAAGTACGACTTCCCGTCTGTGTTGACAAATTGGGGATTATTTTCTGTTTTCGTCGTCCCCTCTTACCTTTACCACTTTCGGTACGATGGGTGGTACCACTGAGTACTGGACGGGCCGTCGGAGGTACGACTGTAAGACCTCTATCAACACCGTCGCAAGGAACACGAGGAGGTCACTTGACGCGACGAACATCGAAGCAGGTGTCATCAACGTGAACACTCCAAATGGGTGACACTTCTCTTGAGTCCCAATCACACGACAGCCCAGAGTTAGGTCTCGTTTTAATGGTCGATTGAAAACTATCAGACCTCCTTCGTCAATATATGAAAAGTCTGAATTTAGAGAAGGAGGAGGTGTGAGGCTAAATCCACTAATTTCTATTATTTGAAGATGGTTCTAATTCGCTGTCGTTCGTTTCCGTCTCACATGGAAACCGCTGTCCCCTTTATGACTTAGTTTTAGCACGACAGAGGATGTAGTCCTCTCCGACTACTAGTCAGAAGTTTCATAGTCTGAGAATTGTAAATGTGTTAAGAGTTTCGAAACTGAGTAAGTTTTCTGTTTAGTACTCACAGGATCTATGTACTACTCTTAATAAAAATAAATAAGCCCAATTCCTATGTCCCAAAATGACTCCCTTTGATTTTACGTTGTTGAGCTTTACAGTAACTGATTACTTTTCCAATAAGTGGTCATGGTTCTTCTGATCTTTCTTGAGTTTCCAACTCTTTTTTATGTCTATTTTCGTCTCAAAGAGAAAAGAAAGGTGGAACCATCATTGATAAGTGTGTACGTTTTGATACGTCGCGTTGTCAAATAAGAGGGTGTCGTCGTGACAAGAATGTAATGGTTCTTACATCCACGAAATTCAATTCCGATAATTGTCATTGGTGACGTCGGGATTGTATAAATCGATGCTGTTATCACTATGAATTAATACGTAAAGTGTAAGTCCTTCACTTAATAAAAGATTATCGGTATAGAGTACTATGACCATTTAATGAAGTCAGAAATGTAATTTCTTTTTCTGAAGTTTTTAAATTCTTCCTTTTTTTTTGGTGTAAATCCCTTTGTCCACACAAAATTACATACTGATAAGTGTTCCCATAGTGTTTTATGAAACTAAAAAGTAAAACTTACCTACGTCTTTTTGGTATTTTGTGGTCCCCCAGACAACCGTCTCGGGAACCATTTCGTGTGTCACTGAGTCCACTCGACGAGAGTAAATTGAGGGAATCCTTAGTAAAACAAAACGGGTCTCTTCTGTCTGTCGAGAAAAGGTACCAGGTTCTTTCGTAGGGATTAAGGTCCAGGAAATGTTTGGGTACGATAATATTTGTATGACCAGTATTTGTTTGACTTATGAAATTGTTCTGTTCCATAAGTGTCGATGTATTTTAAAGTGATGTGACTAAATTCTTTGTTTTGTTTGGAAATCTAACATAAACTCCCCGTATATTTGAGTATAGTCAATAAAGTGTCACCGTTAAAAAAGATTTGACAGAGTTTTTTGTTTTGATAGATTCCGTCCTAATCAGTAAAGATTTATATGGTCCGTTTCATTGAAGATAAGTAGTCTTGGTTCTTAAAGACCCTTCACTTGTGGTCCA
Organism: Capra ibex; assembly: GCA_006410555.1. Taxonomy (NCBI): domain Eukaryota; kingdom Metazoa; phylum Chordata; class Mammalia; order Artiodactyla; family Bovidae; genus Capra; species Capra ibex. The sequence goes on along the minus strand of SJYO01016970.1, from coordinate 32,077,634 downwards.
TCGAAACATATAGTACTTCACAACACCGTGACTCTCTCTCTCGTAATCCTTTCTGTTTTTTATGAAATCAGTTTTTGTAATCACATTTACTATATTTGTATAAATATCCATTAACGTAAGGTTCTGTACACCGAACCCCGATGTATACTGTTTTTAGAAACTACTTAAACGAAACTTGTTCAGATGACTCTTTAATTATGAATTCGTATATGTGACATAAATTATCGGGTGATATTTGATTAAGGTGGTCGAGACAGATGGGGAACCATTCAGGACAACATAACACAGGATACTATGGATGCAAAATGACACTTGTATAGGAAGATATTAAAGAAGGAGAATAAAGAGATTCGTTGAACTGTGGAAAAATTGAATTAATTTTGTATCAAGGTCAGGTGAGCGGAACCGAGTGTTGAGAAATTTTTGCGGGTTGAGAGGTCTATTCCTTTTTCTCGGTCATATGTAAAATTGGAAGAGTAACATCTTGAGATAGGGTAGTCGAAGAGAATGAAACAATGGTTAAACACATTTTTGTAGTGAGAGAAAAAGTAGGGTAAGAACAAGAGACACTCACATTGTCCAGAAACTCATTTGACGAGAGGTAAAGAGGTTTAGAAGTAGACGTAAGGTAAGGTCGTTAGGTGTATAATCCAGAGTCCGACCTGAAAGTGTAGAACACACTGATAAGATATGGGTTCTTTAAACCTATATGAAGAGAGTCCACTATGTAGAAATGTCTTTCGGATGGAACATGGTTGGGACCCTACTCCGACCTTACATTTCACCTCTCTTTTAACAGTACCACGGATAGAAGTACTTTTGTTGTCAGATGGTTCCTTCTGTCTGTAATTTCTTTATATGTTCGTTATGTAATGTTTCACATCTAAGATACCTAGATTTCTTGTCATCCGATCATATTATACCCATGGGACTAAATCAAACTCTTCTACCCGACCTTTCCAGGCGGACTCCAACTTGTAAACCCGACTATCGACTTCTTTTTTGTCTTCAATCTATTACCTCTACCCCGTCTCCCGTCTCCTCTCTGTCACAAAGGTCCTTGACGGTAGTAGAGAAAGATAAATGAGAGTACAAGAATCGAGGAAGTTTCAGATCTAACACAAGGACGATGAGAACAAACTTTTAACAAAGTTTGTAATAGTTGTCAGGGACGGTTTAGACTACCGAGATGATAGGGATGTTCTAGTAAAGAAAAGTCAAGAAACTATAAAGAAAAAAGAAAAAAAGTCAAAATACCTCTAAATTAACTGTCTGTTATGACACATTCAAATTTCCCATGTCGTCTTACTAGGTTGAATGTATGTAGTACTTTACTAATAATATCCGAATCACCTGTGGGCATAAAGGATTTTTAGTTCCAGTACTTTTATACCAAATATAAATGAGGGATAAATAAATATATATCCCTCAAAATGACATATTATCAATAGTTGAGATACTCAATTTTACATATTGTATCCATATATGTGTCTTTTCCTGGTGAGAAAACGGTGAAAAGAAAAATGTTTATAATAATAAATGTGTCAGAGTGATAGGCTTTGTCGAAATCATAATGACTTTGTAAAAAAAAATTCAGTAGGTATCAGAGACTACACGATTTAGACCATCTAAAATTAGTAAGGACGACGACGACGATTCAGCGAAGCCAGCACAGGCTGAGACACGTTGGGGTATCTACCGTCGGGTAGTCCGAGGGGAGAGGTAGGGACCCTAAGAGGTCCGTTCTTGTGACCTCGTCCAACGGTAAAGGAAGAGGTTACGTACTTTCACTTTTCACTTTCACTTCAGCGAGTCAGGACAGACTGAGACGCTGTCCAAGGAGGCGGGTACCCTAAAAGGTCCGTTCTCTTGACCTCACCCAACGGTGACAGAAGAGCCAATTAGTAAGGATTTAGAAGGATTAAGGAACTTGAGAGTTTTAAAGTGATCAGAACTTAGAAGACTAAAATCGAAGACCGTAGTCAAAAACCCAGGAGTGAGGGACCGAAGAGTTGGATGAGGACGGACTGTTTATATATAGTTGGATACCCAAAAAAGAATCTTGTCATCAGAGGGTGAAAAGGGAGAATTCGGAAGTAAAGATACTTTATAAGTTTAGTTCAGGACTTATTGAAGGGGCAAACCTTCGAAAATAAACAGTGTTTATAAAATTTTCACTAGTGCCAGTACCCTTCGATACCGGTTCCTGTATCAAAGGGGAGATACGAGAGTGTCGTGAGACAGGTGTAATGAAAACTATTAACGTGACATTAATAGGTAAACTAGAGACGAAGAGAATAGGTTTGTTGTTCGAGACAGTACTCCTGTCTCCAACACAAAATGAGTTAAACCTTAATATCACCGCCATGTTGCCATTTCTTAGACAGACGGCTACGTCCTCTGCGACCAAGCTAGGGACCCAGTCCTTCTAGGGGACCTCCTCCTTCGCCCTTGGGTGAGGTCATAGGAACGGACCTTTTAGGGTACCGGTCTCTTCATACCTCCCGATGTCAGGTACCCAGTGTTTCTCTGTGTGTGCTCACTCGTGTCTTCGTCGTCGTACAGAACGTAATAATTTGTATTCTCCACGAGTCATACATAAACGACTTATTGACGTAAAACTTAAGAAGGAAGGTTTATGGAAACATCGTACCGGAGTACGTATAAAGAGACTTTAGATTCTAAGTTGTATAGGTTGTAGTAGAAGAAGATACTTTAATGAAGAAATAAGACTGATCAGAAAACACGTTCTTAATGGTGACAAAATTATTTGGCCTGAGTACTGTTCCTTGGTGATGGCGACGGAGGATGGAGGAAAGAGTGTAGGTTTGATAATAAGTTCACATGGGGAGGGAAAAGTGAGAGTCTTGGTTATAGACTCATTTTCAGAAGTAATAGCACTTGGGCTCTCTCGAATTATTCTGAAGTTTCGTCCACAAGAGAAGGGAACACATAATAAAATGAGGGGAGGAGTTGTTACAATAACTTGTTTCAGGTGTCGGGACATGGACCGTAGTCGTAGGATGAGACCAGGGTTTCCTTTGTAAGGTAGAAGATGGGGTCCTAGGTCGGGTCTAATGGGACATGGAAATGTGTAGACTCAGAATCAAGAAAGACCTTACCGAAGTATGTTGAAGATGGAGAACTTTAGGGTGTAGGAAAGTTAGAGGGATTGGTACAAGACAGGTTTTCGTTAGAAAGAGTGATTTCTTGACATTGACATGTGTGAACCCTTTGAATTTTGTAAGACAGAACTCAATAGACACCAATGTAAACGGAGTACTTATGACCCAACATGACGTCCCCGGATGAATATACACTAAAAAAAAAAAGACCTATATATATATGATATCAAGGTGTCCAAAGGGACCACCCAGTCACCGTTTCTTAGACGGATGGTTACGTCCTCTACATCCAAACTAGGGACCCAGTCCTTCTTCCTTCCTTTACCGTTGGACCTCGTCCTTTACCGTCGGGTAAGGTCGTCAGAAGGGACCTTTTATGGTACCTGTCTCCTCGGACCACCCGATGTCAGGACCAACAATTTCTCAGCCTATACTGACTCGTTGATTTCGTTGTTGTTGTCATGGTGTGTTAGACTTCACCCAACTTAGGTGTTTGTACCTTGGAACCTATACGTCCTGACTGCATTTTAATATCCACCTAAAAGGTGACGTTCCGCCCCCCCGACCAAGAGGATTGGGGACACAATTCTTAACTCAAAGAACTCTTTAACTTTATTACAGAATATAGAAACATTGGAGTTTCTCAAATCATTCTACTAAACAAGTTCACGATCCTGATCATTCACCACAAAAGTACTTACTGTAGTGAAGGATTGAACAATGTATAAAAGTAGAGTGACCAAAAACGACGTAGAAAAAGATTAAAATTTTCGTTACGTAGGTGTGTCTTTTAAAATTTTCAATGGTTGTTTTTAAGTATTAATATATTAAAGGTTTATCCATAGAAATTGTAAAAATATAATAGGGTGACATTAAAAATTTGTACGTCTATATAATACAATACTTTGACCCAATAAAGTATGTAACATAGTATGTTAGATAAATAAATTGACTTTTTATGTGGAACTTGTAAAGGGGTACAATATTTTATTATAAAAATAACGAGGGTGATCCATTGTTAAATAAGGGGTCTAAGATCTTAATACTATACAACTAAATCAAACAGAATCATAGGAATCAGGAAAAGAATAAATTATTATAAAAAAAAAGGAAAAATGGTATCAATAATACGGGTATGAACTCTTTTATTTCATCAAGATGTTCCGTGAGTTATTCAGAAGGAGAGTGGGTTGGGGGTAGATTATTGTTAGATAAAGAAACAAAAGAGAGAAATCTTAAAGATAAATAAACTATAATCTGGAAAATCTGACTAAGAACTTTATAGAAAAGGGAAACATAATTGATAGGAAAATTGTAAAATTGAATTTTTTTAAGGAGGTAAAAAGAAACTTAGAATGTCCCTTCATACAAGACAGATTGTATTTACAGATACTCGAGAAAGGAAATAGAATTTTTATCATAACAAAAGAAGTACCTATATTGTTGTAATAGACTCGTTTTATAAAAGTAAAATTTTTACAAGAAAAAATATAACAGATAAAAGAGACCGAAAAAAAGAAAAATATGTCCATAGACATAAACTCCGAAAGGAATTCACAGAACACGGACTTACAACTAACAGGTAAGTATAAATAATCACTCCGTGTTTTTTCGATTGACCTTCAGGTCCTCTGTGTCCACTCTAAACACTTGATAGTGTCTCACTGGTTCATTGTTTCGTTAGAAAAATAACTGTCTGGGGATTTTTATTTATAGGTGCAGAAAAGAGATCTTGAAAAGTTAAGGGAAACTCTTCTACGGAAGTTTAAGGTCGGGGACACCCCACCGCCGCCCCCGCACAACCCCTTATCCCCACTATACTTCGATCTATCATAAAGCCTTTATTCCGTTCTATACCCCGGTTCTTAGATTTACATGTTAACGTCAGAAAATGTATTAGAGGGACGAAATTCAAACGAAATAGGGACACGCACAGGGAGAAACACTAGGGTACCTGATATCGGGTGGTCCGAGGAGGCAGGTACCCCTAAGAGGTCCGTTTTTATGACCTCACCCAATGTACGGGAGGAGGTCCCCTAGAAGGGTTGGGTCCTAGTGTGGGTCCAGAGGGTGTGACGTCCACCTAAGAAATGGTAGACTCGGTGGTCCCTTCGGGTTCTTATGACCTCACCCATTCGATAGGGAAGAGGTTCCTTTGAAGAACTGGGATCTTAGTTTGGACGCAGAGGACGTAATGACCATCTAAGAAATGGTCGACTTGATGGTCCCTTCTTAAAAAGGGATGAGAGATGAAAAGGACCTCAGGGATTCCATCTTGGAAAGGTTAAGTTATGTAGGTTTTTTATTTACGATAAAAGAATGTTAGCCAACTTAGGACCTCTTAGGGTCCCTACCCCTCGGACCACCCGACGGCAGATACCCCAGCGGGTCTCAGCTTGTGCTGACTTCACTGAATCGTCGTCGTCACTCTCTCTCACCGAGACACCGGACAAAACATAAGTCTAATACTTTAGGAAAATATAAATTAGGTCTCAAAGTAGGGATGGTAATTGTCAAGATAAAGAAGTTTCAAGTCTCTAAAAAGTCCTAGGAGTTCGTAGTCTACCGAACGATGAGTAGAAAATAAGGGAAGATATTAGTGGGTTTCAAGGTCTCGAAGACCTTGAGGGAGACAGAAGAGAGGTCGAAGGGGAACCGATGATAAGTTAGGAAAGGTAACAGAAACTAGAATACCCAAATATGGAGTTATTTACAGATGACACTAAAGTCATCCCGAATTTCTCATTTCTGTCTACATCGAAAAGTAAAGTAGTACAAATCTGTCGTTGTCTGTTATAGTGGCAATTAAGACCTTAAGATACCGTCTTTCACTTCTCCTTGATTTTTCGGAGAACTACTTTCACTTTCACCTCTCACTTTTTCAACCGAATTTCAAGTTGTAAGTCTTTTGCTTCTAGTACCATAGACCAGGGTAATGAAGTACCCTTTATCTACCCCTTTGTCACCTTTCTCACAGTCTGAAATAAAAAACCCCCGAGGTTTTAGTGACGTCTACCACTGACGTCGGTACTTTAATCTCTCCACTATACCCCTTTCTCCACCCTCCCCCCAAGTCCTGACCCTTGAGTACATGTGGGTACCGCCTAAGTACAGTTACATACCGTTTTGGTTATGTCATAACATTTCATTTTTTTTTTTTTTCTGCGAATGAGGAACCTTCTTTTCAATACTGGTTGGATCTATCGTATAACTTTTCGTCTCTGTAATGAAACGCTTGTTTCTAGCCAGATCTCTTCCGATACCAAAAAGGTCACCAGTACATACCTACACTCTCAACCTGACACTTCTTTCGACTCACGGCTTCTTAACTACGAAAACTCGACACCACAACCTCTTCTGAGAACTCCCAGGGAACCTGACGTTCCTCTAGGATGGTCAGGTAAGACTTCCTCTAGTCGGGACCCTAAAGAAACCTCCCTTACTGCGACTTCGACTTTGAGGTCATGAAACCGGTGGAGTACACTTCTTGACTGAATAACCTTTTCTGAGACTACGACCCTCCCTAACCCCAGTCCTCCTCTTCCCCTGCTGTCTCCTACTCTACCGACCTACCGTAGTGACTGAGCTACCTACACTCAGACTCACTTGAGGCCCTCAACCACTACCTGTCCCTCCGGACCGCACGACGCTAAGTACCCCAGCGTTTCTCAGCCTGTGCTAACTCACTGACTTGACTTGACTACCGAGACCTTTTCCTTTACCGTTGGGTGAGGTCATGAGAACGGACCTTTTAAGATACCTACCTCCTCGGAACACCCGACGTCAGGTACCCCAGCGTCCCTCAGCCTGTACTGACTCGTTAAGTGAAAGAAAGAAAGATATCAAGGACAACCTCTTCCTTTACCGTTGGGCGAGGTCACAAGAACGGACCTCATAGGGCACCTGCCTCTCCGGACCACCCGACGTCAGATACCCCAACGTTTCTCAGCCTGTGTCGATTCGTTGATTGTGTGTGTGTACCGAGACCTTCTTTCACGGTATTGAGAGATAAAACTATTGATCTTCGTACTGTACTTGATCATTGCGAATCGGAGGTTTTTCATTAATGTATAAACATTCTGTTTCCTTACACACCTTTACATTTTGACGAAGCAGATAAGATAAGATTAGACGATAAATTCACAGATAATATTTTGTTCTAAGAGACGGGTATAAGTTTGTAATAGTAAACGTTACTAAGAGTTTCATACTTGACGTACGATGGAATATAATCTTACTGGATCTGACGAGAATTTTACGTCTACAAACCCATGGTAAGTCAAGTCAGCGTGTCAGCACAGACTGAGAAACGCTGGGGTACTTGACGTCGTGTGGTCCGGAGGGACAGGTGGTGGTTGACGACCTCAAATGGGTTTGAGTACGGGTAACTCAGCCACTATAGTAGGTTGGTAGAGTAGGAGACAGCAGGGGAAGAGGACGGGAGTTAGAAAGGGTCGTAGTTCCAGAAAGGGTTACTCAGTCGAGAAACATAGTCCACCGTTTTCATAACCTCAAAGTCGAAGTTGTAGTCAGGATGGTTTCTTGTGGGTCCTGACTAGAGGAAACCCTACCTTACCAACCTAGAGGAACGTCAGGTTCCCTGAGAGTTCTCAGAAAAGGTTGTGGAGTCAAGTTTTCGTAGTTAAGAAGCCGTGAGTCAAAAGAAATATCAGGTTGAGAGTGTAGGTAGACACTGATGACCCTTTTGGTATCGGAACTGATCTACCTGGCAACAACCGTTTGATTATATAGACGAAAAATTATATGACAGATCCAACCAGTATTGAAAAGAAGGTTCCTCATTCGCAGAAAATTAAAGTACCGACGTCAGTGGTAGACGTCACTAAAACCTCGGGTCTTTTTATTTCAGACTGTGACAAAGGTGACAAAGGGGTAGATAAACGGTAAGATCAGATACCAATGATCCTTATTTCGAAGATGTTTATACACGTCCGTTCAGAAACACATATACGTAGAAAAGTAAAGAGAACCAATTTTGGATTTTCACCCTAAGGACCCAGTATACTGTTCATGGACTAAGTGTAAGATTCTTTGTCGAATTGACAAAGAGTTTTGTCGACATAGTGACTCATTAAAGTAATATTTGAACAAGTATTATATGTACGTAATATCAAGTGATGACGACATCCTCGAAATCGTTACAGGACAAAAGTAAAACCTACTACCATTTAACTTACAAGTAAGAAACATGACCAATTGGAACCGATCTCCAAATGAGTAAAATAACTGGAAAAGTGTCTTAGTCGGAAACTAAAGTAACAAAAGAGATAAACAAGAACGAAAGTAATAATAAAGGAAAGAATTATATGAGATCTGAATAAAATGAGGAGAAAGTATTGGAGATTTCTTCGTTCAAATTAACCAAATTCTGGAAAGGAGAAAAAATTGTGTTCCTGAATTAAGATATACACGAGGAGGTTCATAGTGAAGATAAGAGTAGTACAAGTGCGAAGGAAATATAAGGACTTGTATTTGTCGTATAAAGAATATCGACAAAATAGTCGGGATAGATAATCAGGGTGTTAAACCAGTAAAGAACTAGAGAAAGTTGACTGACTAAAAAGATGACTGTCACCCATTATGAAATGTGGAAGAAACGCATAGAGAAGTAAAAAATTACCCATTACCTGTAACATTTCAAATGTAATGATCCAAGATCTAAAACGACGTAAAGAAATTTCATACCAAATGAACGCGACGGTACTTCAATGTAATGAGTCTAAGTCAATCTAGGAAGGCCATAAACGAAAATACGAAGTTCCGTCTAGATCTCTTGAGAAAGTAGAGATCCGATTACATCGGAGTCCTGATACCGTCATAGGAAGACTCCTGGATTGAGTTACGGGACGTGTACTGTTTCAGAAAGGTGTGACCGACGGCTCTTACTTGAGGAAAAGTCAAGACTTTCTCGAGGTCCTTAACAAACCGGAAGACAAAAGATCACAAATAAAGGGGTCGACGTCCTTCAAAGGAGTATGTATATCCATTTAGTGATAAATTGGTTTCTCATTTTCTTCCGGGAGACTTTTTGAAAAACAAAAATAAAAAAAAGACACGTCAAAGGGGTAGACTATGAAACGGAACTACAGATTCATGTCTCCAGAGGGACTTGAGACTAGAGACAGAGGAGTGTCACTCTGACGGATCGAGACAAACCCAGACGGCTAGGACGTGACACCGGATCTTTGACGAAGCTCCTTCATTCGGCCCCAGTAATATCGGGAGTGATGGAAACAAGAGTTACAGAATTTCAGTATATTATATAAAACAGACCATAAGATTAACAAGTTTCGTCCTCCCATTAAGACTAGGGATTAGGAATAGTACTAACCTTCGTTTTAAATATAATCACACACCACACAAATCAGCGATTCAGTACAGATTGAGAAAACACCAAGGTACCTGACACCGGACGGTCCGAGGAGACAGGTATCCTAAAAGGTCCGTTTCTGTGACCTCACCCAACGGTAAAGGAAGAGGTCTAAATATAATCGTTAATCCAATTTATGTTTCTTTAATTTATGGCCATTGAAATATGCAAAATGACACTGATGTGAAGACCATTGACTTTATTTCAAAGAATATTTACATTAAGATTCTTATACAATATTTTGGTTCGCAGGATTTTGTGTCTTCTCTCGTCCCAGTCACAAGGTTGGTAGAGTTTTCAATTGTGTATCAGAGAAGAAACTGTATGACGGGGAGTGTTTTTAGGATGTGATTAGTTTTTCCTTTCTTAATAGTGATATTAGACAGTCTCTATATGTCTGATAACTGGACTTGTTCCTTAATGTGTACTCTTTACGTTATTTCTCTTGAACCCCGAAGGGAACACCGAGTCACCATTTCTTAGGTGGACGGTTCCGTCCTCTGTATCCAAGTTAGGGACCCAGTCCTTCTTGGGTACCCCTTCCTTTGTTATTGGGTGAGGTCATAAGAACGGACCCTTTAGGGCACCTGTCTCCTCGGACCGGTCCGATGTCTGGTACCCCAGAGTTCTCAACCTACACTGAATCACTAATTTGTTGTTATTGTTGTTCTCTCTTGAACTGTTAAGACTGTTGATAAGTTAATCTTTTTTTACACGATCATAAAAGAGGTAGACAGTAATACTCTTTGATTTTTATTCTTTATAACGTGGATATGAGGATTCTTAGGGTGTATGGATGGGTTTTCTCTCTCGTTTAGTTTATCGGTATTTCTTAACACTTCATCTTTACAAATGGTATTTAAGTATCCCACAATACTTCAATGTATCGTGTTGGTTCAGAACGAGTGAATATAAAAGAACTTTATACAGTGAAGTTCTCATTAGGATCACTTTGGATATTTTGTTTAATGTTGTCGTGATTAAGTTCACCATTTACAAAATAAGAAATATATCTACATACAGACAAATGTGTATGTCTTTGTACGTTTCTTTGTGTAGATATATGTCTTTTATATAAATGGTAAACAGTAGTTTGTGTATTTTAGTCCTTGTCTCGTAATACGCGTCTAGTGTAAGTAAAAGGGAATTATTTTAATTTATATCGGTAAAGGATATTTATTTACGAGTTTTATTTAAACTATACAAAAAGAACCAGTAAAGAACACGAATCAACGAATCAGCACAGGCTGAGAAACACTGGGATACCTGATGTCGAGTGGTCCGAGGAGACAGATACCCCTAAGAGGTCCGTTCTTATGACCTTTCCCAACGGTACGGGTGGAAGTCCCCTAGAAGAGTTGGGGTACCTAGCTTGGGTCCAGAGGGTGTGATGTTCGCCTAAGAAATGGCAGCTTGGTGGTCCCTTCGACTCATGAAGAATGTCTTTATATTTGATTAGATTTCTTTCTATTCAGGACTTTATACCGTTTTAACAGTAATTACAAAAAAAAACAAAAATCATGGGTATTCAATATGAACAGACCACCTCCCGTACTGTTGGGTGAGGTCATAAGAACGGACCTCTTACAGTATCTGTCTCCTTGGATCACCCGATGTCAGGTATCCCAGTGTTTCTCGACCTGGGCTGATTTCGTTGAATTATACGTGTGTGTTCAATGTGGACTAGACTTAATTATCAGTTAAAATGATGTACTTGGAACTTATATTTGTTAAAATTACAAGAACTAGGGAAAACGATATTACGACGGAGTTTTTTCTAAAATGGTTAAGTAAGTCAGATCATCATATATTCTCTTGGTAAAGTGGTATAAGAGTTGTTACTCATGGGAGTAATTTTATTACACGATCGAACACTGAGAACTCAATATCTTTCCATGAGGACCCTGGATCTTCGTGTAAGAATCCGTCCTATAAAATTTCGTTTTATCCGTGTCCTATAAAATTTAAAACTCCCTTTTATTACCGTGGGGTGAGGTCATGAGAACGGACCTTTTAGGGTACCTACCTCCTCGGACCATCCGACGTCAGGTACCCCAGCGGTTCTCAGCCTGTGCTGACTCACTGAAGTGAAAGTGAAAAGTGAAAGTACGTGACCTCTTCCTTTACCGTTGGGTGAGGTCACAAGAACGGACCTCTTAGGGTCCCTGTCCCCTCGGACCACCCGACGACAGATACCCCAGCGTGTCTCAACCTGTGCTGACTTCACTGAATCGTCGTCGTCTCCCTTTTATTATTATGAGTCGACTGACCAACCTTATTAACCTTATTATTGTCGGCTGAGTAACCTTCTCTGCGACTACGACCCCTTCTAACTTCCGTTTTCCTCTTCTCTCACCGTCGTCTGTTCTACTAACCTATCGTAGTGACTAAGTTACCTGTGTTTGAACTCGTTTGAGGCCCTCTATCACTCCCTGTTCCTCCGGACCACACGACGTCAGGTATCCCACATTTCTCAGCCTGTGTGGAATCGTTGACTTGTTGCTTTTAGTTTCATTTAATACGTTATCGACCCGTAAAGTATCACTAATTACTGATTGTTCCTCACCTACCAGGTTCCGTGTCGGTTCCTGTTAATTGTAGGTGACCAGTAATTAAGGGTCGTAGTTAAGTAATAACGATAATACTTGACTTTTACCTTTTCTTTATATCCGTATACCTAAAAAAATTCCCACTACGTCAAAATTAATTATACATGTTCCGTAAGTACCTCTTGAATTAAAAACATGTAATAGGTCAGTGTGACGATAAGAGTAGAGAGTACCAAGATTTCTCTGTCTGTGTTGAATTGCTGACTTGTTGTTGTTTATTATGAGTCGTGGGGAGTCCACGGTGCACTTAATGAACGAGTGCCAAAGTTGTACCGTAGTGTAATGTAAAGAAAGTAACTGTAGTAGAAACACTTCGATCCAAAGTCGTCAACGACGTTCTGTTCCGTTCATGGGACACTTTTAGTCGCACCTTGTCCTTTACTCTCTCTAGCATAACTTGGGCTAAGGGTTTGACCCTTTCGACACGTCAAGGGTTGTTCCACACGTTAGGGTAATCATTGGTGCTGACAACCTTCTTACTTTACTTTTGTAAAACAGAAAGTCAAATCACAATTAGTAAGTCAGTACGAACTGAGAAACGTTGGGGTACCTGTTATCTAGCGGTCCGAGGAGACAGGTACCCTAAGAGATCCGTTCTTATGACCTCATCCATCGGTAAGACAAGAAGTTACCTAGCAGGGTTAGATCCCTGGCTTGGGCCCAGAGGGAGTAACGTCCATCTAAGAAATGACAGACTCAGTAGTCCCTTCGGGGTCGAAGGAGTTAAATCCATATGATAAAAAATTTACCGATAATTTACCAACCCTGTCTTTATGAACCCAGCAAAACTTGAGCTGATGAATTATTTACTTTGACAATCTATGTACATAAAATCCGGATTTCCATGACCTTTTAGAATGACTCTGAGGTTCCCGTGACACTTGGTTCTTCCAAACCCCTTAGAGACACGATTTGTTGAAGTTATATTAGTATAAAGAAAAATTGAACGTAATCACTTTGATTTGTAATTCGTTGTTTTTTGTGAGTAAACATACGGTAAGAAAGTTTAATAGATAAGTTATAGAAATGAATAAATAGTTAATGTAATAATAACAATAACAGAAAGAATAACTAAACAAGTTAGAGACATAGATAATTCCGATTATTTGGAAACTGAGTGAAGAATATTTATGAATGAAATACTGAAATACTACAAATCTACAAAAAGTAAAAATACTCAACTTTGACAATCATTAAAAGGAGACACACTAAATAAAGTGACAAAGTTTTAAGACGGACTATGTCTTATAGATGTTGATAAAAAGATTTAGAAATCTTTGGAATTACTGAGATCTATGAAATATCTAATTCATCTTTCTCTTATAAAATCTTTTTTTTGTTTAAGGATAGACTTTCACTCGATAAAAGGTTTCTCTTGGACAATACAATTTAGTAAAGTCATATTAATCCACGGGTAGTTTTTAATAATGTCATTTTATTGAGACTTCCGTCTCAAATAGTTACTGTTCCTTCCTCTTACAATTTATAAGTTTATACAAGTACTTAATCTTGTTAATCCACCTGAAGTGTCTCTAGGTGTTACATATATACTCCTATGTTCCAAGAAAATCCACTAATCTAAGTCATTGTTGGTTTATTTTAGACAAATTGGGTTACAAAAAGGGTTTAATCAAACTTATATTTTCATAAAATATTATTAAAATTATATTATTGTTGGTAATTAAAGAGTTCATTGATAAAAAGATACCTCCATGTAACTCATGGTGACGTGTTACTATTATTTTATCCGTGTGTGACGGTCTTAATTACATAAAATAACAAACAAGAAAATATCCTAAACGGTGCATAACTTGTTCCTGTATATTAAGAACATAGTAAGTAAATTGTATGTAAATAACTCTCAGAATTTCACGTCACCTATGTTGGGACTTATTCTGTCTACAATCGGAACTAAAATGTTTCGACTGTAAGGAATTTGTGAGTTTATAAAGGTAAACGAAATATTACATCATATTAATTAAAAGTTTAATTTAATTTTGGAATCATATTCCTGTGTTTGTGGTACCTTTTATCATGCATTCCCACCTACTCAGAAAATTTACTTTGATAGTCTCTTTTAACTTTCGTTCTATTAAAAAAAAAATTCAAAATCGAGTACCACCTTTTTCCGTATTCACATTTTTCTTTTTCAGAGTACATTCTAATAAAAGTACTAACATATAACAACTGTAGATGAAAAGATAGTAAGACAAATTCATTGTTCAAAGTGTTCTGGTGAAATTGACTTGTGGACTTTATTCCTTGGATTTACCTTGACTTGTTTTATATGTGACATTTTATAAAACCGTCACAATTGTCAAGACTAAAAGTCGAGAAGAAATAGTATATCTTATATTAATGATGAATAAAGATAGAGACTGGTTTGATGAATTTTTTGTTTCTACAATCTTAGAGTCTTAAAGACGTCGATAATATTCATATATGGTCAGTCAACATATGTGGTGTGTATAAATGGTTGATAGACTTCACACCATACATGTTAGTGTTATTACTGGTATTATAAGTATGTGGTAACTTGAGTCTCTATACAGATGAAGAACGTATTGTTAACATTATTATTAACAAATTGATTGACTAACTAACTACTTATATGCTTTTCCTCGATGACTTTAATGTTTGTACTTTTTCGATATTGTATCGTTCCTGTACTACCTTGTCTCTAGATTCTGTGTTCTGTTTGTCTATATAAACGATGACAAAGTTATAATGTTTACACATTTTGTCAATGATACCCTTATTTTGTCTATTTTGGTTTCTCCTTGAAAGACCCGAATACCTTATTTATTTATTAGGGTACTGTCATCGTAAAGAGAAACTATACTAAAGATAAGAGAGAAATTTGATGAAAAGAATAGACTAAAAGGTTATAATATTATTGAGTCCCTTCATTCGTTCCGAAAGTATATAATATTATTGTATTTATTTTTTCTTTAAACCAATAGTTTCTCTAGGTTAATATAAGTTTCATCCATTGGACAATATTAAATACCTTATAAGTATGTCCCATTTCTTACTATATATATATGTATAGGTATAATACCAAAGTTGAATAAAAGATTATTCTCGGGATTGTGAATGGTGGATATATACTTGAGATCTGACTCGATTTATTCCGTTATCAGTATGGAATCAGTATCGTAAAAACACTTTTAATATTTTTATACGTATGTCTTTTGAATTGTTCCATGAACTGTATCATCTACGAATTATTTACCGTTGAAAAGAAGACGAACATCGGAAGTAGTCGAATATGTAATATATTAATTGAATACAAATAATAATTTATATTGTTAATAGTTAGAATGAAGTGACTTTCCAATTCAAAGTTCCATAAAAAAAGAAGTAACAACATACAGTTCGTGGATTTTTTTACGGACTGTATATTTATTCCCGAAGAGTCCACCGTGATCACCATTTCTTAGGTGCCCAGTTACACCTTCTACGTTCTCTGTGTCCTAACTAGGGACAGCCACTCTGGGGTGCCTCATCCTTTACCGTGAGGTGAGGTCATAAGAACGGATCTCTTCGGGTACCTGTCTCCTCGGACTACCCGATACCTGGTGTCCCGCGTTTCTCAATCTGTACTGATTTCACTGAATCCTACCTACCTACCTTTCGTAAAAATTTAAAGAAGTGTACCATGGTTCCTAAAAGTTGACTCTCTCCGGTAGTGAATCCACACAATACAAATAATACGTCGTCACTTGTATTTTCTCTGAGAACTCGATGTGGATTAAAGTGTTCTTTTTTTGTATATACATTCATATGACACATTATAGTGGCATTAGGTTCAGATACGGGGTTGGTCATTACGACTTCTTCGACTTCGACTTCCAAGATACTTCTAGATGTTCTGGAAAATCTTGATTGTAGGGGTTTTCTACAAGAAAAGTAATATCCCCTGACCTTACGTCTTCATCCTTCAGTTCTTTGTGACCCTCATTGTCCGTTTAAACCGGAACCTTACACCTTACTTCGTCCTGTTTCCGATTATCTCAAAACGGTTGTCTTGCGTGACCAGTATCGTTTGTGGGAGAAGGTTGTTGTGTTCTCTTCTGAAATGTGTACCTGTAGTGGTCTACCAGTTGTGACTTTAGTTGACCTAATATCAGAAACGTCGGTTTCTACCTTTTCGAGATATGTCAGTAATTTTTGTTCTGGTCCTCGACTGACATCGATTCTAGTACTTGAGGAATAACGGTTTAAGTCTGAATTTAACTTCTTTCATCGTTTTTGGTGATCTGGTAAGTCCATACTGGTTTTAGTTTAGGGAATACCAATATGTCACCTTGACTCTTTATCTAAATTCCCTGAGCTAGACTATCTATCTCACGGACTACTTGATACCTGACTCCAAGGACTGTGACATGTCCTCTGTCCCTAGTTCTGGTAGGGGTACCTTTTCTTTACGTTTTTTCGTTTTACCGACAGACCCGTCCGGAATGTTTATCGACACTTTTCTTTTCTTCGTTTTTCGTTTCCTCTTTTCTTTTCTATATTCGTATGCTTACGTCTCAAGGTTTCTCATCGTTCCTCTCTATTCTTTCAGAAGAACTCGTTAGTTACGTTTCTTTATCTCCTTTTGTTGTCTTACCCTTTCTGATCTCTAGAGAAGTTCTTTTAATATCTATGGTTCCTTTGTAAAGTACGTTTCTACCCGAACTATTTCCTGTCTTTACTATGCCTGGATTGTCCTTCACTTTCATTTCAACGAGTCGGTACAGGCTGAGAAACGCTGGGTACCTGACATCGGGTGGTGTGAGGAGGCAGGTACCCTAAGAGGTCCGTTCTTATGACCTCACCCAACGGTAAAGGAAGAGGTCCCCTAGAAGGACTGGGTCCCTAGCTTGGGTCCAGAGGGTGTAACGTCCGTCTGCGAAATTGGAGACGTGGTGGTCCCTTCGGGCCTGGATTGTCTTCTTCTTCTATAATTCCTGGATTGTCTTCTTCTATAATTCTTCTCCACCGTTCTTATGTGTCTTCTTGACATGTTTTTTCTAGAAGTACTGGGTCTATTAGTGCTACCACACTAGTGAGTGGATCTCGGTCTGTAGGACCTTACACTTCAGTTCACCCGGAATCTTTCGTAGTGATGTTTGTTTCGATCACCTCAACTACCTTAAGGTCAACTCGATAAAGTTTAGGACTTTCTACTACGACACTTTCGCGACGTGAGTTATACGGTCGTTTAAACCTTTTGATTCGTCACCGGTGTCCTGACCTTTTCCAGACAAAAGTAAGGTTAGGGTCTCTTTCCGTTAAGGTTTCTTACGAGTTTGATGGCGTGTTAACGTGAGTAGAGTGTGCGATCATTTCATTACGAGTTTTAAGAGGTTCGGTCCGAAGTCGTTATGCACTTGGCACTTGAATGTGTGTAAGTTCGACCAAAATCTTTTCCGTCTCCTTGGTCTCTAGTTTAACGGTTGTAGACGACCTAGGAACTTTTTCGTTCTCTCAAGGACTTTTTGTAGATAAAGACGAAATAATTGATACGGTTTCGGAAACTGACACACCTAGTGTTATTTGACACCTTTTAAGACTTTCTCTACCCTTATGGTCTGGTGGATTGGACGGAGAACTCTTTAGACATACGTCCAGTCCTTCGTGGTCAATCTTGACCTGTACCTTGTTATCTGACCAAGGTTTATCCTTTTCCTCTTACAGTTCCGACATATAACAGTAGGACGAATAAATTGAATATAAGTCTCATGTAGTACTCTTTGTAACCCGACCTTCTTCGTGTTCGATCTTAGTTCTGACGGTCCTCTTTATAGTTATTGGAGTCTATACGTCTACTGTGGTGGAAATACCGTCTTTCACTTCTCCTTTATTTTTCAGAGAACTACTTTCACTGTCACCTCTCACTTTTTCAACCGAATTTCGAGTTGTAAGTCTTTTGATTCTAGTACCGTAGAACAGGGTAGTGAAGTACCGTTTATCTTCCCCTTTGTCACCTTTGTCACCGTCTGAAATAAAACCCCCCGAGGTTTTAGTGACGTCTACCACTAACGTCGGTACTTTAATTTCCTGCGAATGAGGAACCTTCTTTTCGATGCTGGTTGGATCTATCGTATAACTTTTCGTCTCTGTAATGAAACGGTTGTCTCCAGGCAGATCAGTTCCGACACCAAAAAGGTCACCAGTACATACCTACACTCTCAACCTAACAACACCACAACCTCTTCTGAGAACTCTCAGGGAACCTGACGTTCCTCTAGGTTGGTCAGGTAGGATTTCCTCTAGTCGGGACCCACAAGAAACCTTCCTTACTACGATTCCGACTTTGAGGTCATGAAACCGGTGGAGTNGAATATAAGTCTCATGTAGTACTCTTTGTAACCCGACCTTCTTCGTGTTCGATCTTAGTTCTGACGGTCCTCTTTATAGTTATTGGAGTCTATACGTCTACTGTGGTGGAAATACCGTCTTTCACTTCTCCTTTATTTTTCAGAGAACTACTTTCACTGTCACCTCTCACTTTTTCAACCGAATTTCGAGTTGTAAGTCTTTTGATTCTAGTACCGTAGAACAGGGTAGTGAAGTACCGTTTATCTTCCCCTTTGTCACCTTTGTCACAGTCTGAAATAAAACCCCCCGAGGTTTTAGTGACGTCTACCACTAACGTCGGTACTTTAATTTCCTGCGAATGAGGAACCTTCTTTTCGATGCTGGTTGGATCTATCGTATAACTTTTCGTCTCTGCAATGAAACGGTTGTCTCCAGGCAGATCAGTTCCGACACCAAAAAGGTCACCAGTACATACCTACACTCTCAACCTAACGACACCACAACCTCTTCTGAGAACTCTCAGGGAACCTGACGTTCCTCTAGGTTGGTCAGGTAGGATTTCCTCTAGTCGGGACCCACAAGAAACCTTCCTTACTACGATTCCGACTTTGAGGTCATGAAGCCGGTGGAGTGCACTTCTCGACTGAGTAACCTTTTCTGAGACTACGACGCTCTCTAACGTCCGTCCTCCTTTTTCCCTGTTTGCTCCTACTCTACCGACCTACCGTAGTGGCTGAGCTACCTGTACTCAGACTCACTTGAGGCCCTTAACCACTACCTGTCCCTCCGGACCGCACGACGTTAAGTACCCCAGCGTTTCTCAACCTGTGTTGACTCGTTGACTTGAACAGACTATGACACATTAACTCCATTGTATCCGTATTTGTTTGTTTTTTCTATTGGTGTCTAAGACTAAGTTCAAAATATTCTGAGATCCGATCTCTCTCGTTCTATCTCTCTTCGATTCTCCTACGAAATCGATCCCACAAATACCTTTCCGTAATAGAGGTTCCTCTACTGTGACTTCTTTTATAGAATTCCTATTTTGGTACGGTTCTTGACCCCCTTCTCGACTTCCATCTCTGCAGATCCCAGTAATCATCTTTTGGGGTTCTCATCCTATTTTTAATTCTTTGGAGTCCGTCGTTTCTTGTGGTTTACTCCCCATTTCACCATATACGAGTTTGTCCTCTCCACCCGTCTTGAAGATGACCGGTACTAATTGTCGAATTAAAATAATATTCTTGTTACGTTTCGGTAATTTTTAAAATTCGTCTCTTTAGCGTACTAAATTTGACACAAAATTTTATTGTTAGACCGATAATATACTCCTTATCTAACCTTTTGTCCCAATACCACCGACTCTCGTTCCTGAGATCTCCGTCCGTTTCGTTAAGTATAGGCTCGAAAAGGACTTATTTAACCCTTAGCACTTTATACGTATTACAACAATATTACCATTCTAAAAGTGATATTGTATCGTATTAAGACTTTTCGTGAGAGTATATCTATTGAATAAGATAAGAAGTCGAGTCAAGTCAAAGACTCAGTACAGGCTGAGAAACGCTAGGGTACTTAGTGTCGTACGGTCCGGAGGGACAGGTGGTGGTTGAGGACCTCAAGTGAGTTTGAGTACAGGTAGCTCAGGCACTACGGTAGGTCGGTAGAGTAGGAGACAACAGGGGAAAAGGAGGACGGGAGTAGGGAGCGTCGTAGTCTCAGAAAAGGTTACTCAGTTGAGGAGTGTACTCCACCGGCTTCATGACCTCAAAGTCGAAATCGTAGTAAGGAAGGTTTCTTATGGGTCCCGACTAGAGGAAATCCTACCTGACCAACCTAGAGGAACGTCAGGTTCCCTGAGAGTTCTCAGAAGAGGTTGTGTTGTCAAGTTTTCGTAGTTAAGAAGCCGTGAGTCGAAAAAAGTATCAGGTTGAGAGTGTAGGTATGTACTGGTGACCTTTTTGGTGTCGGAACTGATCTGCCTGGAAACAACCGTCTCATTATAGAGACGAAAAGTTATACGATAGATCCAACCAGTATTTAAAGGAAGGTTCCTCATTCGCAGAAAATTAAAGTACCGACGTTAGTGGTAGACGTCACTAAAACCTCGGGGGGTTTTATTTCAGACGGTGACAAAGGGGTAGATAAACGGTACTTCACTACCCTGGTCTACGGTACTAGAATCAAAAGACTTACAACTAGAAATTCGGTTGAAGAAGTGAGAGGAGAAAGTGATTCTCCGAAAAATAAAGGAGAAGTGAAAGATGGAATCTAAATAAAATAAGATTTAAAAATATACAGGAGGTCGTAAGACCCTGTGAAAATAAGTAAATTCGTACTATGTAAAGAAATGAAAATAATACAACTCGTAAAACACACGAACACACACACAACTTTTAGATTAAGTTCGTTCTTCGAGTTTGGGTCACGAGACACTGTTAGATCTTCCCACCCTACCCCACCCTTAACCCTCTCTCCAAGTTCTCCCTCCCCTGTATACACATGAATGCCGACTAATTACAACCACATACTGTCTTCGTTGATAGGAGGTTAATTTTTATTTAATTTTTAGATTAGGTTTATTATGTGACAACCGTTTTACTTTTAAATTTTTCATTACATTTTCTTATTATTTGAATGATTCTATTTTGAACTGTAGTCCCTAGTATGTAGATTATAAAGTTCGATATCTGAGACCACTATAATAGTAGAGAGAGAAATTTAAACTGAGGTGAATTGACATTTTATTCCGAGAATTTTATCACGAACAGTGTTTTATTCTCGGACAATTTACAATCGGTCATTGGAATTAAAAATGTTATCGGACTGTAAATAGTAGACGATCCTTTGTATTCGTATTGTATAGAGGTCATTAGAATTTTTTGATTGAAGGATCAATTACATTCTTAAAAGTTGACTTTCGTGGACATCTAAGAAAGTAAGTGAGTTAGTTATGTTGTATTCCCTAGGTCTACGTTTTCTCTTATGTCAGTACACAAAGTTTTACATCTTAAATCCTACAAAGTAAAAATAGTATACTCATAATAGTAGTGTAAAAACATATTAAATTTTTCTTTGGCACAACTACCTACTAAATACTATGGAATTCGTTTTTAAATTGATATAGGATTTATATAAAATATACAAATATTGTTTACTATAACCCAATATTATAAATGGAGTAAACATACCAATAGACGGTAAACCCTTAAAAGAATGTTCTAAACCGTTCTGTCATGTCCGACACCTACTTGTTCAAAGAAACTGAGTGTACGTGCCTAGTTCATCCTTTTTATTTTCCTCTCCCACCTCCAATCGAATGCTTTTTTTTTTTTTGTTGTTTGGGAGTTGTTTTGTCTTTTGTCACACTACACGGAAAGACCTGTGACCCACTCATTTCTTCGACCGTACGACGGGAATAAAGACGGTACCTCAAGGTTTGTACGGTCCGGACGTCTGAGTCGTGACACGTTCCTTATTGTGCTTTGCCGGTGTTCGAGTGGGGCAAGTGTCATTGTTTGTTCATCCTACGTTTTGACTTAAGGATTTCGACAGACGTCTTTTGACTCTTACTTTTTATCCAGGGATCAAGGACGAATGAAGAAATCTTGAGGGCTCTTGTCTTTTTCCATTCCTCCGTTCCAAGGTCGTCAGTTGATTAGACTGAACCAGAAACTTGGTTTTACCTCTCGATATAGTCTACTCTTACACGATCTCTTCTTTCTGAAAAGGTAATGAAAAGGTTCGAAAAGGTAATGAGGAAGATCTTTATTCACAGATTAATTTTTTTTTTTTTGAGAAATAAAATATAACCTCCTTGTGGGTACCTGTTTCCTCGGACCACCCGATGTTAGGTACCCCAACGTTTTCTCAGTCTGTGTTGAATTACTGATTTGTTGGCGGTTGATTGTTACGACAGTATCAGAGTCAGCCCGTCACTTCCCTGAGTCTGTATACATATATTCATAACAAGAAGGGGTTTGAGGGGAGGGTAGGTCCGACGGTGTATTGTAATTGGTCTCAAGGGACATAATATGTCGTCCTGGAAAAACCAATAGGTAAAATTTATGTCATCACATATATACAACTAGGGTTTGAGGGATTGATAGAAAACGGGGGTAGGAGGAGGGTGAGACTTTGGTATTCAAGAGATTCAGACTCGGGCAAAGACAAAACATTCATTCAAGTAGACACAGTAAAGAAAAATCTAAGGAGTATATTTCCGATAGTATGTTATAAAGAGAAAGATGCAGACTTATTCACAGACTTTAAATTTCTTCGTACAACACCTATGACGACGAACTTTTAAATTACGATAATTTTTAAATTAAAGAAAATATTCCTTGTATATTCCTTCTCATTTTTATACAAGAAGACCCGTCTTCAGTGTACTTAACAGTACACTGACGTCGACCGGACTGACTTTCACCGAAGAGGGAGGTACCCGTTCCACAATGTACACACAAACTTAGTCCTTACCTCTGTGGTTAGGGTAAGGGAGAGAAGTCACAAATAACGTTTCGTATGTCTCTCCGAGGTGTCCGATTCACAGTCCTGAACTGCCCACTTTAGTCGTCTCGTGTCAATACGTTTAGTTCACACGTTGACTGTGACGAACACATTAATAGTTACATTAGGAGGAGTTAGTTGGTGGAGGTCCTTCCTTTCCTCCCCATCTCCCACCCCTTTCAAGTGTGAACCCTCTAGTGGGTCTTTCACCCGGTCCACGGTCCAGATGTTAGTCCACTTTTGTCAAAGAAGAGTTCCCTTCAGACGTCGTGTTTGATATGATGTGAAATACATGGTAGTGATGATACTTCCTCGACGTGATCTGAATTAAAGATATTGGTCGTTTTAAATTCGGTTATACAGAATAGTCATATGACCAGTACAGAATCTTAAAAATTTACCTAGAGAAATCGTTTGGACTATCTTTTCGGTACCACTAGACCAAAATTTTGTTACAGTTATACCTTTATTGACTATTACTATCAGAAAACCGGTGTATGGGTTGAAAGTCTGTAAATTTTAGGAAGAAATTGTTTCATTAGTCAGGATAATTATAGATTTCCAGATATGGGACATCGTTTAGGTACAATATTTTTCGTCAAGTATACATTGTCTTTGAATTTCATGAATTAATATATGAACAAATGGAGTTTTTTATTTCACCCTATTATGACTTCGGTTGTAACTTCCTAATCCCCCTTTTTAGATAATCTTTTTGACACCTTCCGTCTCCTCTCTGTTCTCCCCTTCTATTGAATTTTTTTTTATATATATATATATTCTTCCTTTCCCACATAAAGTCTTCTGTCAATCACTAATATTTACGGTTTGACGAAACCTCCTGTTAGTCAAATACCTTAAGGACTAGTCGGTCCTTAAATTCCTTTACTACACTGTCAGGGAATTATTCCTTACTATCATATAGACTCCCGTATTAGTGAGAGTAACGTTTGATTTTCTAACAGGGTACACTCTTATGTCTTGATCTCGTAAACTGTAAGTGAACAAATCGTTATTATACCAGTTTCCAATCGTGATAGAGTTTGGGTCGGTCTGCGGTGAAAACTTAAAGTGAAAGTTCTTTCAACTTCTCTTACTTTTTTGATATAAAAGGATGGTCGAACAGACTGTCGTACATCAAATATGGAATTTTTACGGACGATCAACCAAATTATAACATGATTACACTTATAGGTTTATATAAGTATTCGTCCCTTTGTCAGGAATAGCTTTTGTTGATTGTTACCACCTACAATAATTGTCTACCTAAGAATATACAATGTAGACCAGGTCAACGAAAAATATCCTGTTTCATCGAAATTGGACTGTTAATCTATATTTCTTGTTTGAAGAATTCGTTTTAAACAGTTTGAAACTTATCTAATGTTTTGACACAACGCTTTTAGTTGTATTGACTACACAAAACCTTTATTTCATCCGTAGACAAGTCTTATTACATCCGAATAACTAGAATTCGGTTTTCTGACACTGTGACCTTCGAAGGAGTTTATCAAGAATGAGATCCCAATATACGATATCTATATAGTGTATTTGATTGAAATGTTTCACAAATAAAAATCCACTATATAAGTTCATTAATATATTATTTATGACTAAATTAACTTTCGATTAAATTAACTTTCGATTTTAGTCTTTTTTTTTAAGGATGTGAAGAGACGAATGAGTTCCTATAAAATAAATATATAGAGACTTGTTATTACAATGTTATTTGTTCCTTGTTCTCTGTTACTTATACGAAGGAACCCTATGATCCTAAAAAGTAAAAGTTTACTTTTCTAAGAGAAAAATCGTTATATATATATATATATATATATATATATAAAAAAAAAAAAAAACCATTCTTACGTTCACATCATGTCCGAAAGGACCGCCGAGTCACGATTTCTTAGGTGGACGGTTACGTCCTCTGGGTCCAGACTAGGGACCCAGTCCTTCTAGGGGACCTCTTCATTTACCGTTGGGTGAAGTCATAAGAGCAGAATCTTTAGGAAACCTGTCTCTTTGGACCACCTGATGTCTGGTACCCCAGCGTTTTCTCAACCTACACTGAATCGCTGATTTGTTGTTGTTTCGGGACATGTTAAGGTACCGACTTTGATTTAAAATCTATGCCGTATTTTTGTAAACTCTGGCACTTTTTCCGTAAGAATGAAAAAAAGAGAAATATTAAATATGTTTCTTTAAATATTTCGTATATATTCAAAGGTATGTAATTTTTGTGTATGAGAAGATAATGTAAAATTTATAAATTAAACTCGTGACATAATTTCATGTACTCTTTATATGGACTTCAAGATTAATTCTTTTATATACGTGGAAAGAAAGGAGGAACTAATTTTTTATTCATACCATTCATGACGAAACTAATTATCCCCAGGTCCCGAATTAACTTTGTGATAAAGGGGTCACATGACCCATTTATTTCTGTTAATTTTCTTCATTATATATTACATACTTCGTATGATTAGTTTAAAGATTCTTTACTTTCTTGATATTAGTGAACAATTTGATTTTTAGATTATCTGTTTTGATTATTTTATTAAAAAACATCGTCCACGTGACTAAGAGACTAAACAGTGATTTGTGACTGTCTTTATGATACAATATAATATTTGAATACATTTCTTTTCATCCGCTAAACACACATTTAGATTCCAATTACCCATTTCAAATGTGAATCGGTTGTATGACGGTATTTTATTTCGTTAAGATTACTTTATGGGTCGTAGTTCTGGTCATCTTATCGAGATGTGATTTTATTTACTTTATCAAAATTTTTTGTTTCTTTATTTGTGACTACTAACAACTTGTCTGTTTTGAATCTAACGTAATAAAATGAAAAAAAGGGGACTTACCTGTTATAAAGTCTTTACTTTATATCATGGCGGTATTGTTTATTTTCCTTTTAAGACTAAAGAGGGTAATAATAGAATTCTTCAACCATTATTTTTGATCCGCAACAATTGTCCTTAATAGATGAGGACTCTTTTCTACTAGTATAGTTAGATAAAGGTCTTTATTATAATATGACGAATTTTTAATAACAATCTTTTGTTTGAAAAGGTACAGTTTATGACCTTTTTTGATGGTTTTATAGACACGAGAAATTACTCGGGTCTATAATTAATAAGTATTTTATCCCGTAAAAAAGTTTTAATTTTTTACAATAGTTACTGACATTGGTTTTAAATTTTGTTCGTTAGTTTAGTTCATTAGTCCCGAAACATGTGAATTCGGGTAGAAAAGTAAGTCCACGATTGACCATTTTCTCCTCCCTTATAAGTT
Source organism: Capra ibex (assembly GCA_006410555.1). NCBI lineage: Eukaryota > Metazoa > Chordata > Mammalia > Artiodactyla > Bovidae > Capra > Capra ibex. Next base: position 32,051,385 of record SJYO01016970.1, on the reverse strand, counting down.
GTGACAAAATGTGGAAGTGACCATAAGTCGTTGTGTCTCTCTCGAAAAAGTTTTTATAAGAAATTTTTCTTTACGTAAAATACACTTGTTTGATGTAGACCTTAATCTTACGTTTTAGTCTTTGAGAGATATAGTTCCAAAAGAGACTCTAAGTATGCAATCGTCTATCAACGTCTCTTCACTACGATCAGGATACGTCCAGTAGACTTTTAGAAAATTCTAGAGAAGGTAAAATACGTTTAGACAAAACTTTCAATTTTGTTGTCGTTTGTTTTCTTTATTCAACCCTCACCCCTTATGAGAGAATGAGACATTTCAAACCAGAGTCACCGATTACTCGTCGTTTTAGGGTCCTCTTTTCTATTGCCTAATATATTATACTCGTCGTGTCCCTCTAATTTCTAATTTAATTCACTACATTGTTTCAGTGTGTCGATTAAACGTTACTCGGACAAGAATTTGGGTCTACAGAACTGAAAAACTGAAGGTCTATCATAAGTTGAATAGTGAACCTCAATTAAAATGTGTCAAATCGTCACTCACTCACTCACTTTCAGCGAGTCAACGCAGGTTGAGAATCGCTGGGGTACCTGATATGTCAGGTACCTTAAGAGGTCCGGTCTTATGATCTCACCCATCGGAAAGGGAATAGGTCTCCTAGAAGGGTTGGGTCTCTAGCTTGGATTCAGAGGGCGTAACGTCCACTTAAGAAATGGTCGACTCGGTGTTCCCTTCGGGTCTCAAATCGTTCTGTCTCCTATTTTATTTGTATACTCCAACATAGTAAATAAAGTGTCGTACCTCATGTCTAAAACCTCAAACTGACAGAACCAAACTTAGGTCCGAGACGGACACACTGAAGAGACACGGAGTCAGAGGAGTGGATATTTGATCCTTATTATAATTGTTCTTCGAAAGGACAGAGAGGTTAGGAAACTTTTTGTGACTTTACGACCACGAGTGTCCGACGAGAAACCATACGGGTGTATCTGTGAAGACCGTCAACTTGACCTATGAATGTGACTCAGTCAATACTGAGGTAGGTTTGCATAAATACGGTCGACATGGATAATGATATTAATTTGTTTAATTGGTTTATGTATATAAGATTATTTTATTCATGTCGTTCTTTTAATAAAGATATTTTTGATTAAAATGGTGAGACTTTTCTAAGTTATTTTTACTCTACTTTTATTACGACTATTTAATCTCCATCCGTTACCTTTAGAATTTTTAATCACTGTTTTTAGACTATTTAAATTATATTCAGACTAACGAAGTGCTCCAGAAGTTCAAAAATTTCTTTGACTTTCACCTTAATCTCTACTACACAATACTTACACCAAATCCAGTCTATTTGATGTACCTTAAGGTTTTGGCTTAAGGAGTGACTTTCCTTTCCTGAACCGGAAAAATAACTTTCGAAGAGTATAACGATTAAATGACAAAAATTAACTATTTGATGGACCAAAACGAGAAAGTCCATTCTCTAAATTAATTTGCTTATTAGGTATCTTACACGGAACATGTTGTGTTCCGATATCTCTCAAGTTCTTTAAGGTCTGTACTGGACCTTATCAGTATTGGATTGATAATCCTAATATGTTAGTTTTAGTTTTGGGACGGAACACAGGAGATCTCGTCACCAGGAGTTGTAAAAACGTTGTCTCTGACCAGAATACCTTCTATGAAAAAGGTGTTTGACCCCCACCCCCATACCAAAGTCCTACTAAGTTCGTACAATTGTGAATAACACATTAAATAAAGACAATAATAATTCTAGTAGTCCGTAATCCAGTACCTCCAATCCCTTGGGGAAGAGATCTCATACGTTCTCTTAAGGTTTATCTTTGAAAGTCGAACGTACCCTGGAATGTCCCGAAATTTTTATTCTCCTTCTTTCTTTTCTCGATTGTAAATAACTTACATATGATATTACCTACATAGGTAGGATTTCCTTTTAATCAGGACTTATAAGTAACCTTCCTGACTACGACTTCGGTTTTGACGTTATGAGACCGGTGGACTTCGCTTCTTGACTGAGTAAACCTTTCTGGGACTACGACCCTTACTAACTTCCGTCCTCCTCTTCCCCTGCTGTCTCCTACTTTACCAACCTACCGTAGTGGTAGAGTTTCCTATACGCAAACTCATTCGAGGCCCTCCACCACTACCTGTCCCTTCGGACCTCATGACGTTAGGTACGCCAGCGTCTCAGTCTGTGTTGACTCACTTACTTGACTATGACTTGACTATGACTATGATATAGGGTCTATAAAAAGATTCACAAAAGAGTATAAAGAGATACTGTATAATTTACAGTATCTTTATACACTCACGTGTAGTTTTGGTTGGAGTAATAATTGGTTAGATGACTTTCCTTTTACAAGATTAGATTTTGTTTCCTTTGTTTCTACGTTATATTTATGGGATCTTGTGTTGTCGATTGATTTCTTTTATTTTGTTACTCGTGAGTAATGGGTTTCATTCTCAACCATACCTCCTCCTCCTTCGTTCAGTGAAACACGATTACTATAAGTATTTTTAGACTGTAATTTTATTTTTAGTAATATAATGTGAATTATGGGATATGATCATTCAAATTCGTGATCAAGAATATAAATCGAATAGACACTGTATAAGAGAAAGTGGAGGTATCGGTGAAAAGTGGAAAACGACGAGACGAAGAAGTTTTTCGATTAAAGATAATCGAAGTAGGTATCCGAGGAAACAGGGGACCGAAGACCAGTACGAGTAAATTGTATTCCATAATCGTTTTCTCTGGCATTTCTTCGACGGACGGTTTCCTCCTCTGTATTCTCTACGTCCAAGCTAGTGTCCCAGTCTTTCTAGGAGACCTCTTCCTTTACCGTTGGGTGAGGTCATAAGAACGGATATCTTAGGATACCTGTCTCCTCGGACACCCGATATCTGGTACCCCATCGTTTCTCAGTCTGTACTGACCCTCCGATTGTATGTAGTCGTTTTCTCTTCTCTACCTTTCTCACTCCGGTTCGACAAATAAGGAGTCAGTATCCAATCAGCCCCATATAAGGAGGTGACTTCCAGTCAAAGTTTTGGTAGAGGATGGAGAGGATTAAAGTCACTGGAGAAGGGTCCACCACGTCAACCATTTCTTAGACGGACAATTCCGTCCTCTGTGTTATGTACACCCAAACTAGGGACATAACACTTATGTAGAGGAAGGGCTGTCCTCTACAGCCCTTCTAGAGGACCTCCTCCTTTACCGTTGGATGAGGTCATAAGAACGGACATTTTAAGATACCTGTCTCCTCGGACCGTCCCACGTCAGGTACCGCAGTGTTTCTCAGTATGCTCTGTCACGTTCGTGTGTCTGTGTGTGTTGTCTGTGAAACCTGTACTCTAACGATTACCGAAGGATTATGACGTCGAAATCTCATAAGGTTGGCAGGGAACAACCAAAGAAAATACGGATAAGAAAGAGGACATTTAAAATCACGAAGTAGTTACAGAGGACGTAAAAGAGGTAAACTCACTAGTAACGAAAGGATAGTACCGGGACTACGATCAATAGCCATCGTCCTCACAAGGTTCCGGAGTGTCTCAGGTGTTCCGTAAAACTGTAACTCAAAGAGTACGAACTTCTCTTGTCCTCTCGGTGGATAGTCCTTCAATCACTTTAGGATCATTAAGATACATACACGACCGTTGGACTAATGAGTCTAATAATGACTACCATAGTATCTTACTTCACGTCTACTTTCCTTCTGAAAACCTCGACACCAGAAATAAACGATTTTCCTGTCATCACCACAGACACACTTCTGACATCTCAATGTACCGATGAAGACAATCGGGTTTCCTAATATACTTCCTCTTTCTTGTTTAACTTCCAGGACTTAGTAGAAACTTTATCGGGAATAAATGAATTCCGAGTCCATTTATTCCGACTTCTAGTTGAGGTCTTAGACTAAACTTCCCCATACCCTGACGGCATGGCTTATTTGACCCGTTTTGGTTATGGTAATCCAGAAAAAGATTTAGACAAAAATTATTAAAATAAAAAAATTGAATGACAGACACGACCTAAAAGTAACGAAAAGAGATCAACACCGTTCCCCACGATGAGATCAAGGTCGCGTACCGGAAGAGTAGCACCACCGAAGAGAACAGTGACTCGTGACCGAGACCCCGTACACCCGAGTCGTCGACGCCGTGTGCTCGAATCAACGAGGTACCGTACACTCTAGAAGGGTCTGGTCCCTAGATTGGTCATTGAGGACGTAACCGTCCGTCTAAGGAGGGGTGACCTGGTGGTCTGTCCCGGTGACAATCGAGAACTATTACCCCATTACTACCCCTTTCTCACTTTGTGCATAACTATGATACACTACTTTATGACTCCGAGTCTTACAACTTGAGGATTTTGGGATGTCTTGTACTGAACGGTCTTCTGTATAAACAGAAGTGCGGAGGGGTAAGGTAAATTCCTTTGGTTGAGAGTGTATTTAGTCGTAAGGGTATATCATTCTCCTGAAGGTTAACCAAACCTCTTACCGTCAAGAAAAATCTTGAGGAAAGATAATGGTAAGTGTCAGGGGTTCGAGTACTGTTCAATCTAGGATTATATCGGTTTCAGTTCCCTATAGGTCCTCCACTGTTGGAATATGTGACTTTATTGACGTTTAGAAATGGTTAAAAATAGTCATCCTCAGGTCAATCATACATTCCCTTATCTAACTCAGATTCCTAAAATTTAGTTCTTCCACTTGATGTCACAATCTAGTCCGGTTAAATAGATATCCTTGTAAGTAGACCCTAAATCATAAAATAACAGAACTCGTCCACCCTCACTGACCAATTAACTTGGAAACTAAGTTACGATCGAATGTGTCATTTTTTCAACTTTACCGTCTTATAAGAACCGTATCGTTTCGTTTTAAGGTTTTAGAGTTCTTTCATTCTTATAACCTTTTCCTATATAATATTTATTGTTCCTGGACACCCTGTAGTTGTTTTTTAATGTGACCACTCCTTTATTGGTCGTACGAACTCTTCGAAGGACCATTGATTGACAGAAGAGATCCGACCTCTCTTGTTACTATCTACAACGTTTGTCTAGACTCGAAGAATTAAATTTCCATCCGTGGGGTGAGATCATGAGGACGGACCCTTTAGGGTACCTGCCTCCTCGGACCACCCGACGTCAGGTACCCTAACGATCTTCAGCCTGTGCTGACTCGTCGAAGTGAAAGTGAAAAGTGAAAGTACGTGACCTCTTCCGTTTCCGTTGGGTGAGGTCACAAGAACGGACCTCTTAGGGTCCCTGCCCCCTCGGACCACCCGACGGGAGATACCCCAGCGTGCCTCAGCCTGTGCTGACTTCGCTGAATCGTCGTCGTCGTCGCCGTCGCCGTCGTAACACTAGAAGATTCCACCGTCTTCTATACACCATCTTTAATTAAAGTCCTTCCACTCCGATGGAATTGTTCGGTGTCCCTGTCCTATTTTTAGTTACACAAAACACGGTGTCCCAAGATACCTTTACTGATTACCCAAAGTCTAAGGGGTTCTTACTTTTTCTGTGAATCTTATGGTTCGACGATCGACAGAATGTACCTGTCTTTGGGAGATCCAGAACACCCGTTTTTAGGTTGAAGTCAGTGGTATCACCCTAAGTACTAGAGAATAGGTGACGGATCTGGATTCATATAAGTGTATAGGTCTCAGTGTATTAAAATCCACCTCTGTCTCAGACACTTTTGACCGGTAGTCAAGTCAAGTCAAGTCAGTACAGGCTGAGAAACACTGGGGTACTGAACGTCGTACGGTCCGGAGGGACAGGTAGTGGTTGAGGGCCTCAAGTGAGTCTGAGTATAGGTAGCTCAGTCACTACGGTAGGTCGGTAGAGTAGGAGACAGCAGGGGAAGAGGAGGACGGGGGTCAGGGAGGGTCGTAGTCTTAGAAAAGGTTACTCAGTTGAGAAGCGTGCTCCACCGGTTTCATGACCTCAAAGTCGAAATCACAGTAAGGGAGGTTTCTTTAGGGTCCCGACTAGAGGAAGTCTTACCTGACCAACCTAGAGGAACGTCAGGTTCCCTGAGAGTTCTCACAAGAGGTTTTGACCGGCATCGACATACGATACTTAAAAGAAGTATCGGTAAAGTCTTGGTGGACACCGGTAAATACTGTCACTGACACTTGACCCTCTTCCTATTATGGTTTAGGAAGGTGTCCAATAATCTGTCAACATAATATAATCGAGACTGAACGGTAATTAGAGACCTTGGGTTTTATACTGACACCGGGTGGTCAGTTTCACCCTCGAATACCTCCGGTTCTGTATATACTTCTGAAGTGGGTTCGGGTAGAATGTCATGGTGTCCTTATTCACGTGAGTCATTACCTTTCTTAGGAATGTAACCAAGGGACTGGGTCCTATCCTCCCGATAGTATTTTTCTGTCTTGTCACGACAGATTACGTTTTACTTAGTGTACATATTAAATTTTAAAAGATTATCGGTGTAAAAATTTTCCACCTTAATTAAAAGTATTATAAATTATTTACGGTAAAGTTGTACCATAATTGGTATACACACACGAGTCAGAGAATCAGTATAACCTGAGAGACACTGTAATACCTGACATCGGGTGGTCCGAGGAGACAGGTACCCTAAAAGGGTCGTTCTTATGACCTGCCCCCAACGGTAAAGAAAGAGGTCCCCTAGAAGGACTGGGTCTCTAACTTGGACACAGAGGACGTAACGTCCGCCTAAGAAATGTTGACCCGGTGTCCCTTCGGGTATACATGTCCACGAATTATCGGTGTCTACCGATCACCGATGGTATGACCTTTAGTGTCGGGAATCTTGACAGTGAAGAAGGTTCTGTCATTTGATTTTGGTTTTCTACAACCCCACCAGTAAGGATGATGTTTGGGTAAATTTGACAAACGATCCGATTACGTTCTGGATCTGCCAAGACACCTACTTACTTCTAAATCAATATGGTCTTACCGTTTATGTCTTCGTCAAGATCGATATCATAGAAACAACCTCGTATAATTGTGTCGGGGACTGTAGTACATACGTTGATGGTTGAATTAAAGAAAATTTTCATTAAGGAATAGTTATTTCTATTAGTCTTCGTCAAACGGAAATGTTACGTCCCTGTTGTATGAAAGTGGTAGAATGGGATTCCGATCCAGTTGAAGAGGAGAGAAACGGTATTATATCCCGTTTCTTTAGAACAAGTAGAACTGTAGAGTGTATTGTAGTTGGACCCCGTAATGGAAGTACCATAATATGATTAACCTAAACCACTCGTCCTTCATCATTTGTGATATTACAGAGTAGTTCTATATACGGTCTCCTATCCTCCACTAGAGATACTTCTCAAATCTGTGGACGTCGTTACCACTTTAAAATCCCCGGGTCGTTACGTCCGTACACCTTTGTCTCGGAGATGTCATTTACTATTCAACGACATGGAACATGGAAAGTAGTACTTCCTCGTCCGTCTTTTGCACCACGAGGGAGAAACTTAAAATCTTTGTTCTATATGATACAAACCCATAAGGTGAGACTACGTGCATAAGTTATTAGGTGTTCCGACACTTGGGACTCTCGCCTGACCCCGTTCTTTCCATATGACTCTGACGTCATATGAGACGGCGTCACTTTCGACGGTACATCCAGAGACCGAGTTCCCAAGTCGTTACGGTGCTGAAAACCTTTATGTACACAGTTCGGTTCTACCACACACTGTATTGACGATGACGTCCTAGCCTCTTTATGTACACAGTTCGGTTCTACCACACACTGCATTGACGATGACGTCCTAGCCTCACGTCTAGGGGTCACCTCCTTTACATACACTAGAAGAGTTGTTACTAAACGGTAAACTGTTTATCGAGGATTAAACGATAACCTGAGCACAATTCTGACTCATAATCCTATGCTTTGAGGTTTACTGACACACCGAGTTTGATACGTTTTACTTGATACACAATTAGACTAAGTTGTATGTTTTATTCTACATGTGTTCTCGTAAAGTGATAATTTACTTTACCTGGTGTGTCCAGACCCTTTGGGTCCATATATGAAGTACTCGTTGATCCAGTGCACAGAGACTATGGACGGTGATGACGAAGTGTTAGAGAGTGTTCCACAAGAGTTACTGGCTAATTGTATCCTATTTTGACGTACTTGGGTCGGACACTTACCTGACGTACCGTAAACCATGATCGACGTTGATGATATGATCTCCGGGTTACTTCTCCCGAGGGGGATTTAGGATCATCACTTTTCTATTGGGGAGGTCGACATGTCAAACGTACATTCTTTTCTATCTACTCCTTTACTATCTACCGTACCGGTATATCAGTTCCTGAACCTTTTTGTTCTGACCTTCTAACTTCTATCTTCCAGACCCCCTCTCAATACGAATACACGGAGAGTCTTGACCATGTTTCACACTGTTACACCATAGAATGTACTTAAGGGAGGTCTCCCGTAGACAACACCTCCTCCGAGACTCATCAGACCTTTTCTAATACACTACCCACTGAGTTTTGTTAGTCTATTAGATATGATACCCATAGTCTAAGAAATGGATCGATGGGATCACGGACGAATTCACCGGGTGTATGTTTCACTTTTCTCCCCGTTACTACCTTTGAGATATCTGAAGTTGTTGTATCTAAAGGGGACGAGACACTGATTAAATTGATCGTGTTGACGACTCAAGTGGTGGAAGGTTACGACCCTGAGACTATACCGTGACAAGAGGTTTCCCTAGTTGGTCAGTTAGTCACTGACCTTCTAATGTTACTTACTTGAAGAAAGATGGACTTCCTCCCTCTTTAAATAAGAGTGTCCTTAACTATCTATAAGTCCTATATCTAAATGGAGGGGAAACCACGAAAACATACGAGGAGGAGTGGACCTACATTGTCTTACGGAAATTGTTGGTGATATCATAAGGAATTTTATAACTGAAATTCGTCCTTTAAGAAATGTTCCGTTTCCTTTGTGTCGTTACCAGGGTTTGGTAAAGGTCTAAAGTGATCGGTATAGAACACGGTGTAATAACACTTAGTAAACCGGTTTACCTCATATGACCGGGTGTTCACCGTACCAAGTACATACTGACGATCGACCCTCTTCAAACTCGTACAAGATGTCCTATACTATTTACGGATTTCAGTAGATAGAAGGGGTAACGGTGTCACATACAAACTAATGTTTCTCCAATTCCATCATCACCGGTGTTATGTAGTTTATTGGGTAAATTTCCCAAAAGTGAAGGACACGACTTTGGAACCCTAACGACCAAAACTTCTAGAGTTACGGGTTTTCAAAGGTGGTCCCTAGTCTCAAGACAATGATAAAATAACTTTCGACTCTGATGAGGGACGGATATACCCCGAAAAGTTCGATGACTTAATTGTCTTTCTTTTCATCCGATAACCGACCATTTGAAAGGTCTAATGATTTTACTAAACCCCAACAACGATGTACTATACCCGTTCCTGTTGATTCAATCTTCGAGTCGTCTAAATGACCTTGTAGAGATTGTTTTTGAACAGGTCATTAAGACCAATAACTTTTCGATATCATTCATTAGGTTCCTGTGTTTCCAGTGGTTTATGAGTTTTGCCAATCCTTAATCCGACACCTAATGGGTAGTTTCTTGGAACAGGTCGGGTCCACGATTTTTCTCCCACTTTTATTCCCCTTCTACCTTAGTCGTCACCTTCTTCTTTCAATATTACTGGTTGAACTCGAAAGACTAGTCAATCTCTTCGTACCTGAAACCGTCGATACAAAATACAAAGTAGATAATACTTGTCGTAACCACTACCGATCATAAAGTCTAAGTTTCATACAGACTCGACTATAGTGTGGAATTACTTCGTCATCCACCTACTGTGGGTAGACAGGGAAAGTAGAGAGACAATTTGAGGGGAATAATCGGTTATCCTCGTATAGACAAATATATAGACGTTTTCGGTATTGAATCATATGGTTTAACGTTTTAGTATTCCCGTTAGTATCTCTGAATATAGAAAAAAAAACTTGGAGTTTCATCGTTTCATAAATAAATGTTTTAAATGTCAAAGTATCCCTTACGGGATCGACACTTTACCAATCCCGAGGCACAAAAGTGACGTCCCAGTGTCCAAGCTAGAGACCATATTCTTGATTCTAGAACGTTCGGTATATCTTGTCGGTTTTTTTTTTTTTTTTTTTTAAATGTCAAAGAATCTTTGTCGAAATTAGATACGTGTATTTGAAATATTAATATAACTTGGTATTTTTAATACCACAGACCGGAACGGTTTCGGTTACATTCCCCGAATGAAAACTCGTGGTAGAAAGGGAGGGGAGTGAGGTGATCTGTGGTTTATCCTCGGGGATCTACTCGGTACGGATTATACATATTTCTTTGACTCACATCGACGGGTCAAGTCAGATTATGTTTTTGGTTCCACAGAACTAAAAAATCTGTGATGGGTGTCCCTATTTGGAGAATTTGCTCGTTTTTTCTTTAGTTCCTTTGTCTTTAACTCTACTTCCAATTTACAGAAGACCTCCACAGTGGTCTGTTACTTGGAAGATCTTCCTTAGATCGTTAGTGGTCCATCTCATTTACATATGTGGTTTAGTACTATGATTTTTACTGTGTTAAAACATTTAAAACATTTCTCACTTTATGTACGAATGTCGATATAAAAACGGAGTTGAAGTAAGGGTACCTTTCGATGCAAAATATAATTATATTAGGAACCAGTTGACTGATTACGAAATTATTAGGTCTCGAGTACCGGTCGATTTCCTTTATTGACAGTCCAGAATTTTCATAGAAAGTTTTTTATTATGAAGAATATTATTTTGTTATGGTGAAATTATATATTAAAAGTGTCGTATTAAAGATTTATTTTATATTATCCAGTACCAACCTTTATTCATTTGACGGAATTCAGTCGCTTCTTATATTTCGTATATGAATTTTATAAAATTATAAAGTAATTAAAATAAAAAATTAGCTCAATTACAGATTTATCAAAATGTATAAAGAGTAAGTACAATTTTTTGACCCATTTCGGAATTCCTAATTGTCCTTTTTACATTTCTTTCTATTATGTTCGTAATGGAGTGTTGGGTGTCATGAGACAGTTAAACAGTTACATCTACTTTTATAGTGAAAGTAGTATAGAAGTATAATTTTAATTTAAAATTATACAGTAATACTTGTCTTCCTCGTATATTTTGACCGAACTCTCATAAGATATAATTAAAAGATGGAAATTGAAGAACCAATATCGTTAAGTACGATTTTCAGTTTACTTTAAGTAAGTCTAAAGATTAGTAAGAAAACGAAAATACATGATATAAGACCGTAATTCTTTTTTAGTTTGTCATCTAAAAAGATTACTAAATACTTCGTCTCTTTTCAAAGTCTCTCGTAGGTTACTGATACCAAACTTTCAATTTCTTTGTTCCTCTCAATTTTACTTTATATTTTATGAGAGTGTCGATTAAAAGATTATTTGTATTATAAAAGTTCAAATTTTATCAATATAAACTATGGGGGACTTCAGGGGCGGGTCCATGAGATAGTCAGTTTTTTTCAGTGTCGTAAAGAGAGGAGATACGATTGTAGTTGTACATTGATATATAAAAATGACCCAAAAGGTAATAAGACCTGATTGGTGTTAATGAAGTAATTATTAATATTTTAAATTTTAATATCTTTTACATTGTCGACAAAAGTAGTTACCGAACTTTGAGAAGTCAACTCAAGTCAACTCATGAGAAAAGACGGTTCAGATATTTAGATTTTTTCTTCCCGGTTTACGTAGGACGTTTTAGACAGTTAATAAGTTACATATGTTTTTTTTTAGTAGATGGAGTAAGAGTCGATACATGGTTTCGATATTCAATGAAACTTAATTAGATATCGTGTGAAGACTTAAGGGTGTAAAATCAAAAGAAGAATTTCTCGAACACCGTGAATGGTCTCACCCAGGACTCCACAGGACACTCCCGCAGGGAAGAAGATGTCCGTATCGATGTCTTTCCTGTAAACTTGCCGAAGAGAGGTCTCACATTGAAATACACAGAGTCTTCCAACGGGAAGACTCATTTTCTTCGAGGTGTGACCAATGTTACTTTCCCTGCAAGTGGACGTCTTCCCATTTCTCCACCCCTTCTAGTTCATCCAATACACGTTCACTGATTAACCTAGATGTTACAATTGGTCTCGGTCAAGAGACACGACTCTTACAGGTAGAGGGAGGACACAGGAGATTTGGAAATAGAAGGAGCTTAAACGAAACGATTATGGTTTCAGGGTTTGAAATCCAGTTCACGGTAAAGGAAAGAAGTATATTTAAAGTGTCCTAAGAACAGTGACTGACCTTTCTTGTTGTCAGTCTTGTAACCGGTGACCAACTTTTTGATCCACGGTAGTTAATTGACCAAAATGTCCAACGAAATGTATGTTATAAAGTTTGGTGTCCTACCGTAATGATTAAACCACAATTATTGAAGTTTAATGTTTATTTGTTCACCTTCAAGTTTATAGCTTCGTAGACTAATATCAGTGTCTAATCTTCATGACCTCGACTAGTACTGAGAACCAGTTAGACTGACATTTTAGAACGAGAGAAATAATATGGTACAATAATAGAGAAAAATTTTTTTACTGTCTTTGAAACTCGACTTTTCCTGGATATCAGATTGAGAGATCGACTAGTAAAAGAATAGTCCCCCGGTTTCTCCAAGTTACTTACTTGACCCAATGTTTCGAGTAATGGTCTTTTTAGAGTTTTATCTCGAATCCAGATAGTTAAATGGGTCAGTGATTGTTATTTTGGACACCGTTTAAAAGGACTATGTTAGTCTCTTTTAGGTTTCTTTTAATAAGCAGGTCCATAAAGGGTATGTACATAAGAGAAAAAGAACACTTTTATTAAATAAACTACCCTTGCAAAAGATGATAATGACTATAACGAGATTTTAACAAATTCGGTCTTAGTAGTCAACAGACAGTTGGCTATCGGTAGTTGTCCGACAGTTGTCAGTAGGTTCCATTTTCGTACATCAAACCACTCCCACATTTTGACCGTTCATCCTAGTTTGATTATTGTAGTGGTTTGGTAGTACTTGATGAGGGAAATTTACACAGATAGAATTCTATCTGTATTTTATTTAATATTTATTGTGTTTAGACAATTTTGAGTTGTGATCTTATTCTTAATTTTTTGTTAAGAGAAAACTAACTTAATCTGGTACAGAGATGAACTCCAATCTATTACTGATATTAAAATTATCAAGAGTTTTTTGAAATGTGACTTAACAGTGCAAAGAGTAGGAATCGACTTTGTAAGTATCATTGTCACTTGTTACTTTGATGTTATATAAACCCCCTCTTGAAATTTTATTATGTTTGAGTTACTAAGAAAAATAATTTCTTTCGATCCTCCCTATTTATTTTAGTGGATACCAGTGGAAGATCGTCAATGGTGACGTGAAATATAGTATATCTAATATTTCGGATTTCTTTTTACCTGTCTAGTCTACATAGAACTTAAGACATCAAGAACAAGTAAAACCTTAAGTTACTATATATATATATATATATTTCATTGGACACACACACACCCATCGTTTCAAAATCCAAAAAGAAACCGCTAGAATACTATATTCAAATGTTTTTCAAGGGATATAACTACCAACTTTTTCTTAATAGGTATTACAATTGTAATGGAATTTAAAATAGATCAAATAAAACAAACTAAGTAAACCATTTTGACTTTTTGGTCGTGATTTATGTCCAATTTTACCTCTGTAAATTGGATTTCGGAGAGTATATTATAGAATATTTTATTAGTTTCAAATTTTTATTTAAATTAAAACCATTCAGTAAAAAATTTAAAATATGTGTGTCTGTATGTGTGTATATGTTGAATTAAGAAACTGAAAAAGTTACCTTATTGTCGGATTTCCAAAAATTTTAGTATTATAAGATGAGGGGTGAGTACAGTACCTTAATCATTATTTTTCCTTTCTCCTAAAATAATAACTTTAATTGAAAAATCTCTCATTTTTTTTTTATCGTTTACGTTTAATGTGTAAAATTAGTTATATAAACTAAATTGAAAACTTTAGATGTATTCCAAAGGGTCCGTTGGTGTTTAATCATGAGTTATTGAAATTTTGTTTAATCATAAACTTGTTTTTATGAACTTTAGTGTAAACGGAACCCTTTTATGAGGACCATCTTACGATTTAAACTAAAATAAATTCGGAGAATGTTAGAAACTCAACTTTATAAAAATTTAGGGATTAAATCCAATGACTTAAGTAGTAAGTTTTATTGTGATTAGACTTTTTATTGTCATTCCTAGTAAAAATTTTTATTGACAATTAAGTGAATTAATACTCTGATTACTGTCCCATTAAATCAACAATGTAAATGTTTTATGAGGTCTATAGGAGTTCGTAAAAATTATTCTTAATAAAGACATAAATATACTAGTAGAATTTCCCCATCCTCTTTACAGATTAATATCGGTCTTTGTAACGGGACAACGACTCATTCAGAATCACTCTTCCACAAACGATTAAGACAAGGGTACGGTACCCTTCCCTTCTTTCTCCGTACTCCTTCCATTGCCAGTACTCGGGTAAAAACCATTCTCCTTTCTCTGATACCGTTATTGCGTGAAACTAAAGTTCGTTTACTTCGAAACTCTTTATTACTAAAAGGGCCGGATGTGGAATGTCTCTATACACATTTTAATAGACTATTAATTAGCTTGCCAAGTCAACTGATTGATATAACATATATATTGAACTTTGTTATGTAGAGTCAATAAAAAATTATTAAACAAAAAGAAAATTATGTATCTGACTTAGTTAACCAGGAAAAGTTCAACCAAATTTATATATAATTTATAATATATAACAGATTTTATATATATAATTAGTGTAAGAAGTGTCCATTTGTTTTTGTTGAAAGTCCTCTTTAAATGTTTGAATGATTTGTGTAGTCATTGTGATATCTCAAATTCAAGTTAAGTTTTTGTAATTCATCCGATAACATAGACACTATTAGAAGACTACCCACCCGTTGCTTCAGTCTAATTCTTGAGACCTAAGTCTTCTTGTTAATTATACATCAGTACATTGGTGTAATAACAAGTAAAAGTAGGATTTAGACAAAGAAAAAAATTTTAGTTAGATGAGTAGATCAGTTCCTGGTAAAAATAAGTGACTCCCTTTAATAGATGATAAGAATAATACCTTATTTAATATAAATTTATAAAATGTATAAAAGTATTTGTGTAAAGATCTAGACACAAATGAGTTAACTTTACGTTTATATGTACGTAGTCAAATGAAACCACTTAGTTTCCGTCTCCCATACGGAGACATCCGACCTTGGTGGTGGATGTTTATACTTTTTAGGGTTGATACACATCTCTCCCGAAACCTCGTTCTCTTACCGAGGTGTTTCGACGTTACCTGTTTTATACCACAACTTTTCAATGTTTCTACTCTCATGAGATGGGGTTTCTCTCCGTTTTAATTCTTATAAGATATACAGATCACAAACATAGTTAAACACAAGTACGTACTTAACTAAATGATGGGGACGAAGAAAAGAAGAGTGAAGTAAGGGTCACTTCTCACGGACCTCATAGGCTACTGTTATAATGGACTAATGGATGATTTCATCGTTGTGGTTTCGCCATTGTGGTTCGGTAATTATTCCGTGACCTTAACTGTGAAATCATCTCATACTTTCTTCTTCTTTTTCTTCACCTAATCTCGACTATGAGGTACAGTAAAATTATTTAACCCACTAACACATAAAAAGGTGATAGTTAAAATATAATCTGTAAGACACTCGATTTCTGTGTCTTCGAATACAAAGAGTTTCCCTAAATTCCTAACTTCTGGCACAAAAAATATGATCGTTCGATATTTATCAACCACTTTCTCCCTTCAAGATTTTACTTCTATCAAGTAGTTTAATTCCTATTTTTTAAACGAATTACAGATATAAAGTTGAAGTGAAAAACGGTCAGATTTCTTTGTGTTTATCTGAAAGGTAAGAGTGTCACGATTTTACCTTAACTTTTACAGTACTGGGTGATTCTGTGTATTTGACCCAGTAGTCTTTATGTGTATTTTTACCGATTGAATTTCTGTGTGGTGTTAAAATACCAATTGTTACACACCGTCCGTCGGGTTCGTGGAGATACTTAACAAATCATTGAAAATTGTTTTTTGGTGGGTCTAAAATCTTTTCATATTTTTAAAGGGTTATGAAATTATTTATAAATAATTATAATTTGTAAGTATCTTAAGGTTCTTATAAAAAAAATTTCAGATAAATCAGATAAAAGGAACGGTCGACTCACTTACGATATAAGGGTCCTGAGTACCTTTAGACGCATTGATAAATCTTTATCAAAGGACCACCAAGTCTGTCATTTCGTAGACGGATGTTACACCCTCTGGACCCAAGTTAGGGACCCAGTCCTTCTAGAGGACCTCTTCCTTTACCGTTGGGTGAGGTCATTAGAACGGACCTTTTAGGGTACCTGTCTCCTCAGACCATCCGATATCAGGTACCCCAGTGTGTCTCAGCCTGTACTGATTTCGCTGAATCGTCGTCGTCGTCGTTGAGATGGTATCATTTATAGTTTACCTGTCATGTCATCCACCCATTAATAAAGACATAAATATTTGGTTGTTAGGAGTACTTTCAGTGACATCTATGTCACTTTGTAGTTAATTGGATTTAAAAGTTGTCTCATGTGAGTTTAAAAAACTTACAAGAATTGAGTCTGGTTTTTTCCAAATAATTTTTACAATGTTTTTAACAAATTTATATAAAAAGTCGGAATTTTACTTATGATAAAGGTTAAGTTGACTTTTCAGTGAGATCATTAAAATAAATCAAAGATGTAACGATCTACACTCTGCCTCTGTAGGGGTTCACACAATAGAGGGAGTTATATTAGAGAGGCTCTACTGCCTATGTAGTATTGAAACACCTAGAGAAGAAAATTTGGACGTCAATCTTATTGAAGTACTGGTATCTTTGTTTCATCTGAGTATAAAATGTCAGTAAAAGAAAAGAAGAATAGTTTGTACTATGAATCGAACTAGAAAATTAAAAAAGGTACTCTGTAAAGATTGTCAATCTTCTTTTTAGTAGAACTGATTATTATGTTTATAATGATATTTAAGATTTTTATAAAATTTTTATACTACGATAAATTTTTCCTTTAAGTTTTGTTTTTCATTTTTATATTGACTGACATACCAACCTATTCTCACATCCGGGACTTCAACTACTAAAGTTAATTCCATTATCACTAAGATTCCACATCAAAGAGTGATATTACTTTGATAGTCGGAATCTCATAACTATATGCTTCGTGTTTTATAAACTTGTTTTGATGAAACCTGTAGTCCTTTGTGACTCGGATCGGAGTTTTACGGGAATTGATGTATTCCCTACTACCTATTTAGTGAATTTACAAAACCCGAAGTAAAAGAAGTACACATTTACTCTTCAAACCTGGTTCTTCTGCAGTTACAAGGGTCCTAGAGAGTACAAAATTCGTAGATGAATGATTTGACTAATGAATCTTCAGAAATTTAGTCAGAAATGACACTAAATAGAGAGAAGGTTTTCTCACAGTATAAAATTTTGAGACTCACATACTGAATAATGACAAAACGAGATAATTATGGAGAGTCTTAATATCAAATTCGATAGTATTGGAAATTTAGTTTAAAGTATACTTAAACTTTGAAAAATTCGCAGTTGCTAGGTGGATGGAATAGTGTCATAGTAAAGAACACAAATGTAGTTTTTCTTGAATTTAAAAAATGGTTTCCTAAATTTCTCTAAATTTATTCCGGAAGAGTTACTCAACCAAAAAGTGTAATGAGTCTACATATTTTCATATAATTAGACTCCAGGAAAAGGAGTGGACTAAGATACTAATGTGTAAGGCTGGTGGCAAACAATGTAAGATGGGATACAAGAGAGGAACGTCCTCAACATCAATTTTTGATGTCCTTTTCCCACTGTAGGACCTTGACCCCTTTTATTCATAGACAGAGGATGTGTCTGGGTACCTTCCGTTTCTGACTAACTTTTAACATAAAGTTCTTCAATTAATCTATTCCACTTTTCCTAGGTGATAATATTTTGACGTACTCCTGGTGTAATATCCTATTTGTAGATCGATCGTTTGAGATAAGAGACGGGTACCCATACCATTTGATACATATCCTCATGTTTTTTTAGTTCAATGTGTTACTTTAAGAGGATATGGAAAACTTGGGAGTAGTATAATAACGATATAATTCTTGACGCCTTTGACTTAGGGTTTGAAGAAAAACTTTACGATAAGTCTAGACTTCCGACCTTCAGTTCTGGGTCCGATGAACGACGAAAAGTCGTTAGGTTATGATCGTCTTAAGACTTTTTCCTCAAAGTGGTAACGGTGGGGACTTATTTTTCCTTTCTCTTATCTACAGTCCATTATAGTTGTAGTCTACAGTGTCCGTCAGTAGTCCAATAAGAAAGTCGACGAATGGTCACACTGAGGAAAATACATGGTATTCGTGTAACCCGGGTTACGTTTGGTACGGTGTCTGCAGTGTAAAGTCAAATGGTAAGCCTTCGGCCTAAGGAGGGAGCGGAACTTCGAGGACCTGAAAGGACAACAGACGGTGGAGCGACGAAAGTTAATCCCCAAGAAGATCCGACGATGGGAGTAGTACCGGGGACTAGAGTAGAAGCGCCGAGTCCCCAAAGGACAGTGTGAGAAGTAGTGAGACGTAAAGATCGAAATGACTTAAACGACATTAAATTTCTTCTTTCCTTCTGTAAAACTCACGCACAATACACAACAGGGATGTAGAGAAAGGGTGTGTAACGGTAAGATAATTGTACCAACCTTTAAGACATCTTATGTCGTGTAAGAGACATGTTATTTCAGGTAGGGAGTACGTTGTAATATGCACGAAACGAGGTTCCAGAGGTCACTTCGAAACCATACTTTCACTTCTACTGGATCGCTTCGAGTTCCATTTGTCTTACTACGAAATAAAAATGTGTGTACAAAAAGAAATTAAGTCCCATGTGAAAAATTCGTTCAGGAATTTGTTGACCATAACAATCTAAAAACTCAAACAGTAAGTTCACTGACTCTGTCCTAATACTTTTCCTGTTCTACTCTATGATGAATTGGGTGACTCGATGTGGAGAAGAATTGATATATATATATATATGTATATATATATGTGTGTGTGTGTGTATGTGTGTGTGTGTGTGTGTTCAGTATCAGAGACAAAAGGTAATCTCGTGAACACATTTGGACGGAAACTTTACTCGTTCTCTTTGTTGAACCCTACAATTCGGTCGTTTACAGAATCTGTGTACTTCAGTAGGTCCGCTCCGTTTATAAGATTTTTAGTCTGATTTATTATGTCAGTCAACTCTCGATATATCTACTTCCCGTCTCACGTGTCTTGAGTGTACGAGAATTCGATGAGACGAAAAAATAAAGGACACACTTTTTTCAAGAGGTATCTTGTATAATCAGACGTTTAGTTTCATAAGGTTGAAATTAGATACGTGTGGTTTTTCGTCACTTACTGTCCTTACCGTATCGTACGTACGTGCGTGAACACTGACAATTCTTTAAATTACGGAAGACAAACGACAAAAACCTAGTAGGGTGTCTTTTCAACCTTAAAACAATCGTGTCGGGAGTACGACCTAACGACTGTCTCAGGAAAGTGTCTCGTCTTCGTTCGAAATTCTCTTATGGTCCAAAATAGGTGACTAGAACTTTTAAAGAGTTCTTTGGTATAGTTTCAATGATTCGTTTTGTTTAATAAACCATAATGAACTTATCTCCTTTATAAAAGTATTTTTCCTTCATGTAAAAAAAAAAATGACGTTAACAAAAGAATCTCTTTGGTGGGGAAGAGACGGAACAACAATCAAGAATACTGTCCGTCGTGTGTGATAGTTTTACTGAGGAGGTATGAGGGAGGTACCTTGAGGGGACACTTGGTGTCCGTCACACCACGTTGCACCCCTAGTGATCTAAATCAATCCTCTTGACCGAAACTGTAAATGACGTTATATTAGAACTTGATCAATAAATTGGAGACTTAGAATACAGAAAGTAAATGTTTCACCTCTACTTAAGTCTATTGTCTTATTTCAAATTCGTGTTATCAAATCGATAATTCTCGTTTCAAAAATCGTCGCCGTGAATCATAATATTTTCCTCACAGTGCACCACGTATAATGATTCAAGAGGTACAGGAGATGTTTTAGCCCTACTATTACCGTGGGTGAAACATCCTGTCTACCTTAGTAATTTATAGATTTATATTTTTTACCCGAATGATAATAAAAAGAAACCTGTTTTGACAAAAATAAGGTATTTCAAAAACATTTCTAGTTAATTACATTGTCATGTATTTGATTGGATTCTTGATGTTTCCCTATATGTCGGAAGAACGGAGTAGAGATTATCTTATATATATAGAACCCAAAATGGGATAAATGTTTAATCGTGACGAAATGACCCAAAACTCTTCTCATACCTGTTATAAAAAGGTAGAACTATAAAGGTTATACGATTCTATAAACACCGTATGTTCTTCATTAAGTCCATCATAAGGGACTTTGTAAAATTAATTGACTAATTCTTAAAAGAAAGAAATTCCATAAAAGAATTTACAAATTTCTTAGGTAATTGTCTTATTGTTTTTTAATTAGTAGCATTTCCTAATCTAAATCTTTTCCGTCTCCTTGGTCTCTAGTTTAACGGTTGTAGGTGACCTAGTAGTTTTTTCGTTCTCTCAAGGTCTTTTTGTAGATGAAGACGAAATAATTGATACGGTTTCGGAAACTGACACACCTAGTGTTGTTTGACACCTTTTAAGAACTTCTCTACCCTTATGGTCTGGTGGACTAGACGGAGGACTCTTTACACATACGTTCAGTCCTTGGTTATCGATCTTGACCTGTACCTTGTTGTCTGACCAAGGTTTATCCTTTTCCTCATGTAGTTCCGACATATAACAGTGGGACGAATAAATTGAAGATACGTCTCATGTAGTATTCTTTGTGACCCGAACTACTTCGTGTTAGACCTTAATTCTAACGGTCCTCTTTATAGTTATTGGAGTCTATACGTCTACTGTAGTGGGAATACTGTCTCTCACTTCTTCTTGATTTCTCGGAGAACTACTTTCACTTTTTCCTCTCACTTCTTCGACCGAATTTTGAGTTGTAAGTCTTTTGATTCTAGTACCGTAGACCAGTGTAGTGAAGTACCCTTTATCTACCCCCTTGTTGTCTTTGTCACTCTCTGAATAAAACCCCCCGAGGTTTTAGTGAAGTCTACCAGTGACGTCGGTACTTTAATTTTCTGCGAACAAGAAACCTTCTTTTCAATACTGGTTGGATCTATCGTATAATTTTTCGTCTCTGTAATTAAACGGTTGTTTCCAGGCAGATCAGTTTCGATACCAAAAAGGTCACCAGTACATACCTATACTCTCAGCCTGGAATTTCTTTCGATTCGTGGCTTCTTAACTACGAAAATTTGACGCCACAACCTCTTCTGAGAACTCTCTAGGAACCTGACGCTCCTCTAGGTTGGTCAGATAGGATTTCCTTTAGTCAGGACTTATAAACAACCTTCCTGAGTATAACTTCGACTTTTAGGTTATGAAACCAGTGGACTACGCTACTTGACTGACTAAACTTTTGTGGGTCTACGACCCTTTCTAACTCCCTCCCTCCTCTTCTCCTGCTTCTCCTACTCTACCAACCTACCGTAGTCACTGAGTTACCTGTAGTCAGACTCATTTGAGGCCCTCAACCATACCTGTCCCTTCGGACCACACGACGTCAGGTACCCCACCGTTTGTCAGTCTGTGCTAACTCACTGACTTGACTTGACTCGACTTTCCTATTTTTTACTTTTAATACAGGAAAAGATGGATTTAGTGGGTAAGGAGTCAAGACCAGAGTTTTGGTATTAGGAATAGAAGATAAATCTTGACACATACGTACATACACATATGTACACATATATGTCCAATGACAAAAATGTGTTTAACTCGACTGAAATGGAAGGGAAAGAAGTCAATTATTATAGACAAGTTATAAAAGGTGTAATCATGTTTCTTTAAGTCCGACGGGTCCACCGAGTCACTATATTTCTTAGGAAACGTCCTAGACGTCTTCTACACCCAAGGTAGGAGCTCAACCCTTCTAAGGGACGTCTTCCTTTACCGTTGGGTGAGGTGATAAGAACGGACCCTTTTGGGTACCTGTGTCCTGGGAGCACCCGATGTCAGGTACCCAGTGTTTTCACAGTCTATGTTGACTCGTTGACTCGTGTGTCCATGTTTATGTCTTTAGATGTGACAAGAAAAGATTATTATGGACGTATTTTAGATAAAATGTGTGTATTATATAAGTGGGTCCGATAATTCTAATAAAGAAATCACGATAATATCTATAATAACATATTATATGGTATGTTTTGACAATTAGACCATTTTTGATCAATAAATTGAAATCTGAAAATTAGACGTAAAAAATAACACTTACTTCAACCCATAGAAAAAGTACAAATTTACACAAGAGAGAGAGAAAAAAAAAAAAAAATCTTTACGGATAGTTTTAAGAAACGGGTAAAAAGGTGATCCAACAGTCGGAAAGAGTGACTTAAATTTACGAAATATATGATTCCTTGAATCGGGACACAGACTATACAAAACGTTTTTGAAACCATATAGAAAAATGAGGTCCCATAAAAAAACCGTACATACAATTTAAAAAATGTAAAACTTAAAATTGTAAAAACAATTTGTATTGTATAAATTCGGTATTGTTAATACTGAAGACCTAAGACATAGAACGAAGTTATCAAAAAGGTATAAGACTCTTCAAGAAGGTAAAAAAAGACTCTTCCTTTTGACAAGATTAGTCACATTTTTATGATGGCCAATGAGATGTATCAGGGTACAAAGTAAACATTGACAGTGTATTTCCTTTTTAATTCTTTCTTTTGTTTACTTTTTATACTGAATTACATCGTACTAAAGTATATGGTCGGACACTCGTTTAAAAGGGCGTGTAATTTCAGTACATGATTTCTAGTGTTTAAAGTACCGTTACGATAGTGAATGTAAAAACTTGTTCAGTTGTAGACTATTCGACGGAAATTACTCATATTTCAGATGGGTGTAAAGTGAAGTCCTTGATTTCTTTATATATAGGTTCTCTTCAATTCAGACTTGCATACCCGGAGAAGTTAGAGTCTTCTCACGTTTAAATACTGAACTACAAGATGATGTAATAGAAAAGGGAGCCCTCTTATAATCTTATACCTGCCATTTTGTTGTAATTTGTAATCGTTTTTACAGTAAAATGTTAAATAGTCCCGAAGGGACGACCGAGTCACCATTTTCTTAGGAGGACGGTTACGTCCTCTGTACCCAAACTAGAGACCAGGTCCTTCTAGTGTGCACGTTGTCTCGTCTATTCGGGTTCCCGGTGTCGCTAACTCGGACACGAATTCTCGGGTCCTCGGAGTTTATGACTCGTGGGTTTCCGGTGTTAATAACGTCGAACATTCGGGATCTCGTGTACGAGACTTTGTTCTCTACCATAGTGTTACTCTTCGGGCGCGTAATGTAGATCTCCCATCATCGGAGACGAACGTCGTTGGTCTCTTTTCGGGTACGTCGTTCCTTGGGTCGTCATTTTTTTTTTATTTATTCTAAATTTTATCAAAATTTTTCAGGTCAAACACTCTACAATGGTAATGTCAATATTGAAAGAAAAGATAGATGTCTTCTTGTATGAACTCTACTTATAGGTTTTCGTATCTAAATGATCTTGATTTATATTTTTTCACCATTTGATATCATTCTTTGATTCTATTCTTTCGAAAGATTTCACTCGTTACGTTTCTTTATCTCCTTTTATTATCTTACCCGTTCTTATCTCTAGAGAAGTCCTTCTAATCGTTATGGTTCCCCTTGATCCGTGTTATT
The DNA here is from genome assembly GCA_006410555.1 of Capra ibex. NCBI lineage: Eukaryota > Metazoa > Chordata > Mammalia > Artiodactyla > Bovidae > Capra > Capra ibex. The sequence goes on along the minus strand of SJYO01016970.1, from coordinate 32,027,263 downwards.
TCCTGTCTTTACCATACCTGGATTGTCTTCGTCTTCTATAATTCTTCTCCACCGATCTTATGTCTCTTCTCGATATGATTTATACAGAATTACTGGACCTATTGGTACTACCACACTAGTCAGTGGATCTCGGTCTGTAGGACCCCACGTTTCAGTTCGTCAGGAATCCTTCGTAATGATCCTTGTTTCGATCACCTCCAATATCTTAAGGTCGACTCGATAAAGTTTAGTATTTTCTGCTACGACAATTTCACGACGAGATTTATACGGTCTTTTAAACCTTTTGTGTAGTCCCCGGTGTCCTTATCCTTTCCAATCAAAAGTAAGGTTGGGGTTTCTTCCTGGTACGGTTTCTTACAAGTTTGATGGTGTGTTAACGTGAGTATAGTGTACGACCGTTTCATTACGAGTTTTAGGAAGATCGATCCGAAGTTGTCATACACTTGACTTTTAAAGGTCTACATGGTTGACCTAAATCTTTTCCGTCTCCTTGGTCTCTAGTTTAAAGGTTGTAGGTGACCTGGTGTCTTTTTCGTTCCCTTAAGGTCTTTTTGTAGATGAAGACGAAGTAAGTGATACGGTTTCGGAAACTGACACACCTAGTGTCGTTTGACACCTCTTAAGAAGTTCTCTAGCCTTATGGTCTGGTGGACTGGACAGAGGACTCTTTAGACATACGCCCAGTCCTTCGTTGTCAATCTTGACCCGTACCTTGTTGTCTGACCAAGTTTTAACCCTTTCCTCTGCAGTTCCGACATATAACAGTGGGACGAATAAATTGAATATACGTCTCATGTAGTACTCTTTGCGACCCGACCTACTTCGTGTTCGACCTTAGTTCTAACGACCCTCTTTATGGTTATTGGAGTCTATACGCCTACTGTGGTGGGAATACCGTCTTTCGTCTCTCCTTGATTTCTCTAAGAACTAGTTTCACTTTCTCTCACTTTCTCGACCGAATTTTGAGTTGTAAGTTTTTTGCTTCTAGTACCTTAGGTCAAGGTATTGAAGTACCGTCTATCTACCCCTTTGTTACCTTTGTCACTCTCTGAAATAAAACCCCCCGTGGTTTTAGTGACGTCTACCACTGACGTCGGTACTTTAATTTTCTGTGGACGAGGAACCTTCTTTTCTATACTGTTTGGATCTGTCGTATAATTTTTCGTCTCTGTAGTGAAACGGCTGTTTCCAGGTATATCAGTTTCGATTCCAAAAAGGTCCTCAGATCATTCCTACACTCTCGACCTTGTAGTTCTTCCAACTCACGGTTTCTTAACTACGAAAGTTTGACATCACGACCTCTTCTGAGTTACTCTCAGGGAACATCTCGTTCTTCTAGTTTGGTTAGTTAGTTAGGATTTCCTTTAGTTGGGACTTATAAGTGACCTCCCTTACTACAACTTCGATTTCAAGGTTATGAACCCGATGGACTACGTTTCTCGACTGAGTGACCTTTTCTGGGACTACGACCCTTTCTGACTTCCGTCCTCCTCTTCGTCTGTTGTCTCATACTCTACCTACCATAGTGACTAAGTTACCTGTACTCAAACTCGTATAAAGCCCTCTCACAGCCTGTCCCTTCAGACCGTACGACGTCAGGCACTCCAGTGTTTCTAAACCTGTATTGAATCACTGATTTGTTGTTTTGATATCATTAGAAAAGAGATTACTATAATATGAGACTCCTTAATATATAAACGGAACATACTTATATATATGATAACGATATCATTTATTACTAATTATAAATAACTATATCATTTAGTTATTTTACGTTGTGTAAAATTGTATATGTACCGTATATAAAAAAGTATTTATACCACCTACACGAATAAGTGAGTGAGTACAGGTTGAGAAACTCTGGGGTACCTGACATCGGGTGGTCCGAGGAGACAGGTGCCCTTAAGAAGTCCGTTCTTATGACCTCACCCAACGGTAAGGGAAGAGGTCTCTAGGAGGGTAGGGTCCCTAGTTTGGGTCCAGAGGACGTATAGTCCGTCTAAAAAATGGTAGACTCAGTGGTACCTTCGATTTATACCACAGGATAACATGTTTATTTTAAGGTAAGATTAATTATAAATCGAGTAGAATGGTTTTAATTCAACTTTAAGATTCTATTTTCACTAATGAATTTTATTAGTCTTAAAATTGGCAAGTTATAAAAAGGATGAGTTTCTTGGATGTTCTAAAGAGGATAATAAATAAAAATGATGAATCCTAAAAAGATTAATTAGATCCCGTAGATTATAAAATTGATAATTACTAATTTAAACACAAACCCTTTACATATGAGATTTAATATTTGATGTATTACTGATATCAATGCACTTCAGTTATATTTAATTAGTGACTCATTTTTAGTTTCATCACCGCGATAGTTTAAAAACTTTAATTTGAAATTGAGAAATAGTATATCATAAGGGACCACCGAGTCTGCCATTTCACAGACAGGTGTTACACCCTCTGGACCCAAGTTAGGGACCCAGTCCTTCTAGTCGACCTCTTCCTTTACCGTTGGGTGAGGTCATGAGAACGGACCTTTTACGGTACCTGTCTCCTCGGAACATTCGATATCAGGTGCCCTAGCGTTTCTCAGCCCGTACTGACTCGCTACAGTGAAGAAGTAAGGAAAATATTAAACCAATTTTCTTTCCGTAAGACTATGTACCGATTAAAGAAGATTCTATTCTTTTACAATCATATTTACTTTAGAATAATGATATATAGTTGTTGTTTTTAACGAAAAGTTCGAATAAAAGAACTATCTTTTACTTACATTTTTAAGTTCGTATAGGTACACTTTACTATGTGTAGAAATATATAACTTTTCGTAATTGTCAAATTACTTTTGTTATAAAACAGTCTTATTAATCGTTACTTTTTTCCTACACTTTATTCTAAAATTAACTAGTTAAACAAGAAACAATAAGTTATAATATCGGTGTTTATTGATAGTATATATATCTATCCACTTATAATAGTTACTTTTTTATTTTACAAATAATATTCATAGAAAAAAAGGGGGAAATTGAACTTCCTTTACTATGTCAAGTGTCAAAATTTATTTCTTCTCAACTTAAAACTTCATAGGTTTTTTTCAATGTGACTAAGAAACAATGTAACTAAGAAAATCATGTGAACCTCCAAACATTTGTGTTAATTTCCTATTATTGACAACTAACTTTTCTGAAAATATTAGTTAAAATTTAGCTATTTCGAAACTTATATAAAATCCTATTTTATAAGGTGTATATATCAATACTTTTTTTAACGAGGTATTACGTTTGTACAAATTCCTAATTTCTAAATAGGGGAAGAAATACGAAGGGTTGATGATAAGAACTTGAAATCCTATATCGAATATCTAAGATGATTTTACGTACAAAATTAGTGGAGGTAAATGTACACTAGTGGGGTTACGGTTCTCCATTTCTCTAAGTGTATTCTCGAGAATATTTACTAAGGGTCCGGTTTGTTTAAAGTTATTATTTTCGAAAAGTCATTTGTATAACCTAACAGATGTGAGTTTCGGAAGTATTAATAGTCAAAGTTCTATGTATGATGACTCACCTATTTCAATGTGACCTGAACAGAATTTGAGTCATCGTACCATAATTTATTTTACTATTGGATTATTCCCATGAATGTGTCGATTTGTATATATCTAGGAACGAAATTTTTTTTTTTTTTTTCCGTCTTTTGGTTTACCCCTTTTTAGTACAACAAAACACTTCGATAATTTTGCGTAATAAAATTAAGTCAGATAAAGTATTACTTCAAAAGTAATGGTGATAATAGTATGAAATTTTTGATTTCTGTTAAGTTTTAGATTTACATATGGTGAATTTTTACTTTACGTGTTACGACAGTGTATGTAGTTATCTGGAGTGTGTCATCTCGAGTAGGTGAAGTTGGTTATTCTGTGTTCCTGGTTTTACTTTAGACAAATTTTGAGTAACTGACTCGGTCGTTTATAAATAATACACGGATTATGACACAACGGGTTTTTTCAAATAAACGGTAGTTATGAGACGATTTTAACTAATACTTCCAAACTCTGATTTTCGATTTCTTGTAAAAAGTGAATTTATTCTTTGAACATAAGTCAAGTCAAGTCAAGTCAGCGAGTCAGCACAGGCTGAGAAACGCTGGGGTACTTAACGTCGTGCGGTCCGGAGGGACAGGTAGTGGTTGAGGGTCTCAAGTGAGTCTGATTACAGGTAGCTTAGTTACTACCGTCGTCCTACCATACATGGGTCGAGTTCTTTCTCAAATACTCATTTTTCATGTCCTTTATAAAATGATAGTACATTAAACCAATGTATGACTTAAATAACTGGATTTATCATGTATTTACACCTCTCTAAAAAGGAATCTTTAAGGATAAAAAATAATTGAGTTGGTTTAATGGGTGAATACATTCTACCATGCTCTCGTATACTAAAACGTTACAGACCGTGAACTACCGAAGGTTATTTTAAGAGTCGAAAATTGTAGACCCCCCTTCTAGTGAAAAAATGTGTGTACCTCTTTATATAAGTCAATTAAAACTTAATATTTTCACCTTATTTAATATAGGAGTAACAATCGTACTCGAAAAGTGTCTATTAGGATAGTAAACAATTTGCAGCTCAAAAACTTTTTAGTATCTTTGGTCTTGGATTTTATGGTAATAGTTTTATAAAAATTTTAGATTTAATTTGAAATGTGTTGAAGTTTGAAATAATAATCATACTCAACTAAGATAAGTAGGTGCTTGTCTAATAACTTTAAAGGATCGGTCCTTTTATCACGTTTCCCTAATACTAAATAAACGACATAAACTTTTCAATGTTATAAATAGAATACCTCATATTTTATCCGGAAGATAGAATTAATGATAAGTGAATCACTAAATAAAGACAAATTAAAGGTTCGATATTAAAAGTTGAGTTAAAAATTCCTTCATTCATCAGTTGTGATACCCTCGATTTCTTTATAAAGAAAGTGTCACGATCATTATTTTCTATCGATTTTACGGTAAGAATAGTTCAACGCCCTTTTTCGGAAAGTCCATACTACACATTCAGTTGAAAGTACACGAACCAAAGACAACACACTTGTAAATTCTCCTGTGAATGTAACACAATAATGAATGTTCGCAGTTAAGAGGTCCCGATACGGTCTATTACCACAATATGTGTGATTAACTTAGTTATACAGATAGATTATTAGACAACTTCAACGGAGACTCGAGTATGTTGAGAGTAAATTTGAAAGTTTTTTCTTTGTGGTTTGTACTAATTTAAGTACAATTGTCGGGTCGTCGATAAATTTATTACACAATTTTTGTGTTTGACGAAAGGATTGAGACTACATTTCGTATTAATAAATGATTGTTTGAAAGGTCGGTAGATGTGTTAATTTCATTTTAGGAGTGTTGTTTTTAATTCCATATACGTTAGTAAAAAGTTTTTTAAAGGAGTTGTTTAAAAGTGTGTCATATTTTTGAGACAAGGAAAATTGACCTTTATTTAATTGTGTATGTAACATGTTTTGTCTAGGGAGTATTGTAGGAATTTCATAAGTAAAATCTTTACCAACGTGTTCAGGTCTGTGACCACAGTGAGTTGACGTCGACTCCGTAAACTGTCATCGTAAGATTCAGACGTGTAGTGTAATGGAGTAAAAGAGTTTCAGGGACGAGAGAGAGAGAGAAAGAGGAAAGGGTTATATCAATCTAATATATAAAGAATTTGGATGATCTCATTGAACTAGTTCTGTCAGGACCAAGACTTTATACTAATGATAAGATTTTCGTGACATCTTCTTTCAATGAGACGTGGACTAACTTCCTTTGGTCCCAGAAATGAAGGGAAAGACGGTGAATTGATCAAGACCCTGGAGCCCTTTAAACAAATAAAACTGAGTCGGAGGACGTAGTGGACTTTGTACCCTTTTTATTGTGAACTACAAGGACTTCGGATCTATTTTGTCAGAGATGTGACTCCTAAATCTTAGGAAAATTATTAACATGATTATGTTTTTATTAAATATTAAGAATAACTAAATTTTGTCAAGTGTAACAGAGTAACCTATGAGTCTTGGTGTCACCTAATATCCATCCTGTCTGTGTCTATTTACCTCCAACCAACGATTCATTGCAAGGGTTCATTTACTATAGTTACGTTATAAAAGACGGAAAACAGAAGCGGTAGAAGGATACTGTGTTATGACGGACAGGTTAATTCGTTCATTGATTATCATCATAATGTAAATCTTTTTTATAGTCAGGACTCGTTTAGCTAGAAAGACTACGATATTTTGACACGGGTATTCAACTTCTCCTATGGTCCTTAAGTTCGGGTGTAGCCAATCTATTTTATTTTTATACAAAGGTATTTGACTCCACATCTACTTGTGAAAAAGACCCTCCGGACAAGGATGTGAAAAAGTAAACATCCAAATGAAACCAGAGTTCCGTCCCTGTCCAAGTACATCACGTTGTTCAAGGACTTCTTAGACGGTTATAAGTTAGGAAAAGGACTAGGGATGAAAAAGATATAAGGGACAGTACTGAATGTCCACCATCCAGTTCTGTCGGTAACCTCCTTATTCAGCGATAATAGTTGAAATTAGAGATTTGGTTCAATATCTCCTACCGTAAAATTCCGAAGGAAACACCAGTGTAAAACTGTCAGAACACAGTTAAAAACAATGTTTCTATTTAGGATAGCTACTCATCGAGTACGTTATAAAGTACATGTAAATTTCTCTAACAGTGTTGTTTTATTTATGGTCTTTTCATGAGATGGAGGAACTTTTTCTTTTTGGTTCATTTTGATTCCTCGGCTCTGGACACTGGGGACTACGAGAGGGTGTTGTGTACTGGAAGATGTCGTACGGGTAGTCGTCTGGTGTGTGGAAATGACTGGTCGTGTCACCGTGGTGGCGTCGGGTTCCTCCTTCAAAGATAAAAGACCGTCTGTTGATCAAGAACCCTTTACATGCACCTCTTTTATTCGGATCAAATTTGTCTTTACGGTGTCCGTTTGTTCTCAGATAGGACAATAGGTAGGAAATTTATTTACTGTCGTAAATAGTTCAGGGTCTCTAAGTCATAGACGGTACAGAACGTATAGGTTGAAGAAAAACAATGAAAAATTACCCGTTGTGTCTTGAGAAAAATTCTAACGGATACAGGAACGTGGACCTTGTTAAAGTTGTCGAAAGATCGACCCAGAGAGAAGTCCAAAAACGGTGTGAAGTGTGTGTGTGGGGTGGGGGGGTTTGTGTGTGTGTTAAGAGAAGGATTTCGACTCGAGTACTATGAGAAAATTTACAAAAGGCATTGACCTGACAAACGACGGATGTTTAATTTCTGTTTCCATAACCACACCTGATTCCTGGAGGTGTCGTGTCAAGGTAATAACGAGAACCAGGATACAGGATAATGAGGGAAGCAATCAGTATAAAAAAGGTCAGTAAGAAGGACCTTGAATAGGGTATGTAGGGATAAATGAAAAAAAAAAAAAAAATTTGACTAGGAATGAAAAAGATCTCAGAAAGAGGATGAAGATAGTTACAGTCGTATAGTAGTTTCAAGTAACGTACATTCAGTGAAGTCAGTACAGACTGAGACACACTGGGATACCTGACATCGGGTGGTCCAAGGAGACAGGTACCCTAGAAGAGGTCCGTTCTTATGACCTCACCCAACGACACGGGAGGAGGTGTCCCAGAAGGACTGGGTCCCTAGTTTGGGTACAGAGTACAGAGAACGTAACCGTCCGTCCAAGAAATTGTACTCGTGGTGGATCCTTCGGGGAGTTTCGAGTCAATAGAAGATGGAAAACAGTACTTCATAAAGGACACGTTTTTCTACGTAATGTCACTAAAGGTTACCGTGGCGTGAGGTCATTAGAACGGACCTTTTAAGGTACCTACCTCCTCGGACCATCCGACATCAGGTACCCCAGTTTTTCTCAGCCTGTGCCGACTCACTGAAGTGAAAGTGAAAAGTGAAAGTGCAGAACCTCTTTCTTTACCGTCGGGTGAGGTCACAAGAACGGACCTCTTAGGGTCCCTGCCCCCTCGGACCACCCGACGGTAGACACCCCAGTGTGTCTAAACCTGTAGTGACTTCGCTGAATCGTCGTCGTCGTCGTCGTAAGTACATAAACGGAAATTGAGATGTAAGGGACTATCGAGTCGACCATTTCTTAGGTGGACGTTACATCCACTGGGGTCAAGTTAGGGACCCAAACCTTCTAGGCGACCTCTTCCCTATCCGATGGGTGAGGTCATAAGAACCTAAAGGGAACACCGAGTCGACCATTTCTTAGAAGGACGTTACGACCTCTGGACCCAAGCTAGGGACCCAACCCTTCTAAGGGATCTCTTCCCTTCCCGATGGTTGAGGTCATAATACCGGATCTCTTTAGGTACCTGATATATCAAGTACCCCAATGTTTCTCAGTCTGTACTGACTCACTGAAAGTGAGTGATGTAAGGGATACCATATTCCGAAAAATTTTCTTTACGAAATAAGTGTTAACATTTTGACAGAAGGGGAATGTATGTGATCCACGAGTTATTTACAAGTAACTTGAGAACAACGTCCACTAAATGGATAGTATGAAGAAAAATTCAATGTCTCTAGCGTGTATTTATTAATGTCTCGATACATAATTTGTGTTTAGTCGTTGTATTGTAATTAATTTCCCGATGACGTATTTTCTTTTCTGAAATTCACGTAATATATGTAGTGACTATATTAGTTTTGTCGACGAGACACTTCATATATTATGATGGAAGTAAGATGTCCACTCTTTTGATTTCGAGTTTTACCCACTTCATTGAACAGGTCCAGTGTGTAGATAAGTCTCGGTCTAGACTTTGATCTTGACTCTTGATTTCTGGTTTAAGACCGATAAAGGGGACACTGTAGTTTTCGTTTTAGTCAATGGTCAATGGTCATTTCCTTTTGTCCCTACGGTCATACAATTCCTTCTTATTGAAACCTAGCCGCACACGGTAGACGGTAAAAGAGATGACGTACATCTTATGTCCACATCATCAAACGGTCGAAACTCATTTCTCTTTAAACAGACTCTCTGACAAGACCTTCTTCTGGTCGAAGGTGACGGTCTAAAAGACTCGTACCTAAAATAAAGTATATTCTCGTTAGATGAAACTTGACCACAAACCGTTGGTAGACGAATTGTATTGACACCCTCCAAACACTTCGTTTAATGTAAGACTTTAAGAGAGAAAATTATTCCCCTCATGTTTAAAAGATTGGTTTGAAGAGATTCTTTATTTTAGTAATGATATTTTAGGTCGACTCACCCGTATAAGAGCTTCCCTAGGTGTGTACTCTAACGGTCTCCAGTGACTCCTGTGAATTTGGTCCAGTCTTCCGTCACGGCGGTCGTGCGATTTCTCTTTCTCTATTCTTTACCTCGTCCCAAAGGTAATGCCCCGTTCTTACTGTCTCCTTTCTTGGTTGCGGTCCTCTACGTGAAGTAGTCGAAATGACTCAGAGACTTGTCTTTCACTGTCTCCTTGGGTTGTCGAAAGGATGGGACCCAAGTTCATAGGGACCCACGGTTTTGGGTGTTGTTTGTAGTTCGGATGTCTTCAAGAAAGGGACTACAAGAAAGTATTTGTGAAGTGATAAACACACTTTATTCTTCTCAGTTATAGACCGGGACTCTACGTCTCCTGACAAACCAATTTTTACAATTTAGTTCTTTTACATAGTTCGACATCGTTTTTTCTTTTACATATCAACACTAATTCTTTTTACTTGGACCTGTTAGTGGGTCGTTTAAAATAAAGGATGTCACATCGTCGCCATTAAAAAAAAAAAAAAAAAACGTTACAAGTATGGACAAAGGATGGGGTTTACTTATCTGTAAAATCAACCAGAATATCTCACTTAGACAATTTTCTATTTTACTAATGTTTCGTCACATCCTCCATAATCCACTCATTATCTTTACGACCTAATCTTATGCAAATAAATTCATATATACACTTGTAATTCTTCAGTAAATCGTTGAAGAAACCGTCAGGTCTCCGATTCTGAGGCACGAGGGTTACGTCCCCCAGACCCAAGTTATGGACCAGTCCCTTGATCTAGGGTGTACGACTTTGATTTCTCAAGCGTACGACATTGATTTTCTAGAACACACGACCTTGATTCTGGGTCACGTCGGTTTATTTATAAAACCACTCCTTCAGTAAATTGTGACAGGGACAAAGGATGATACATTTGACCCCTATTATTGGAGATATATTTTTATTATTTCGAACCCTTCGTCTCAGTGAAATCACGTCCGTCTGTCGGATACCGATTTTCTAAGCCATAAGATCTCGAATTCCAGTCTGAGAAAGCAAATAATCGCTGTACTGGAATTCTTTGGAGTTCTTTGGAGAGTCAGAGTAAAAAGAGTAGATATTTCAGTTCTATTACTATAACGGACGGAGGATCTCGATAAGACTCGTAATTTATGTTGACATATATTTTGTCGGAATCTCGATAAAGTGAAGAATAGTTATCTCAATGGTATACTTTCGTATAATATTTTGTATCCTGTAATTTGTTTACATTGATGTCCTCAAACAAATGATGTCCCTTCGTGTCCGAAGTACTTCATTCACCGTAAATTCTGTCATGAATGTCCAACCCATACGGTATATATTATTTCTCTCTTCTTCCATCCACCGTGAATTCTACCCCCCCGTTCGTATCTCTCTCCTTTCTACATACTTATGTACAACCAAAACTTACTGTGATAAAAAAAGACCTCACATATATAAGTTACCCATTGTACTTATCTTTTGTAAATTTTAATTTCTCAAATTTTATCTTACTACCCCTAATTATCCCTAAGTACCAATGTCCGTCTTTGAATTTACTGTTCACGATAGTTGAATAATCTTCTGACACAAAGTTATTGGTGTTATACTTTCTGACACTTTTGAGGAATCTTAACGAAGTAAATAGGTAAGTGTTAATGTCTCGTGGACGAGACACCGTCCATGGTGTCGCGTCTGTCACTTATCCTGTCTATACCAGGAACGAAAGTACCGGAAAGACTGTAAATATGTATATATATATACAAATACATATACATAAGAAAAACAAAAATATATACCCGTGGATACGTGTCGTTTTATAATACTACACTGGGGGGTCGTATACGATGATGATATTTTAGAGTGACGTTTTAGGTCTCGCATTCATTAGTTTGTTATGAAAGTATTCTAGTGACGAAGTTTTTTTTATCGAAGAAGACTTAACGATCATCAATGAAATTCGTACAGTAACTAGACACTTTGTTTCAAGATTAATGACTTACACAACAGACAAAGGTAAAGACCTTGTAGGAAATTGGTCGGAAGATTTCAAGTATCGATTTTATATACTTTATATGAATTTTACTACTGAATCAAACAAGATACATAGGGTCTTTCGTTTAATTTGTCTACACAGACTATGACAATTTCCCGTATGTTTGTCGAACAAAATCGAACATTACATTCGATGATATCGAAAATCCACGTTTTCTCGGGGAATAAGTAAAATTTTTATGAAGGAAATCTTATGAACAATGAAAGGTTAGTATTCTGATTTTGAATATGTTGACTTAAAATAAAGAAGTGGAGAATTGAATATTAAAACACGACTAGAACGTAGAGACAGTGGACATTAACCTACACAATGGAAGATTCTCTGAATCGAAGGAGTAGACACTCTGGATCTATTACGATGAATGAACACGTCTATTTTATTAATTTTAAAATGGACGGACTCCGGTACTAAGAACTCCAGGGAAGACAGATACCATATATATTGAATATCCTATGTCTGATAGGAACTTTAAAATACATTTTTTACTAAACATATTAGTCATTATTATTAATCGATGAATCATAGAGTTACATTATAAGAGAGATGTTTTTTAGTAACGGTTTTGACTACAATTCTTTGAATGTGGGATGCAAAAGAAAATTCTCAAAATACCAATGTCCAAAGACTTAAGTCAAGACATTAGGTAAGACTTAAATCAAGACACGTCCCTCATTCTGTCATCAGGTCAAAGTAAGAAAAAGTACACCGACAGGTCAAAAATGTCGTGGTAAATGACTTCTCTGACAGGAACTGAGTACAGAAGAGAACCGAGGACACAACATTTAAATGACTGGTATGTGCGTACCCCGAAAAAGACCCGACAAAATAAAAGTAGACACAGATAAAAAAAAAAAAAACCATTATAATATGATAATCCTAGTGATATCGAAACATGATATTAAACTTTAGTTCTTCATATTATGGAGGTCGAAACAACAAGAAAGAGTTTCCAACTAAACCGATAAGTCTTAGAACTCATCGAATTATGTCTAGAATCCTATAAAAAGATAAAGAGACTTTTCAATGTAACCTTAAAACTATCCTTGACTTAGACATCTTAGGAAACCCAGTGTATTTATAAAATTGTTATAATAAGAAGGTTAGACTCTTGTGTTTTATAGAAGGGTAAGTAAACACAGAAGGAGTTAAAGAAAGTAGTTACAAATTATCATATGTTTCAAAAGTTACGTGTCTAAAAAGTGGATGAACCGTTTTAATGAGGATTCATAAAGTCAAAAAACCCACGTTAATATCTACCCTAACAAAAGAATTGAAAAGATTATTAAGTACCGATCATATAAATTTACATTGACTAAGAACATATAACTAAAACATGCGACGTTGAATTGACTTAAACAATCAAGATTGTTGAAAACTCACCTCAGAAATCCCATAAGATGTATATAGTAACTAGACGTTTATCTCTATTAAAATGAAATAAGAAAGACTAAACCTACTTAAAATAAAGATAAAAAATTATTTCAGTTCTATACCTTTGTTAGGTTCCACAGAAAGTTACTGACTTACCTATTTCTTCTACATATTATATTGATGTTCCCTTATAAGTCGGTATTATTTCTTCTTTTAGGACAAATATTGTTGTACTCTTATTCAGTCTATCTCTTTCTGTTTATGATGTACGATAGTGAATGTACATCTTAGATTTCATTCAGTTTGAATGTCTTTGTCTCTTATCTTACACACACGGTCCTCTACCTTCCTTCTCTTTTATACCTCTCTAATCGTTTTCCCATGTTTGAAGGTCGATCTTCTACTTATTTGGACTCCTAGATTATATATTATACCATTGATTTCAATTATTGTGACAAAACAAATTAATTTTAAACGTTTGTCACATCTTAAATTCACAAGAGTGTGTGTGTATTTATACACTCCATACCTATGTAAATAATTGATCTAACTTCCTTAAGAAAGTGTTACATATGTAGTTAGGTAGTGAAATTTATAGAATCAAAACAGTTAGAAGTTATTTTTACTTTCTTTAAGTTCTTCGAAACTTTTTATTTATTTTTACAGAAATATGTTTTATGCAAGGACCCAAACCCTAAGTCTTTTTTTAGATTGAAAATATAAACTGAACTTTTGTCGTATGGACAATTACATAAAGACTTCTAGTGTTCATTCTCGAACAAGTCTACACTTATATACACAAATATGTATCATATATACTCAAGGGGACCACCTAGTCTGCCATCTCTCAGGCGACGTTGCAACCTCTGGATCCGAGCTAGGGACCCATCCCTTCTAGGGAACCTCTTTCTTTACCGTTGGGTGAGGTCATAAGAACGGACCTCTTAGCGTACCTACCTCCTCGGACCGCCCGATGTCAGGTACCCCAACGTTTCTCAACCTGCACTGACTCACTGATTGTGTGTGTGTATCATATACAGGACGTTTGGTTCAACCGTACACACATTCTACAAGAGATAATTCGTTATTTGTAATCGATGAATTCGTCGTCTATCATATTACACTGCTTACAGGGTAGGGGTACACAAAGGGAGTCGACTTATAACCGACCGTAGGTCTTCCCCCCTTTTTTTTCGATTTGTTTGTGTTGTATAAGTTTAGAAAAATTTTTTGTTCTCATGATGTTGGAAGTGTTTTTCGTGTTTCAGGAGCTGAGTTTATTACGATACTTCTGAAGCTTTAAAAGAATATAAGATGTCACAGGGACAGTCCTACACTTGGGACGGTAATACATGTCGAACGACGACAAAAGTTCAAAGGAGGGGTAGACCCTGATTCTCCGTTTAACGTCCAAAGGTCCCTCCCCCTTTGCATAATGTCATGCCTAAAGGAGTCATGAAGTGTACCTGTCATGTTCGGGTCCCTATGGTCGATATGAACTAGGAAGGTTGTTGACCAGTGGTCCAAAATATGTACGATTCAAAGACCTTTCCATTATGTTCAACAATCAAAATCTTCGGATCTTAAAAAGAAACGAACTTGGACTGTCCCGTAAAAATGAAGAACGGGTGAAAGTTTTACTCACTTCACTAAAGTCCCCGTGTTTTTCTGGGTTTAGATCCTAAAAACAGTGTACACAGAGTGTCGAGTGACAGGAGAAGAGTCGTCCGACGGAAAAACGCTCCGTCGTGTGTGAATGGTTTTCATGGAGTAAGGCACCTTCGACAGTCGTTAATGACGTTACTTGAAATTTAGAAAAAGGAGATTGATGATATCGTCAGGTCTTTATTACTTTGCTGAAGAGGTATGAAATTTTACAGTTCGACTGGTGAGTTTTTAAGTTCACTCCAAAGAGGTCCTTCCGGGTCTACTATTCTGTAAAATACTCGGAAAACAAAGTAGAGAACAAGGTAATGATGCGACGGAATTGTGGAAGTGTCACATCGTTGTGGAAGACCCTGTTCGGCTTTGATTTTGTCTGGTGTTTTCGACGGTGGACTTGTTTCAATTGTCATACACGGACCGTTCACGTTCGATATGTATCAAAAAAGAAAGGAACTAGACTGTCATAGTGAACTTAATTAAAATAAAAGAAGGAAATCACGATAAAGATTATCAAATTTGTACGACGTACTAATTAGACGGATTACCATTCGATAGGAAGGAAATTAACGTGTCATTATAAAAAATTTTTATATATGGGTTATATGAGACAATAAAAGTACGTAAAGTCCCGATTTAAATAAAAGTTTACAGACGAAGTTACAAGTATGAGTCTCTAATTTTTTTAGAGAGAGACTTTAAACTTGATTGTAGGAATTTGAGTACTTCGAAATTTGAGGGTCGACTGTGGTCTTACTATCTAAAAGTTCCAATTGCCCTTATATTATTTTAGAACTACATCAAAAAAGTCTATTATATCTTTCGTGTACTGTATTAAAATTGATACGAGTTAAAACCGTTTCTCTCCATGTAATAATTCTTTCTCTACATGTCTCTAGTTTATTCCAAATTTATCGTATAGAGTAAGGAAAGGGTATTTTTATTCTCTATTCATTCGTTTAGGTAAGTAAATAATGTATAAGTCTCTCACGTTAAATGTGTGATGTGACGATTCACAACCTCATATACATTCCCACTTCTTCTGTTCGAACCGAATACTACCTCTGTCTCTACTACGGTTGGTACATCCACCAAGAGGTTCTCCTTATCTCACGGTCCCCTTGTGTCCAGAGTCACTGTTCATGTCTCAGACTCTCCTCCTTTTTCTTCTGTCCTCTCGGTTACTACCACAGGTCCGGAGAGTTTTATCATGAGAATTTTTCTTTCTATGTTCCTAGAGTTTCCAATTTAGGTCATAGTCACCCCGGTGTCCTTAAGTAAGCAATACACCCAGTTAAACTTTACCGATGATCGGCACCTTCCTCATCTGCTTTTCTGTCTTCATGATTGTGAACCACTTCCGGTCAAAACAACTCACAACAGTTGTAATCGGTAAATTAAGGGTTTGTCTTGACAGACCATCAATATTCGAAGCAAAATGTCTTCTCCTTCGACTCCTAGTCCTGTTGTAGTATTTCGATACTACTTATGATACGGAGACTTTAGTCGGTTTATGGGAATCCTATATAAAGTGACCAATGTTTTCCTTGGTTTATTCCCCTCCCCCTTGGTTGAAGGTGTGTATACCCTTGGTTTCCCTCCTTCTTTTGTTGAAGATGTTTGTGCCCTTAAGTTTCAAGTAAGAGACAACTACCACAGCAGGAGACTACATAAAATGACTCGTAAGATGTGTGTACACAAACAATCTGGACTGGAATCTTATGTCTTATTTCCATTTCTTATTTTCATGTGTTGTGATTTGTTTTGTGTTTGAATAAATGACTCATTGTACATTCATTCATTTTACTTTGTTTAATGTGGTTTCATGTTTCTTAGACGTATCTGTTCCTTGTCTTACGTTACTTACTCAGATCCTTAAACTTAAAATACAGACTAAAACTCCACCGTTTTCACATTCACAAGTAAGTGCGGTGTTCTTACAAACCATATTGAAAACGGGGTCTATGAAACGATTCGTGATTTTTATCTCACTGTTTTAGTCTCTCTCATGAACGGAAGTATGAGACGAGTACAGTCCACCTTCGTTTCCTCCTGTCGTTAGTAAGTTCTCAGACAGACCTCCCTCAGTCGTATTACCGTTTCTCAAATCTTGTTCTCTCCAAGTCTCGTTCAGTGATTTTAAGGACCTTAACTTCTTAACGTTGGGAAGGTACATGGGAAAATAGTCTTTAGTGAAGTCAAGTAATGACAAGATAACTACACTTAAAAAGAAAAATCGTACATTTGTTGATCCCAAGAGTCCACCGAGTCACCATTTCTTAGGTAGACGCTTCCGTCCTCTACACCCAAGCTAGGGACCAGGTCCTTCCAGGGGACCTCTTCCTTTACCGTTGGTAAGGTCATAAGAACGGACCTTTTAGGGTACCTGTCTCCTCGGACCACCCCGATGTCAGGTACCCCAGTGTTTTCTCAGTCTGTTTGTTGTTTACGTTAATTGTCGTTGTTTCTCTACTTGTTTGTTGTTTACCTTTGTTGGTTGTTTCGTCTTATAAATGGTGACTTTTTATATGCAAATTCATCGTCGACCATGCAGAGTGATTATTAAGGATCTCAAGGAAATGGTGTATGTATTTGTTTAACAGATTAACGGAAAAAGGTGATACTTCCGTCGGGTTGTTAAACTCGTTTGAGATTTTTTTGATTTTGTATGTGTGTGTTTTAAACTTACTTTTGGATTTGTTTTAGGTGATATAAGTGGTAGTAATCTATAATCTATGTTCTAGTGAGACTGTACGTTATCTTGTAAACCAGTTTTTCATTACCGACCCGATGTTAAAGATGTACGACTATTAGTAGTGACGTTCGAAAGTGATCCGACGGTAAAAGAGTCAGAATTACTTTAAGTGAACAGTCAAGGTAAAACTTTGTTACTTAAGACCGGAACGTACTGTTCCCATTGTAATTTTAGAGAAAAGAAAAGGATTAGTTTAGTCGATTATGACTTTTTTTTTTTTTCTTTTCTTTCTTCTTTAAGATTGATTGACCAGTTTTTTCTAATCAAAAGGACAAAGAAAGGAAACTAAAAGAAAGACAAAGGTGACGACTTGAGAACTTTATAATGGTAGACGAAGAAATTTTTGTTTGTTTGTTTGTTGTCAGACAGCAGTTGAACATATAACTCATTTTGGTCGGTTTTATGCATCATGATACCGTTGGGTGAGGTCACAAGAACGGACCTCTTAGGGTCCCTGTCTCCTCGGACCCCCGACGGCAGATACCCCACCGTGTCTCGGCCTGTGCTGACTACGCTGAATTGTCGTCGTCGTCGTATGTTTCTATCCCTCATTATACCATCTATCAGATCTTAAATGAAGATGAGGTCGACACCCGAAATAATCGTAATAGAAAGTGACCATAACTTGGACAGGATATTACCTTATGCAGCGTTTCGTCGAGTAAGATTTTGTCTCTTTCGTTTCTTTGGACAGAGGAATAGGACTGAAATTAATATTTACAGATATTTCGGAATCACTTAAAATCGTGAGAATTTTCATTCGGACTATTCTCTTGTCCAATGAAAATAGAAAAATAGAGATAAGTATCTCATAGAAAAGTTCAGATTATATGATCTGATGTGAAAGATGGCAAGAATAAAACACGAAAAGAAATTCACAATTGGGTTGTCTTTCATTTATACCGGGTCTTTCACTACACTTTGAAGTCAAGTTTACTGTGCACTTGGACTATTTCAGATCCCGTGATTTTGGATAGGTCAATCTGGGACTTAAATACAAGAAAGATATATAAAATAAAGACGAATTGTAACATTGTATGAGAGATTACTACGGATTACAAAGTAAATGAGTAATTAAATTATTACGTATTTTCATTGTTTATCATTTTATGAATAGTGAGTCATGATTATGTCAAGACAGTACCCACGTTCTACCGTCTTCCAAATGTTTCCTAATCTTTATGTATAAAAGGAATTTTTGGAATTTTATAAAGAATTTGTTATTACTATTCAGGTATGAGAGGTACTACACCCCTTTCTTCTTTTAGTATAAAAGGTAAGGAAATTCTTTATATTGTTTGTTTCCGGTTATTTTCTTTACTTACGTCAATTATATCATGATCCTTTACTATGTGTTATTTGGGTAGAGTCCTGATCTTTCTACGGATTTAAGATGACGAACAATCACCACCCGAAGTCACTCATTTTAACTTCCTTTTGTAAAACATAGAGTCAAAGGGTTACTCATTTACCTTTATTTGATTGAGGTACAAAGGGTGTCTTATTGAAATGTTTTCAGTTTGTCTTTTGTGAAGGTCCCTTCATAATATGTTTACAAAAGAGTATTAGTACTTTTACAGAATATCAATACTAGTCTCAATAAGTTACGAACTACCCATTTAACTATCTCTCGTGTGATGTGGAAACTACCTACACGAATGATATGGTGTTCTTTTCGTCGATCGACTTTAAGTTGTATGTAAAAATGGAAAGATTTGACGTTTCGGGTATAATTTGTGTATTTTGAGTTTAGTCCTTTCACTTTTGGTGTGACGGAAGATTTCTCACTCTCCAGACATGTTTAAGTATTCAATTTATTTAGGTCTTACTTCACTTTTTGTCAGAGATTTTGGTTGTTTTAGATGTCCAACTCTTTTTTGTTTAAAATTAAAATGAATAATTAGGGGTCCCAAGTCTTTGTATTGATAAACTAGATCAAGGATATTGTAAAGGGGTTAGTACATTGACAATTTGTAAGAGAGTTTGAATTTTTTCATTGTCATTAAAAGTAATAAAACAACGTTTATAGGTCTCGTGACTAGATTTATAGTCTGGTTAATTGTCATATTATCCTCTCGTTTTTCATTCCTTTTTCTTGAACCTACTCTGTCTGGGTAGAGACTGCTTTTTTTACTTGTTTTATTCAGAATGAACAAAAAGTACGAAAGGGAAGTGATCATTGGATTATATTTTGTTTTATATTTCTTTGTTTTAATAAGATTGTACAAATATTCATATGCCCTTAAAGGTCCGTTCTTATGATCTGACCCAACGGTAAAGGAGGGGTTCCCCTAGAAAGGTTGGATCCCTAACTTACACCCAGAGGACGTAACGTCCGTCTAAGAAATTACAGATTCGATGGTCCTCTCGGGGTAGGACTGTAAAATATTCATAATATAAGTTTATAAAAGACAGTTTCTAATTTTAGGTCTGTCTTATAATCAATCTTAAATGATTTTGTGTTGTTTTGAGAATTTAGGTTAACTGACCGCTAAACAAAAAAATCTCTGATTGTTTTGTTATTAATGAAGTATCTTCAGTACCATATTTAAAGTGAACCTTAGATCTGAGACAAGACATGAAGTTATAAATGGTTCAAAATGATCATTATTATATAGTTTAAAAGACTTTACTAAGGTTACTCTTTCTTTGAGAAATGATGTATAAGAAATTTTAAAATGAGGAGTTCGAAAACTCGTATAATTACACCATTATAATAATAAATCGTGTAATTATTATTATAATAATAATGGTGTCCTCTAATAATAATGTCAAAATTCAAAGTGTTTTACATGAGTCCGGTCTTTCTATGTGTCTTTAGGACTAGTATTTTGTCATCACAGAAAAGAATTTGATTCAAAATCCTAAAAGTGTGAACTTACTAAACACATGTAAAGATACTTTGACTACGAGATAGTAATTGTACTAAGTCTGTCAGAGTGGATTTGTTTACGACTTTAGATGTGACGGAATAAGACTAGTCAAATTTTTCAAAATAAAACAAGACGACCAAATTATATCGGAAAGGGTATAAACTTACAAACAAAGCAGGGGTAAGTAGTTGTGATTTATACTTTATCATCTAGAGTGACCCTTTTTCAAAGGATTTTTAATACCGTACATAATCACTGTATTAGGTAATAGTGTACGGTACATACAAATACAATTGATCGTTTTACTAATTAATTTATGAATTTTAGTCGTATAGTCGTCGTTATAAATTTTAATTGGTTCTTTATTCTTTTTCCAGACGACGATTCAGAGAAGTCAGCACAGACTGAGACACGCTGGGGTATCTTCCGTCGGGTGGTCCGAGGGGGTAGGGACCCTAAGAGGTCCGTTCTTGTGACCTCACCCAACGGTAAAGGAAAGGGCTACGTACTTTCACTTTTCACTTTCACTTCAGCGAGTCAGTACAGGCTGGGAGTCGCTGGGGTACCTGACGTCGGAAGGTCCGAGGAGGCAGGTACCCTAAGAGGTCCGTTCTCATGACCTCACCCCACGGTAACAATGAGTTATTTTTTTATGTATATATACGAGATACACTGAATTTATATCCATCTACAAGACTGTTACAGTAATCATCTTCACATAATGTAAAAAAAAATGTAAACGAGACCTAAAGTAAATTTTATATAATAGATAACTGACAGTAAACTGTTAAGATCATGTTTATAACGAAAAGACTCCATCATATTTTTGGAAGAAATTTTTATTTTGATCATAGGAGTTTCCTTTATCGACTAATTAAAAGGAATTAACTGTTTATAATTGTTTTATTGGTAATCCATTACATATGATTTTTGTGATTTGAATAAAATTAGGAGGAATGCCCACTTTTACCTCTTCCGTTACCGTGGGGTAAGGTCATGAGAACGGACCTCTTAGGATACCTGTCTCCTCGGACCTTCCGACGTCAGGTACCCCAGCGACTCCCAGCCTGTGCTGACTCGCTGAAGGGAAAATGAAAAGTGAAAAGTACGTAACCTCTTCCTTTGCCGTTGGGTGAGGTCACAAGAACGGACCTCTTAGGGTCCCTGCCCACTCGGACCACCCGACGGCAGATCCCCAACGTGTCTCAGCCTGTGCTGACTTCACTGAATCGTCGTCGAATCGTACCCACTTTTTGTGTGTATTTTACATAAGTACACTGAAGATAGACCCATATTAAGTTCGTGACTGTTTGTTAGACTTCTTATACCTTTCTTTTAAATACTAGAAAGGAGTGGACCCTACTTACCGAAGGGTCCACCGCGTCACTATTTCTTAGACGGACGCTTCCGTCCTCTACGGTCTCTATGCTCAAGTCGGGGATCCAACCTTTCTAGGGGACCTCATCCTTTACTGTTGAGTGAGATCATAAGAACGGATCTTTTAAGGTACCTGTCTCCTCAGGACTCTCGATGTCAGGTACCCCGACGTTTCTAAGTCTGTGTTGATTCGTGTTGTGTTGGAGTTGGAGTACCCGTATTTCATTAATTTTCGTTTGTGATTTTTATGTGGTGGTGGATCCGTGATCTGAAATGGTTTAAATCCAATTACCGTGTGTCGTTTTACGTCTCCTCAACACCGTAATGTCGATAAGTGTATATGTAAAATTTCTTGTGTCTGTGTGTTTTTGATAAAAAATTTAATGAGAAACATTTTTAGTTGTATCTACAAAAGGTTTGGAAAAGATGTGTACTCTTGTAAATTCGATTTTGATATAAAAACGTTTGTCCCTCTTTTTTACTTAATTCGGAGTAGTTTGGGTTCTAAGAAAAGTCCTTACTTGCACAGTATCCTTAATAGAGTGTCAAAAAGTAAATGTGTCTTTTTGGGTGAACATCTATTCTACAAAGTAAACAAGGTTTTATGTCTTTGTACTTTTCTAAGGTTGCTGTATTACAGTAATGATTTTATTATTATCTTAAGGATTTATATTCTATATGTATTCTGTATTTACTCTGTCTTGATAATCCTTTATTACGCATAATTCGTATATTACGATTAGACTTTTAATTTACTGTCGAACATTAAATCAAAGTGACTGTATCGTAGATACCTAGATAGATAAGTCATAAACATGTGATATCAGAAAATTAATTTAGTTTACTCTATTACATACACTTTATGAAAAGTCGAGATTTCTGTTTACATAATTGATGTCAATAATACTGTCAAGTCCTTAATTTATAAATTGTGTATTTACTCCCCTTTACCTTATGACAGTAAAGGAAAGGAGTTATGATACCATACCAATAAGTAAAAGTTTACAAGTCCTTTTAAAGTTATTCAATAAAATTTAATTCTTTTCGGACGTTGTGTCGGGTGAAGGTGTAGGTTAAGTGATATTTTTTAGGATATTAAGTGATATTTTTTAGTTCATATACTTGAATGTTTTAGTCCTGTGTATGTTAATTTTCAGAAGTTCCTTTTAAGACCAATGGAGTCTTATTTGCGACCAATGTATGACAGTTCCGACAGATGACAGTGGGACAAATAAATTGAGTATACGTCTCGTGTAGTACGTTTTACGACCCGACCTACTTAATATTTGACCTTAGTTCTAGACATCTACTGTGGTGAGAATACTGTCTTTCGTTTCTCCTTGATTTCTCGGAGAAGTACTTCCATTTTCTCTTCTCACTTTTCGGAGTGGACCGAATTTTGAGTTGTAATTTTTTTGATTCTAGTACCGTAGACCAGGGTAGTGAAGTACCGTTTATCTACTCCTTTTTCACCGTTGTCATCGTCTAAAATAAAAGAACCCGATGTTGTGGTGTCGCCTGTCATTAATGTCGGTATTTTAATTCTGTGGACGGGGAACCTTCTTTTCGATACTGTTTGGATCCGACACATAATTTTTCGTCTCTGTTGTGAATCGGTTGTCTTCAGGTATATCAGTTTCGATACCAAAAAAGTCATCAGTACATACCTGCACTCTCAACCTGGTATTTCATCCGACTCTTGGTTTCTTAGCTACGAAAGCTTGACCTTTTCAAGCTTTTTGAAAAGCTTTTTCAAAGCTTTTTCACGACCTTTTCTGAGAACTCTCAGGGAACCTGACGTTCCTCTAGTGTGGTCAGTTAGGATTTTCATTGGTTGGGACTTATCAGTAACCTTCCAGACAACGACGACTTCGAGGTTATGGAACCCAGTGGACTAAACTTCTACCTAAGTGACCTTTTCTGAGACTACG
This sequence comes from Capra ibex, assembly GCA_006410555.1. Classification (NCBI taxonomy): domain Eukaryota; kingdom Metazoa; phylum Chordata; class Mammalia; order Artiodactyla; family Bovidae; genus Capra; species Capra ibex. The sequence continues at coordinate 32,003,893 of SJYO01016970.1, read as the reverse complement.
ACCCTTTCTGACTCCCGTCCTTCTCTTCCCCCGTTGTCTCCTACTCTACCTACCTGCCGTAGTGACTGAGTTACCTGTACTTAAACTCGTTTGAGACCCTATATTACTTTCTGTTCCTTCGGACCACACGACATTAAGTACCTCAACGTTTCTCGACCTGTGTTGAATTGTTGACTTGTTGTTGTATTCTTAACAACACATTTTGGTCTGACTTTAACAATTCCTTTAGACTTTTTTTTTTTTGTACGTATCAAATAAGATTAAAAACTACTTTTGTAAATTTCTTTTGATGTGTAAAAAATTTCCGTCTTAAAAGGGAATATGTCTAATATTCTGAAAAACAGACAAATGTAATATTACCTTGAGTATGAATCTATCAAAGTATGTCAAGTATCTTTAAAAACTTTAGACGGTAGAGTAATCTAGCAGTGTGATGTTATATTCCATATTCATAAAAGTTTTATGTATATTTCTTTGACTTAGGCTTCTTTGAGTTAACTGGACTCATTTTAATGTTTTATTCTACTTCTCAGTGTTGAATGTAAAACAATCGACAAATAAATAAAAACTCGGTTTATAACCCGAAACAGAAATTTTCATTCCGGTCTTTCCTTTAAAATTTAAAAACCACTTTATTTCACTCAACGATGGATTAAAACTAGTAATTCAGTTAATAGAGGAAGTATTCTTTATTTTTAATAACTTCCTTCGAAGTTGATTTTGATCTCAGTCCTTCTGCACACCTGTCCTACTAAACCCTCTTACCGTGACTTTGTACATATGATAGTACGTTCTTTCCCTAGCGGTCAGATACAAGCTATGTCCTATTTCCTACGAACCCCGATCACGTGCCCCTACTAGGTCTCTCTACTATACCCCACCCTCCACCCTCGCCCCAAGTCCTAAGTCTAGAGTACATGTGGGTACCATCTAAGTACAGTTACATACCGTTTTGGTTATGTCATAACATTTCAATTTTTTTTTTTTTTTTTTTGGAGAGTTCGACATAGTGAGGAGTAGTTAATGGGATTCTTCCTTCACTACTTGGAACCTAGAGTTTGTCCTTTCACGGAGATAAAGGGGACGTTCTCCTTCCTTCTAAAAGATGAACAGGTCATTGTTCGAGTTGGTCACTCTTTACGGTGTCGAGTCGGTTGCTCTTCGGTCGTGGTGGGACTTGAGGGTGGGGTGACTTGAAATAAAACATTGTGGACGACTGTTAGGGGTCAAAAACTATATTTTCGTTCAAGGGGAGGGAACAAGAGACCTGCAGGATGCGAGATGGTGTCGAAAGTAAAGGGTTTAACCTTAAGGAGACGAGTAAGGACTTTTGTTAAGTAAAACGACTACTTTATTGACCGAAACAATTTCAATTATAACTTCACTTCAGCGAGTCAACACACGCTGAGAAACGCTGGGGTACCTGATATCGGATGGTCCGAAGAGACAGGTACCCTAAGAGGTCCGTTCTCATGACCTCACCCAACGGTAAAGATGACTCCAAGTTTCCCCTACCTTTTTTGAAAGTATCCATGAGATTATATGTCCAAAAACAATTCAAATTCTAGAATTATTGTTTGACCTATTAGAATTTGAGATTATTTTTTAGTTAACGAAATTACAAAACAAAAGGTCTCCATTTCTCGAAGAAAAAGAGGAGAGGGAATTCGATAGATATTGAATTTCGTTTAACGATTTTATATGGAAACGTTGTTTCCAACTTCGTAATTAGGAAAAGAGGGAGGTACTAGGGAGTTGCCAAGACTTTGAGAACAATTTACAAGAACAAAAAGTCTTATCATACATAAACACTTTTCGGTTGAGTGACCTTTTCTGGGACTACGACCCTTTCTGTCTCATCCTCCTTCTCTTCCCTCGTTGTCTCTTACTCTACCAACCTACTGTATTGACTGAGTTACCTTTACTCAGACTCGTTTGAGGCCCTCTGTCACTTCCTGTTCCCTCGGACCGTACAACGTCAAGTACCCCAACGTTTATCAGTGTGTACTGAATCACTAACTTTTTGTTGTTGCATAAAAGTACCCAAGTCACCCTCAGACAAGGGGAACATTGTTCTGCGGATTACGTGGACAGATGACGAAGGACACTGTGCACCGACAATTTATACGATGTCTTCAGCTAGGACCGGATGGGTATATAAATTTGTCGGCAAACTATATATGATTATAATACAGACTCGTAACCGACTTACTACAATTACAGAGGCATGGTCACTTACCCAGGTCTCTATGACAGTCAATACGTTTGGAGGACCGATGTAGAAATGTACACCTCTAGAACCATTCCGGAAATACGAATCCGTTGAGTGACGGAGCTGTCGTCCTCCTATTTTCCTGTCACGCGTGAACGACGTAAATGAAAAGACAAAAGAAGAAGTATTGTTTTATCTTCGTAGGGTAACCAGATAGAGTAATTTGGAGATATTAGTGGGATTTCCTCTTGTAGGTTCTTCGTATACACTAAGAGCCAGACGGAGGTATCAATCTCGAAAGAAAGATATCTACCCTTATTCACGGTTACCTTGTTTACTAGTCTTTATAGAGGGATTGTAATCCTTTCAACCGGTTAAGATGTCGGTTTCGTCAAAATCGAGTCGTTACTATAGACTGAGTTACCGATTTTATCATAACCTATTATTATATCGTGAACTAATAGATGAACGACTCGTTCCCTCACAGACACACTATCGGTTGTACAGGACAACGTGTACCTTTTGACGGAGACCTCTCCGTTTTTGTGTCATTTTAATCCTTTGTTCGATGTCATTTAAAGTGAATTGTTGAGTACCAGAAAACTAGATAAATCGAAGAATGGAAGTCTAGACCCGAGGACTAAATCTTGGTAGTATGTTTGAACAAATCAACAGAACAAAAATTAGGACGAGACGTATAAACAATTCAAGACATGGACGATAAACCACTTGAAAACATTTTTACTACATGGATTCTTCCACTCCGCCAAATTGTGAATCTCTATTAAGTTGTAAATACTGGTACTGTTTTATGTCTGACCTATTCTTTACGGACTCTCAAGAGGGTTGATGGAAAGGAACAATGAGTTTACAGTGGAGTTCGGTAAAGGTCAGACACGTGAAAAAAGAGGTTGTACCCTGTACCGTTCGTCCTTTTCAGGAAAGACCGTATATCCCTGTTTGGTGATCTACACCTCTTGGACTGAGAACTATTCGTTACGAAAGTTCTTTTCAAGAATTAGTTTTCCCCCTTACACTTTAATTATTTCCTTTAGAGTTGATTTTAATCTCAGTCCTTATGGGCGTCTCCCTTGCGAGTACGGGATGGTGAACAGTAGTCAATGGCGAATTGTCCTTCTCAACATGGAACATAAAGGTTGTCCTTCTACAGAAGTGAAATAAGGGGGTCGTCTTCCTCTCTTCTAAAGGAAGAACAGGTCGTTGTTCGACTCGGTTTCCTTTTACGGTAATAGAGACGGTTACTCTCCGGTGACGGTGTTACTTGAGAATGAAAGGAGGTTCCTTGAAGGTAAATCTTGTATGGAGGTTGAGGGTTGAAAGGAATACTTTCCTTCATGGGGACGAAACAAGAAACGTAAACTGATATCTGACGGTATCAAACGTAAAGGACTTGACGTTTAGGATACGGATAAAGACTTATTTGAGTAAAATGACCACTCTATTGACCGATAAATAAAAAAGTTTGAACTGTATTCGTACCCGGTCTATCTTTTAGGTGTTTGTCCTACTCTGAGATGACATTAAAGGACGATATGGTTCCAGTAGGAAGAGAGGGTACAGTTGCAGTGTCGGTTTGACATAAGAGATACTCAAAAGACAAAGGTTTAGATACTTTTTGATGTCGGTGTATTACTCATGATTGTAGACTTTATGGTCCAACTATATTTTCCTGATCAGGTAGTAGTACTCCCATTAGATTTTTTGATTTTGATGACGTAAAGATTAAAAAAAATTACAAGAATTAAGACACCCCACTTCACTTCCTTATAGATACTCGTTGTCCGAACTAGGTATTTAGAGGTAGTATTTTAAAAAACGTGTGATGGTTCTCTTCTTCGAGTATAGTAGGGTGGTGTTGACCCGTCCTATACAAACGGTCAAGTTTGTTTTGACATGTGTTACACTTATTTTATGGGCTTCAAAACCCAAAAGAGAAAATGAAGGTAAAATGATTTTTATGCTCCCTGTTATTCCGTAGATTAACTGGTACAAAAAGTGAGAGGTAAAACTACAGATTACACAGGAAATGTGTGTGTAGGATTTACTTGTTCTGAGACATATACGAAAGAATAGTAGACGGGGTCAGTTTTAAGTGGATAGTAAAGGAAACAAGGGACCTTGGGATGGTTTTCGAAAATTCTTTGGTTGATGAATCAAACTATTTAACTACTCGATAAAGATCGGGGGGGTTTTAACTAATTGTGAATTTTTAGTGAACACGGGGTTAAGTTGAAGGATATTGAATGTTGATCTTTCAAGTTTCTTTGTTTTCCTTATTTCTATAAGAATTCTTTTTTTTTTTTTTTTCGTGGTTCAAACTCGATGAGATATGGGATTCCATAGATATTTATGGACTCCATAAATATTTCATATTTATATTTATATAGACCATATAAGTCAAGACTATATATTGATGTATATTTATAGACCATATAAGTCAAGATTACACCATTCTCCATTTCACAGTCTCAATCAGCAAGTCAGCACAGGTTAAGAAACGCTGGGGTACCTAACATCGGGTGGTCCGAGGAGACAGGTATGTTAAAAGGTCCGTTCTTATGATCTCACCCATCGGTAAGGGAAGAGGTCACCTATAAGGACTGGGTCCCTAACTTGGGTCCAGAGGACGTAATCTCCATCTAAAAAAAAAATGGTAGACTCGGTGGTCCCTTCAGGGCATTATCTATTTTCTTTCAGAAAAAGTGAATAGGTCATTAAATGTAAAATAATCACTATTTAATCAAAATAAATAAGGTTCCTTCAATTTCTGTATTAATAAACGTCTTATCGATTTTTTTTTTTTTTCTGATACTTAACTATTGATGACTTCGATCCACTACCTACGTACTTACGAGTAATTTGTAGATGGAGAGATAATAAGTTTAAAAGGTATAATTTTCATTTCTGTTTTATCCATTCTTTTAGTTAGTCAACTAGTTAGTCAGGCCCCGTTGTCAATATTTTCGAGTCGTTCATATTGAATCTTTCTGTTCTTGGAACTTTACTAAGCTTATCTTTTATTCACTACTTTGGAAATTGTTACATGTTGTCATTCTCTATACCCGTTTTACGTTCACTGATTTTGCCATACATTTCATTCACTCTTCATCATTTATAAATCTTTTATGAAAGTTTCTTGACGAATTTATATCATTTTAAAGTGTCTGGAGTACCTATGAAAATTTTCGGGTTATAATAGAAACTTTGTCACTTTTAAATTCTATTTTATAGACCTAATCAGTACCATTCCTTACTAAACTACTATTAAATGGTTTTTGATGTGCTACGTATAGTGACTGAGTTTTAGGATTGATTAAAACTAGTGTAATTATTGACGTTGTGTGTACCTCCTTTTTGTTCTGGTAAATGATTCAAGAGAGATATTAGGATTTAAATCAACTTCTACTTTACGAACCATAACAGAACTACATAAGAGTTCAATAAGGACTAGTAATTTTTAAGGAAAGTATTTCTCATAAAAGATTCACCATCCGACCTAAAAAAATTTACGTTTAAATAATTTTGACTATTTTTCATCTTAAGAAGAAGTAAAAGGTTGTAAATAATTGGATCCGTTTAAGTATTTGAGTCTCCGATCTTTCTACTTACTCCGTCTTGGTGACGGGTGTTTTGAGTTCTCGTCTGTATAGTCCGGACCCTTCTCACAAATTCTTTATCAAATTCTTCTGAATGTTGTGTGTCTCAACCGGTCACAAAAGGTTTCTGAGTTTGACCCTGTACTGGGTTTCCATGTGACTTTAGTTCTATAATCGGTCTTATCTTCCTTTTTTTTTCATATACTCATATAGCAATAATCTAAGTTAAGGTGAGGTCATAGAGTTTCGTCTACGTTCTGTCCACTACCCGTTACTAGGTTTTACTTCATCGTCTTCAGTAAGTAAGAAAATTTATATATGACTTGATGTTACTCGAGTTTCAGACCATCTCTGTCTTTCAGTTGTTTATCACTCTTATGACACCCTACGCACGTTTATCTATTCGCCTGGATCTATACCCTCCTTCACATTTCCCTCCCTTCTGGTTTCTTCCAAAGGGTTTCTTATACTGTTTTGAAGTAGAACTTTGTACTCCAAACGGTTTGACACACCCTTCTGTAGGTCCTTGTCCCTTTTTGTACATACTTACGGCATACTCATACTTTACTATCTCATATTTGTTAACGACGAGACTTCGATCAATACCCCTTTCCCGTTCTTTGAGTTTTGGGACTTTCGTTTGGTGGGTGAGTCCGGGATTCCTTGACTCCATGGTTCCAGTCTGGTCCTGATTGTTTACATTAAGAGGTGGTGTGTCGAGGATTACAGGAGAGACCAATCCCAGGTCTTAGACTCAGACGATTCCTATAAGTCGACAATTTCGGTCTCCAGTCCGATTTTTCAGTCTGTCTAATAATTTATATGAAATTACTCTTGATTTGATCTTGATTTGATTTGGTGTCTGGATTGTTTTCGTAGATTTCTTCATCACCTTGTGTCTTAGTTCAATATTCACTTCAATTGATGTTCAATGGGTCATATACTTTTTCGGTCCTAAAAATCGTTGTACGGTTTATCTTTAATTAAAAAAGATCAAAATAAGATAAGTCACAATACGTGATGTACAATTACGTTAGACGGTTCTTGAGGTTGTCGTTATATATATGTATATATATATATATATATACGTCAACGGACCTCTTAGGGTACCTGTCTCTTCGGACCGTCCGATGACAGGGTATCCCAACGTTTCTTGACCTGTACTGGTTTCACTGAGTCGTGCCGTGTCGCGTATATATAATATACATATTTAATAACACGATTCAAGTCCATTATTTTTCATTACTATTTCTTACTAGGAATGTGATTTCTTAGAATGTCGGATTAATTCCTTTATGTCGTTAATAGATTTATTTACTTGTTTATATGTTTCATGCTATTCACAGTCTATTCACAAAAGAAAGTAAATAGTTATATAAAAAAAGTGATCAAGTAGGACACTACAATATAAGTACGGTCTTCAGTACTGTAAATATTATTGTCCTTTTGACTATGTTCATCGTTTTCGGGTCATATCTTACTTACGGATACTACCATTACTTCGTTTAGGCATCTGACTCAATTAAGATTTTGAGATATCTCAAACCGAGAATAAGTATCAGCCGTAAGTGTAGTGAGTTTAATGAGTTTCGGGAGTTATACGTACTACACTTCCTTATAAATATTGTGTTTTTAAATGGAGAATTCTTCGTTCTCTATTTTCACAGGAATAAGTTTCAAACCACACTCATACATTTATTCTTTATTGACGACAGTTGAAATATACTTATAATTTTCCTGTATGTAAAATCTCTCTTGACAAAACTACCCTAAAAGTTGTTTACTTGACTGATATAAGTATTTTCGACCCCGGTGATAGAAACAAGTTCTAAAAGAAAAAGGAAGACTTTATACAAATATTTTATATTAAAGTTTCAACTTTAAAATAAAAAGTCCCAATAATCGTTCGGTAAATTCAAGAGGTTTCGTAACATATAAATAAAAGGAAGTATAAAGACAAAGTCTGTGTCTTGTTGACTGACCAAGTTTTAACCCTTTCCTCATACTGTTCCGACGTGTGACAATGGGACAAATAAATGAAATATACGACGACGACGATCCAGTGAAGTCAACACAGGTTGAGACACGTTGGGGTATCTACCGTCGGGTGGTCCGAGGGCGTAAGGACCCAAGAGGTCCGTTCTTGTGACCTCACCCAACGGTAAAGGAAGAGGTTACGTACTTTTACTTTTCACTTTCACTTCAACGAGTCACCACAGACTGAGAATCGCTGGGGTACCTGACGTCGGATGGTCCGTGGAGGTAGGTACCCTAAAAGGTCCGTTCTCATGACCTCACCCAACGGTAACGGAAGAGGTTAAATATACGTCTCATGTCTCATGTAATTACACTTTACGGTCTGACCTACTTAATGTTCGACCTTAGTTCTAACGGCCCTCTTTATGGTGTTGGAGTCTATACGTGTCCTATGGTGAGATTATCGTCTTTCACTTCTCCTTGATTTCTCCGTGAACTACTCCCACTTTCTTTTCTCACTTTTTTCGACCGAAATTTAACTTGTATGTATTTCGATTCTAGTCTCTTCCGTTACCGTTGGGTGAGGTCATGAGAACGGACCTTTTAGGGTACCTACCTCCTCGGACCATCCGACGTCAGGTACCCCAGTGCCTCTCAACCTGTGTTGATTCGTTGAAGTGAAAGTGAAAAGTGAAAGTACGTAACCTCTTCCTTTACCGTTGGGTGAGGTCACAAGAACGGACCTCTTAGGGTCCCTGCCACCTCGGACCACCCGACCACAAATACCCCAACGTGTCTCAACCTGTGCTGACTTCGCTGAATCGTCGTCGTCGTCGTCGTTTTGATTCTATACTGTAGACCAGGGTAGTGAAGTACCGTTTATCTTCCCCTTTTCATCTTCGTTACTGTCTAAAATGATTGAACTCGAGGTTTCAGTGACGTCTACCACTGACGTCGGTACTTTAATTCTACGAACGAGGAACTTTCCTTTCGATACTGTTTGAATCTGTCACATAATTTTTCGTCTCTGTAATGACGGTTGTTTCCAGGTATATCAGTTTCGATACCAAAAAGGTCATCGGTACATCTCTACACTCTCAACCTGGTGTTGTTGACTCGTGACTTCTTGACTATGAGAACTTGACACCACGACTTCTTCTGAGAACTCTCAGGGAACCTGACGTTCCTCTAGTTTGGTCAATCAGGATTTCCTTTAGTTGGGACTTATAAGTAACCTTCCTGACGACGACTTTCAACTTCGAGGTTATGAAACCGGTGGACTACGTTTGTCGACTGAGGGACCTCTTCTGAGACTACGACCCTTTCTGACTTCCGTTTTCCTCTTCCCCTCCGTCTTCTACTCTACCAATCTATCGTAACTGACTGAGTTACCTATACTTAAACTCGTTTGAGACCCTCTATCGCCTCCTGTCTCCTCGGACCACACACCATCAGGTACCCCCAGAGTTTCTCAACTTGTGTTGAATCGTTGACTTGTTAGTATTGGTAAAATATGAAAGTTATCTTCTATTATTTGAAAGGTTGGAAGTCAATTTTACTCGGTGTATTCGTTTTGTTATAGTTTTTGATATCGTATCTTTCGTTCTTTATAATTTTAATTCATAGTTTTTGGGAGACGAAAATGTTATTATTTCAAACTCGTTGGACGTGTTCGAGATCCCCTTTCTCGTCTAAAACTTCATTCAATCCGGAGTCAAATTTATTGTTTAGACTCCGAATAGTAAATGGTTAATAAGTTTTTGGGGACAACTTCGGTGACATTTGACTTGTGTACGACACCTTAGTTTGGTAGAACTAAAGTTTAGGGTTTCGACAGTGAATGTCGACACATAGTATCTCGTTCAATCAACCGGAGACAAAGAGAGGGGATCTTACAAAGAGGTTATATTTTTTGACTTACTTTCCATAAAGAGTGTCTATGAAAGTTTCCTAATTTACCACATTTCATATACTTTAGTAGAGTGGATTCCGGATGGTGTATTACCATGAGTTATTTTCACTGAAGGGTCCACCACGATCACCATTTCTTAGACGGATGGTTACATCCTCTACATTCTCTACCCAAACTAGGGATCCAATCCTTCTAGGGGACCTCGTCCCGTACCGTTGGGTAAGGTCATAAGAACGGACCTCTTAGGGAACCTGTCTCCTCGGACCACCCGATGTCAGGTATTCCAGCGTTTCTCAACCTGTGCTGACTTCACTGAATGGTACGTACGTGAGTTCTTTTAATCAAGAGACAAAGAGAGGAACGAGGTTTGGGTATCAAACAAGTGGGTTATAATCAAAGCGAGGATGTCAGTCACAATACATAAATCATTAATAAAAATAATATCAAACCCTGTGTTTTTATTTGTACGTACTCTAGATCTTCGTTTCGTTTGTTTTTATAGAAACTTTATTAGAATTTTACTATTTTATATACTTATTTTTTGGTAAACGGTGAAATTTTGTCTTCATATGAACTCTTCTCTTGTTAACACTGAAGGGGGTTGGAATTCCAAGAATTTCGAGAATTCCTTTCTATGCACTACTATCGTTCATAGTGTAGATAGAATCAGTGGACTACAGAAGAGTTGTAGTTCTTACCATCATCCATATATCGTCTATCACGTAATCGTGACGACATGTATAGTTGTGTTCTTACTTACTTGTACGGTCCTCTTTATTGTAAGACATCGGTAAAGTCTATGACCTTATTAGTCTCTTATATTCTATGGATACAAAACATACAAACTCCTTTATTTTCTTTAGAAACTTTTGTACTTTTTTTTTTCTTACTTACTTCACATTTACTGTATTATTAAGAGAAAGGGTAGTCTTTGATTCCCTGAAGTTAGAGTCATTCAAGAAGAACGATAAATAAACTTTTGGAGACGTTGGAAATCGTAAACTCTTTTTGGCCAGGGAAGTGGTAGAGAAGAACTTCATAAAAGATTCAACGTTGTTTCGGGGTTCTAGAACAACCTTACCCGTAATGTACTTTTTTATATAACGATGGTGAAGAGATTTGACTTTTTATCGTTATTGTACTTAAACACCTTCAACATAAAACGTTGAAAACGTAGTCGAGAAAAGACGAAGGGGTGGTGTGTGACCATGTTGCGAGAAACGAGTGTGTCATAAGGGAAAGTAACCTACAGGAACAAACAGGAGTAAAAGGACGAAAGTAGTATAGTCCATGTCGGGGTTTAGTAAAGGAATCTCTTATAGGGAAAGATTACTTAAGACCGTTTTAATTACCCACAATAGTCTTATCACTTAGATGTGGGGTTGACATTCCCGTCACTATACTGAATTGACAGAGAAGATAATTTGAGACTGGACTCTTGTTAGAATAAGAGGAGATGTAAGGTCCGTGAATTGTGTCACCGACTGTCTATGATTGTACGTCTTTTACAAAGGACTTAGGTTGACTTAGGAAAAGGTTCAATAGAAAGACTAATCAATATTATCTTTGTCCACTATTTTCGTTAACAAGATTCTTCGTAAAAAATTTCATTCTTCAACTTGAGAGATATAATTTTCCACGATTTCTTGTCGATAAAACACCTAATATATATTTTTTGTCTCCGAAGTCCTGTGTAGGAACAATAGTCGGTTTAAACGGTCACTCAATTCACTGTGGTAACTATAGAACTTTCCTACCTTCCGTACATATGATCGTATAAATGTAGTTTATAATTGTATCAAGTGATACTAAAGTAATTTTATTCCGACACAATTTATTTTGGACTAATTTCTGAAATAAGTAGTATACGACTAAGATCTTTTGATGAAAGTTTAGAGTAAATGTTTTCGATCATCTCTTCCTTTACCGTTGGGTCAGGTCATGAGATCGGACCTCTTAGGGGGACCTGTCTCTTCGGACCACCCGATGTCAGGTATCCCAGAGTTTCTCAGTCTGTGTTAACTCGTTGATTTGTTCGTATTCTCGATCATTTTGACCTCACATAAGTAGTCGGACACTCTTACATTGCACGTCCAAAGTGAGACCACATTATTTTCTTACTCTCTCATCCATAGATGAGTCATTTCCACAACGTCGTAATTACTATCCCTTTGACTGGACTCTTTTTGTAGACTTTGGGTGTTGTATTAGTCGTCTTGCTTCCTCTGCTGTACTACGTCAGCATATTGCGTGAGACAACTTTTTAATAGAATAGGACTACATATTGGAGACGTACAAAACAACACGTATGTCTTCTCGTCCAGAGACAAGAGTTAATAGGGCTTCCTCCAACGTGGAACAATTACTATCCACAGTTCTAGAGGTTTTCTCTACCTGAAATGAGTGACCTTTTACAACTCTGAAAGGCCCTAGTGAGACCGGTTCGAGAATTTGAACTCTTCCGCCACTAATTTTCAATCGTTCGCCGAGACAGAACCACTCTACACCTCATTTCATATTAACGATTAGGTTTGTCGTTCGGTGTGGTTTATAATTGAAGTGGCTTAATGTCTAGAGTTCTGACGAGTCTTATCCTTAGAAGTGGGGTAATTCTTCTCCTTAAGGGACCTGAATCCTTTATTCAAGACTTAAAAGTGGACTTGTGATATGATTATAGAATCCAAGAAATTATAAGTCGTCGCAAGGAGTCATAAATTTATTTTGAGACTTACATTCGTACATCTTAGGTCCCTTTCTTAGAGACCTTACGACATCGACAAACCTATCAAGGATAGGACGTTTATGGATGTAGGTTTATCCTTTTTTTTTTTTTTTCCGACTCTCTTTCGACGTATTACAATGATTAAATGATCATGATGTGAAAGACTTTTATGACTTGTCCCGTTTGATTATATTCTGTACTTCACACGAAGTGTTTTTTTATCTGATTGAAAGGTATCTACTCTTAAGTGGACACCTACGTCCATCTTCTTCACTAGAGCTACACCATAATTCAAGTCCACTCCCTGTGCTCAGGAGAATAAAAAGTGTGTTTTTGTGCTCGGTGTCGTCCCCACCGAGTGGAAAGAAGGTATAGGGGTGTCTACAACAGACCTCCAAAGACCTGAAGGAGTCGTCTTTGATGACCCTGATTGGTGAGTACGGCTCGACTATGGGGGGTGGGGAATATGTTAGTCCGTGGTCAGGTCGTCGGGGACCGACACGAACTCGTTTCTTAAAATCCTTACCCCTTTCCTTACCGGACAAGGGATCTCTCCAATCGGACCTTACCCCCACCTCGCCCCTCCTTTTCCCCCGTGGGAAGTGTAGGGACAGTCAGTTGATAATAATTGATAATACGACTACCTTACCTTAGATTGGAATATGACCGGTACAGACCGGGAGAAGGTCCAAGTAGCGCTACCCGTTTCCTCTTTGACCAAAATAATTCACTAGTCCGAAAACGAGGAAGTTCTAGAGAGACAAGTACATTATCTTTCTCAGAATTGTATTATAAGAGATCCTATGTAAATGAGACAAGGTTTTTATCAAGGTATTATTAACCATGTGAACTTCATTAGAACCCAAATTTTGTTTTAAATCTTCTACAGTTTCCTTACCTTTTGGACTCGTTTAGTTTCCAGAACTATACGTCGTATACCATTCTAAATTGGGATCATCTCATTGGTTTTTTTTTTTTTTTCACTAGATTTACGACAGACGAAGACATAAACTGAGTAATAAAGACACTCTTCAAACTAGACGTATTTTCATTCGGTCTAGAATACTCTGTTGTTTATGGTCGAGTATAGTACTGGTATAAAGGTTAAATCTTTTGGGGGAGTTCCCGAATATTTTACGTCTTAAGACTAAAATTGTGAAACGTCAAGAAACCGCCATGTTTTTACGGTTGATTAAAATTATTCTTTTCTAGAAAATAGATATATACACATTATTTGTAGTTAAGAATAAAAAAGTAAGTATGGAACATAGTAACGATTTATAAAGTTTAGTCAAATTTTTAATTATAAGACAAACAGTTTTTATTAGTATTACCTTCTACAAATATAATGATAAGTGTAAAATCCGTAACATGATTATAAAAGTGTTTATAGTGGATTACATTAGTAGTTTTGTTATGTCAGTAATTCATTATAATAGGGGTAAATATCTACTCCTGTGGTGTAGAATTTTATCATTTATTGTCCGTATAGAAGGTTAATAATTATTATTCTTCGTTTTAGAATCTCTGATTTCTAAATCTTTTTTCTTTTTGTCTGTTTCTTCTTGTTAGTCCCAGGTGGTGTGTGTTTTCTGACGTTGTGCACAGTCGTCCCTTCAGAGTACGTACTACAAGGAGGTTACAGACCGTCCAAACCTGGAATTACTGTGACATTCCTTAAAGTATCAACGGAACGGGACCTTCTTGTACGACCGAGAGGTCGCGAAACCTAATCTGAAAAATAAATTTTCAGTTCTGAAGATAGAAGTACAGAATGTCTTTACTTAGAGTTTGAAGGAGACAAGTTTTGTCTCAAGAAGCGAAGTCAGGGGTCTAGGTTGGGAGGAGAGTTAGGTGGGTATAGTTATTTACTGTAGAGAGAAGTGGTCTAACGAATCCAGTTTTGATCGCCAGTAAGGACTGTGGAGAAAAAGGAGATGTACGGTGAAGGTTAGGAAGTCGTTCAGACTTTCCAAGTATGTAGACTGTAAGGAGTACGAGAGGAGACGAGGACGAACTCAACCAGGTAGTGGTAGAACGTGTATCTAGTGAAAGGGGGTCCAATGGAATTACAGCGGAACAAACGTGTTGACGAGGAAAATAGGTACGGGGTGTTTAATAGGTCTTACCGGAAAACCTTTATAAATAGTGGGGTATTAAAAGAAGAGGAGTAAACGTGATAATAATTAACGTGACCAAAACGATAAGGAGATTATACGTTTTTATAATATTAAGGGTTCTTATTAGGATATTGTAGAATTGAGTCATTTAGATCACAAATACATTATCCTATGAAAACCGAATGTCTAGACCCCGGGGTTTACAGTAGAGGTGAGAGTACAAACGTTGGTAAGTACTCGTACTTTTGGAAGTGGGGTATTTCTTCTCTTTCCTTTGACTTAATTCCCAATCATTGTCTCTTGATGTCTCCGGTTTGATCAGAACATAGACAATGGGTACCCTGAGGAACGGACTCTAATTTACGAATATCATCTTCTTAATCCCGGTTTTTTACTACCTTGAAGTACTCTTTAATTTAAGACCTTTTCTCTAATACTGGTCTGTGGATACTTCTCCGTGAAACAGTATTAGACCTATGATCGTCGGAAACAAGTTCCGGTCTACTGTACCATACTGTGTCTTAACCGTGGAGGTTTTTTTTTTTTTAGAGTCTTCGATGTATACCTTAGTAACTATATTCGTGACCTAAAGAGGACTATCTGTCACTATTGTTTCCCAGAAACAGTTGCTTGAAGAACACAACGTCTACATCTGTAAACTCGTTATTACCGTCATTCAGATACCATCACTATTAGGTCTCTTACTAAAGGTCAGTATACACTTCACTGTCACCTGAGGGTTTCCTCAACCATTGATCCTTGTGGTTCTTCTTCCAATTAAAGGTACTTAGTCCACACATCCCGACCATCAACCTTAGGGTTTGGTGGAATTAGGTGAGTGATTTCCCATTCGTAGTAATGGACCTTCAGTGTCCGACCACTATAGACATTGTGAATCTAAGACCGATACCCACCCTATATTAAAAAAAGAGAGTAAAAATTTCGGAAGATTACCTCTGTTTTGTTTGTGCCGGAAAACACAATGATCAAGGTCCGAGTAAAGTGTAAAAATAAACTATAAGACCGGTATATATGTCTCTTAATTTGTTACTTCACCAAAATATAGTAAGAAGTAAAAGTGGTTCTTTATTTAGTTAAAAATTTAATTTCTAAAAATTTTTAATATCTACATTAATTCTACTTCCACTGACCCTAAGAATATTTCTCCCCTTTAATCTTGTGTACACGTGATATCCTTTTACGGTACACTTGTACTTCCGTTTTTAGTCCTGGTACGTCGATGTTCGATTCCTTTCTGTTTCTAAAGCTCGTTTGGTGGTCGTCGATTCTCTCTCTGTCCCTTGTCCAAGATAGAGTGTCGGGACTCTTTCTTAGTCGGGGTGCTTATGTCATAAAACTAGAGTCTGAAGCTCGGAAGTCTGACATTTTGTTAGTTAAAGGTAACGAATTCAGAGGGTCAAACATAATGAGATAAGGTCGTGGAATCTTTTAATTTTGTTCGAGTCTATTCCAGTTCCTCTACGTCTTCCCTAGTTCTTTGATGATTGATGACATTTCTTGGAAAACTTTCTGATATCTCTTCTCCTTTCCCCGGTCTCGTGGTGACCACCCCATTAAATTTTTTAAAACTTCAGTTCCCTGCACTTAAGACGTTTAGTCTATTCATTCGAATACTACTCGGGTAATTTTAATCATTCGTTTAATCTTGAAAAATTTTTCAACAACGTGTCTGTCGATTATACCCAAGTGATTCCTATTGAGAAAATAACAACTAAGTTAATCCGACCACCTAATTTTATGTACCTGAAACAAGTGAGACTTGAATGTTTAGACTTCTTTGGAGAGGGTTATATGAATTCCAGGTTTACCTCTTTATACGTCCTTTATTGTACGCTCAATCTATGGAAGTGTTGTCCAATTTGTTGGTGTGGGTTTTTCACAACTAATTACTTTTGTACAATTGAACTTCTCTTCAGAGTTCAGCATACGGTGCCCCGATGCAATTGGTCTAACTTTTCTTTATACGTTTCGTACAAACAGTTTGGACACCTACTATGCGTCGACTGTTCCTATGGACTAGGAGACTTACCGACTCAGACCTAAGGTATTTAGTAGGTTGACTCCTTGGTTACTTCCTCGATTTCTACAAATTAGTCTTCTATTCCTCGTTACCTTCCGTCCATGGTTTCGAGTTCCCACCTTTATGCCTTCTGCATATCCTCGTTATTTCAAGAACGTCCTTCTTAGACTGTAGAATCACTTTCTTATAAAGAGAGATAATGATAGTGAGATCAAGATTAATGATATAAAATGACTTGATAATAACGACCAAAGGAGTACAGGTACTCAAAGAAGTAAAGAAGAGAACGTAAACGGTTAGACAAAAGAGTTTTGTTCGGTAGAAATTATGTAATATTGGTTTTACTGAACGACACGGCAAAATTCCAAACTAATACCAGTATAAATTTAGAAATATTGTCCGGTCCTGAGAACGACCGTAATCTGCACGTCAGATGTTTGGTCTGGTGTTCCTCCTGAGTCCCCGTAGTTAGTCAAACGATGGGAGTTCCGGGGTCAAGAAGATAATGGGTAGTTACGACCAGAGTCGACAGCACCGTGGTAGAACCCAGGGGATCAGTTCGGTGTCACCGAACTACTAGTCCAAAATGCACCACGGGTCGAAACAGTACCCACGAGAGTGAGACTAAGTGTGAACTCATATTAGCCGACGAAAAGGAGTCGTAGGTTGATGGGACTAATATAGATGTGTTGAAAGGTTGTAGTCGGGGTACTTGAGTTTTCGAGAAGAACCACAACCAAGGGTCGAACTCAAAACTGAAAGACAAGAGTCCTTTAAAAAGGAGTTCCATTAAAATAAAGTGTTAAGGGTGACGGGAAAAGACTCTGACTCAAAACCCACCCCGGTGTGTCGAGGTAGAGTTGTCTCTGGTTCTTGATTACAAGAAAGAGAGGTTCCTTTGAGATTCGTAGAACACATTTAACTGGAGGAGGAGGGGTTCTTGGTCGAAATGTCTCGTCTTGTGTGGACATAAGAGTCCCTCACCACCGGAAACTAATTCCTTCAGTCTTTCGAAACACAAGATTCTGCTACCGACACGAGAACGAGATGTAAACGAATTGATTTTTTCAGTAAATTAATTATGTCTTTTAGTCGGAAAGATTTAATTTTTTCGCGGTGGGGGGGGGAGGTTTTTATAGGTATTAAGTTTAGGACGGTTGAGTCCCAAATTTCAAAAGTTATCGACGAGTAAACGTAATCCTCTTTTTAGGTTTGAAGGAGGGTGGTAGGTGTTCTTTCATAGTATGCCGAGGAAGGTTGGAGAGCGCAGTGTTGTACAGGACAGGAAGTAGAGTAAGTGTTTACGATCCGGGTTTACGGAAGAAAGTCTCGTAATTAGTTGTTTTTATGACAAGAGGATGGATACCCGGGACGTGTGTATATATGAGGTAACGAGACACTCAAAGGGGAGGAATAGAAGAGAGATCGATTTTCAAGTGGAGAAGATTTATAAGTTATATTTGATTCAGGGAATGCGAGAGAAACCGGAAGATATGAAGAAAAAAAGTCTCATGGATAGTATTTTATAGTAATGCGTAAAGACGTACACGGATGTAAAAAATTATAAAAGGGGTGTGACCTCATATTCGAGAAAATTCCGGTCTCGGTACAAACAAGATAAATAATGATGTCTTATTCAATTTACAGACCGTGGATCATTTGTCGACCTTTATGACGTAATTTATTGATTTATTATTGGTCTCCACAGGTTTTTGTCTTGGTGGTCAAAACGTCAGAACTCGTTGTAGAAGTAACATGTAGTTTCCAAAAAGTCTTTCCTAACGACTCAATCTTTGTAGTTGGTCCACTTGAGATTGAAAGATCAAGATCTTGTTTACGAAACATTCTATGTCCGATTATGTCTAATATTCTTCACTTCCAGTGCCATTTGGATTCTTCACTGGTTTCCAAAGTTTCGACGCCATCTTGAATTTCCTTTACTGACTGAACCTTACCGTGTTCTATCTCTTAAGGGCTCTCAAAAAGTCCCTTTGCTACTTTTCCTTTTACTCTTGTGGCATATACTCTTCTAGTTAGACTGAAGAAAATTCTCTCCGTGCTTTATGGTTCGTCTTTGTCATTCCAGTAAACTATTCCCCAAACTTGACTCAAGACTAAAGGTAGAGAACCAGTCTCCCCACGACTTTAATCCTTCTCAGAAGACGGATCCTACTATACAATCTCCCTTTTCATCGATTTCGATTCGCCGGTCACTCTCCGATGATTGGGTGGTATTAATAATACTTCATTTCTGACCTCACTGTCAGAAGTACCGACTGGTAATGTATGTGACTCTGTGACATCTCTCCGACGTCGAAGGTGTTCGTGGTCATCTTCTCTCGACCGTTCCTTGATCGTCTTGAAGTCCTCGGGTCTTCCCACGAACCGTAAACGACCCTCCACCCCTACTCAATGGTCGTGACGGTGGTCCCCATGGTAGAGAGAATTTCGTCAGACACGGGGGTCACCGGACCCTCTCCTCAAAGTATCCTTGTGTCTCCGACGATACGGATTAGACTCTGTTTGATCGACCGATCGACTATCGTATAATCCGTTCCCCCGTGAGTAGTTTGGCAGAAACACCTGTCTCAGAGCGATGAGCATCCTGAACCCCGATTTTCGATAAATGATTTGGACGTGTTTTCGTAAAACCATAATATCGTTGGTCGTTTCGATGTGGAGACTCACGACCCAGTTACAGTCGGGACCCTTTTCTTTCGAATTTCACTCTGTTCGTCCTCGTCCTACTCTCTCTAGTCCTAATTTGGTTCTCTTTAGAATTTCCTTTTTTTTTTTTTGTTCTTTGATCTCTTTTCCATACTCTTTGTTGTATGTCACTAGTCACTACGGTTATAAAGTTCGGATTTCTTAGTATACCTCAACTCCCAATATGATTACTGTCTATTCTATAAAACCTTTCTCTTATTTAAACTCACGTCACCATATATTCTTAAGACTCAAAAATCATAAAACTCGAATTTTACAATAAATATCAATAATGATTTGTAGGATTTATGTCGATCTTTGTAATTAGAATTCAAGTCTGGACTTCAGCTTCAAAGTCTGAAACCCTTTTTGATTCCTTTTTACTCCTATTCACAGTTTTAACGTCTATTTGAAAAATTCACGTACGTACGAGTCAGTGGGTCAGAACAGGCTGACAAATGTTGACTAGTTGACATCGGGTGGTCCGAGGAGACAAGTGCCTTAAAAGGTCCATTCTTATGACCTCACCCAACGGTGAAGGATGAAATCCCCTAGAAGGACCGGGTCCCTAGCTTGGGCGTAAAGGACGTGACCGTCTGTCTAAGAAATGGTGACTCGGTGGACCCTTCTGGTTCGAGAAATTCATGACTTGTAGTATTTCTCACTAATTGTCTCTTCATAGAAAATCTTATTTCATTTAATTTTAGTTGGTTTTATATGGTGTTTTAATTTTTGACACTACGATGTGTTCGTGTCTTATTTAGTAATTTATTTGGGTTATAAGTAAATTTTGTCACTAGGAGTTGGATCCTCCGTGAGATCTTAGTACGTACATTTAATAAATTTATGTAACTAACGACACCTGATTTATCATAGGGAGGGGAAGATTTAAGGATACAACTTCGAGATTGGGAGTTAAACTACTATAAACCTTTACCCCAGAACCATTCTAACAACCCAAATCTATTCCAGTATTCCCACTCCAGGAGTATTACCCATATCACAGGAAAATTCTCTTTTGTGGTCTCCCGAAAGGGAGAGCGAGATGGAATACTCCTGTGTCACTCTACCGACGGTACACGTTCGACCCTTCTAAGAGAGTCGTGGTCTGGGTTGACACGACAATAGGAGTAGAGTCTGAAAGTCGAAGGTCTTTACACTCTTCGATTTAAAGACAACACATTCGGTGGGTCGGATTCCATAAAATAATACCGTCGGACTTGTCTGCTTATGTGACTATAGATTGGTCAATTTACTCTTGGTGACTTAATTTAGTATATGTTTCCAACGTTTTTATTCACATAGATTAAATCAGTGGGTTGATTAACTTTATAAAATCATCCTTCTAGACACTGGATCCTTTTTTCATAGCTCGTGTTGTTCGTGAGATCTTTACTGAATGTACTTGTCTATGTACTTACTTACTCTTTACGTATGTTCGTATTGATTTGTTTACTAGAACACTCTCTTGTGTGTACTTCATTTTATAGTGTTCGACTCTTTTATGTCTTTCCATTTATGAGAAGTTACTTTTTATATGTTTTTATTTCTAAGTAGATCTATTTATCAAAATTTGTAATAACTTCTCATCTGAATAAAAGTGTTTGAATTAACGATTTTCTGACTGGGATTTTTATCTATTATTATAGATTTTTTTTAGAGATCCTTAACACTGAGTTCGGACCCGGGGCGTTTATTCCGAAGTCTATTGATATATATTTGATACCAAAGGGTAACTAATAGTGTCGTTGTCTCAGAAGTAATATATCTTCGTCATATATGTTATATCTATTTGGTCGTTGGTGTTAGATAGGGATGAAAATTGTAAGATCGTACAGAGAAAGACAACAAAGAAAAGTTTCTCTCAACTCTGGTGTTTACCTATCTATTTAATACAATAGGAAAAGTTTCTCAACTCTACCATATATTTATTATGTGTGTATATATTATGTGTAATATATCATGTACAATGAATGAGGAGATGTTATCAGATTAGTGAAAGATAATTCTTTGAGTAGTGTATTAAAAGATTACAATGCATTGTGAAGAAAAATACATCATTGGTATTCAATGATTCGTGACAAAGGTTTTTGTCAAAGGTTATTTCGAAGACACTTGTATAAATACGTATTGTGAAGAAAAATACATCATTGGTATTAAATGATTCGTAACAAAGGTTTTTCAAAGGTTATTATTTCTAAGACACTTGTATAAATACGTATTTTGAGACAGGTATAAAGATTTATCAAAGAATTATAATTTCATAATTTCTCCGTAATCATCCATTTTTCAGTAATACCTGTTATATGTCCAGAACTATATGTGATATTTTAAAGGAAGGTTTTACTCCATGGTAAACATGAAGACACTCATACACATAATACACTTTTGATGTTACAATGGTTATTGCAATAGTTACTTTGGTTATGTTGTAGTCGGTACATTTTATTAGAGTCATTAAAATTAGGAAAAAATTCATAGTACCTACATTGTACCATAAAGTAAAAATCACTCATAAAGTACGAATGTTTGTCTTTACTTGTAATAAAAAGATTAAAAATTTTGTAATATTTCTAAAAACTTTCGACGGTTGAGTTACAGTCAGTAATTCTACCTTGATAACTTTCTACCTTGATAATAACGAAAGTATAAAATTCTGACTCTATTATGTAACTGATATATCATTTTAGTTCCGACTACCGTCTGAAGTATTGTTCTACCAAATGACAAGTAAATCATGTTGACACCTTAGTAGAATCTACAAGTTCAATTGATATCCTTAAGATCTTTATAAGTCATCAACCTTTCTTAGCATGAACATTTGACTATACGTTATAAAATTTTGTAAAATAATCACTTATTAGTATAGATTTTTAATTTCATTTTAAGTTACAGACGATATTAATAGTCTAAAAAAAGAATATTAATAGTCAATCCATTCTTTTTTTATTTTGAGACGTGTCAATTGGTTTATTAATATGACATATTATACATATTATGGTTAAGAGAAAGAGTCCTGAAAATTTTAGTGTTAATGAAAACGACTGTTTATAAAATTTAGGTAGTCCAAGTATGGACTAAATTGTAAAAAGTTCATCGGTCTTTAGAAGTGTAAATAAGAAAGACACGTCGTGTACTCAATGGAATCCATTGAAAATCTTAGTTAGTATGGGTACTCTAAGATACTGAATCATTCTATATTAGTTTAAATTAATTGTTTACGAACGTAGGACTAAAGAAGCATTTGTTCCCCTTTATCACTAAGGATATGATCTCTTATAACATAAGATCTGGGACCATGTATCTCGTGTGTCTCCGAGTTTTTTACACTTAGGGAAAGGAAGTGAGGAATGAGAGGGTGGGAAGGGAGATGGTCATATACCAACTACTGTTTAGTTAATTTACACTATTTTATACTATTTTTGATGTACTAGGAAGTGGTTTGTAGAAATATGAGGTGTGAAGTAATGACCATCTATGTTAAACGGTTGTACGTTCTAGTATAGATTCCTGGGAAAAGACTAAGTTATAACTTTTTGTTTTCTGTGACACTTAATATGAAAAAAAAGTCAATTGTGTATCATTAATTAGGGTCTTTTAGGGGTTTCAATCCAGTTGATATAGTAAGATATAACCACCAAGATCAGGAAGTGATAGTCTTAATAGGTCCCTTCAATTTCCTAGTAATGTCTACGGACTTAGGTGGAGACTTCTAAAAGTGATTTAATCAGACCCCACCCCGGTTGGTAGTCATAAAAAAAATTTATAGGGGTCTACTAAGATTCCCAAAGGGACCATCGAGTCGACTATTTCTTAGGTAGACGTCACGTCCTCTAGGGGAAAACTAAGGACCCAGCCCTTCTAGGGGACCTCTTCCCTATCCGATGCGTCAGGTCTTAAGAACCCGAAGGGACCACCGAGTCTACCATTTCTTAGACGGGTATAAAGACCTCTGGACCCAAGCTAGGGACCCAACCCTTCTAGGGGACTTCTTCCTGTACCGTTGGGAGAGGTCATAAGAACGGACCTCTTAGGGGTGCCTGTCTCCTCGGACCTCCCGATGTCAGTGTCCCAGTGTTTGTCAGGGTAACCTGACGTACTGATTCGTGTTGTGTCGTGTCTACTAAAATTACACGTAGGTCTCTATTCTTAGTGATTAGAGTTGAGTTTTCCTTCATTTAATGTCTCCTCATTTTAGTTTCCTTCGTTTTCTTATTTTCGTTTCCTTCTGTCACTTCGTCGACTCGGATTCTTAGGTTTAGAGGTGAAAATTCTTTATATTCTTTTTAGAGTGACATCTCAGATTCCCTTAAACTCAGACTACAGTGTTTTGGACTTTCATAAATTTGTGTAATAACTCCGTCCATGATGTAATTAGAGGTAAATTAGAGTGTGTTCTACGACTACCAGTTGTCGGTAGGAATGATAACGATAGCGACGGAATTGATTATAAGGGAAACGAAGAAAGAGATTTGTTTGTTTGTTTTTTGGCAATTTCTGAATTGTATTTGTAGTCGTTAGGAAAAGTAATGTCTTCTTCTTTACAGAAGTATTGATTTAACAAGACTATGTTTTTTACTTGTTTCATTTTATACTCGTCTTAGTGACGGACTCCACTACCCGTTTCTCAGGGGTTTCGTTTCGTGAGAGAGTGAGACAGGACCAATTTTGGACAAACAGACCCCTAACCGAGTCAACGTGGTCAAGGTCGAAGGGTCGGAAGGTTCCGTGACTGCGTAACTACACTGGAGTCAGTAGAGAAACGACCTCGACCTAGGTTGATTGTTTTAGGTTGTGTACGTCCGTGAACAAAGAGGTAAAATAGGTCACGGAAATAGTAATCGTCTCTTGGTCCTCAGTCAGTAGGGTAGATCAGAGTGGGACCTATCAAAAATAGGAGTCAGAGATATTTGTGAGAGGTTTCCACTAGTCCGTCTATTTGTGTACTTAGTAGTCGTTGTCTTACTAGTTTACTTCTGTTTGTTTAATATTATAATCGATCAACCTAATATCTCGAAATCCCTTCTTTTCGTAGATCTTATGGTTGACTCAAATGGATAGTGACTACTTCTAGGTTTTCGAATAAAACGACTCCTGAGATGTACTCCTCAGTGTGGAGGAGGGAGTGTGGGGAGGAAGGATGAAAAGTAAACGTTTCTATTTCTCTTTTGTCTAATAATTTCTGCACCTTCTTCCTCTTTTTATGGAATTTATAACGAAATACTCTACGGTTATGATATATGTGTATTGAACTCTCGACCCATTGACACAGGGGTACTACTCAACCTTTCGGAAAGTTTTTGGTGTAGAGTAGGGGGAAAACTCTACTTTCTAGAATGGAATACTTGTCATAGTTGATATTAAACTTGTATAATAGGGATTTTAAAACGTGAATAGTTATTGACCATGTTTGTCTGAGACTCCAGTTGTACATAGTACTTCTGAGTAGAATGAGACCATGGGTGAATGGTGACCTCGTTTGTGAACTCAAAAGGAAAAGATATGGATTGATCGAGAACTAAAATCTCGTGTTATGTGTATTTTTTAATTTTAGATGATTTTAATTGTATTAGAGAAAAGAAGTAATGATATTTTCTTACAGGTTTTTTCGACTTTGTATTTAATCTTTTGTGGTTGTAGGATAAGATTGTATGTTTTAAATACACAAATTGTTGGGGAGGGACGTTACAAGTTGAAATTTTACTCCCGTTATACTTTGGGTCCCCGAAGGGTCCCTCGGGATCACCATTTCTTAAGTGGACGGTTACGTCCTCTATGTCCTCTGTGTCCAAGGTAGGGACCCAGTCCCTATAGGGGACCTCTTCCCTTACCATTGGGTGAGGTCATAAGAACGGGACCGCCCGATGTTTCTGAACCTATGTTGAATCGTTGTCTTGTGTTATACTTTGGGTGGGTTGACGTTAAAATATCGTAATTTACTCTATTTCTTTGGAGATCATGAACCGTGTAAGATTCGGAAATTATTACTATAAATATATCGACTATCATTTTCGAGACGAGAAAATCTCCGGAACTTTTCAACCGGGAGTAAAAGTAAAATCAAAGTAAGTATTTTTAGTACATAAGATGTGTCCATCCAATTACTATATCCAACCAAACCCCATACAAATATAAAATTATACATCGTAAATTCCATTGACTGTACTTTATATATCCACGGAAAGGAATACAGGAGATTTCGTTACGAACAGTTTCCTAGACACTTCCCGGTTGAAATTTTTTTTGAAGATTAAACGGTGTCTGTTTATAGAAACAAATTATGTTATTTTCAACTTTTTCTGTTTTATGTTGACATAATAAGACAGTTAGAAAAAATTTTCGAAATTTGTGAATTAAAGATATAAATAGAGTTCCGACTGACCATTGTTGTGAAGGACTGGGTATCTGACGTGTAATTCATCTTGACGATATTTCTTATAGACTATAATCCTTACTACCTATCCCTGACGAAATATTGTTTTGGTTAACTTTAATTTTTGATTATTAGGAAGAGTATAACTACTACAAAGTAAATGTGCCTGGAGTTATTAAGTTTACTGTTGGGACATACGTTCTGTCGTTTTCTGTGTCTACACATATTACCTGAAACCCTGAGTCTCCCTCTCCCTCTCCCACCCTACTAAACCCTCTTACCGTAAGATTGTACATATGATAGTACATTCTTAGCTTAGCGGTCAGATACAGACTGCGTCCTATGTCGTACGAACCCCGACCACGTACCCCTACTGGGTCTCTCTACAATACCCCTCCCTCCACCCTCCCCCTAAGTACAAACCCTTGAGTACATTCTTAATTTCTAAAATTTTAATTTTTTATTTTTTAATTTTTTTTTATTTTATTTTATCGGTCATATGGTAAAACTTGGGAAGTATTTTAGGTGTAGTAATTAAATGATGAAACTTTCCGATGACTGACTTCCTTGATCTAAAATTGAATCATAACTAAATCATGTCTCGTCATACCTTATTGAAAATATGACATGTTGTCAGTGATTTATTTGATACTTTTTGGTTATTCTCTTTGGAGGGTACAAATGTATACTTAATAATTTACTTTAAGGAGTGTGATTAGATCGATGTTATATAAAGTCTTATGAACCATTGAAATTGTTTTGGACAACGATGAGGTCTACCTTGATATTTTTTTGTTTTTGTTTTTTCACGATGGATAATATGGACGTATCTCGATTTCTCTTTGAGGTTGTCATATTTCGGTTATTTCAGTTATTATATAATTTTTCAAGTCAAAAAGAATATCTTACACGACAAGACACGAATCAGTGAGTCAGTACAAGCTGACAAGTGTGGGGTACCAGACATCTGATGGTCCGAGGAGACAGGTACCCCGAAGAGGTCCGTTCTTATGACCTCCCCCATCGGAAAGGGAAGAGGTCCCCTAGAAGGGTTGGGCCCTAGCTTGGGTCCAGAGACCGTGACGTCCACCTAAGAATTAGTTGGATCGATGGTCCCTTAGGGAAGAATTTCTTATATATTACGAATAATACAGAAAAGATGCCAAAGATGTGTTGGAGAATAGTCAAAACCGTGTTTACGTTTATTGTTATATCTGAGATACGTCAGTTTGAAGTAATTCCGACTGGAAAATATATACATATAAAATATATAAATACATAAAAATATACGTATATTTTACTTCCCTATCTTTATAGGGAAATAATTACTTTATTTTTAGTGGACATAGAGATAGGGATTCTTCTCTTATTGTGTTCTGTTATGCTCAATCTCTCTTTTGTAAGAATACAGATATTACTGTTTCAGACCAAACAGTCAGTTAGTGAAGTGTGGAAAGTCCGGGTGGATTTTTTTAGAGTCTTTAGTCTTTACAAAAGTAACCAATAAATATTCAGGTTACCCGATAGGTAGTCCGATGTCTCGGTGAAAGAGACCAATAAATTTTGTGATGTGTCACGTGGTAACCTTTCCTTCCACTTTCCAGTAGATTTGATTGTGATGACCCTCGCGGGAGCACCGGCCACCAATACTGAGATGCGAAGGTGACGTCCTCCACACCGAAGTTAGGGACCAGTCCTTCGATTCTAGGGTGTGCGATGGCTCACCGGTCTTTATTTGTTTATTCATTTGGTCGTAATGAGTAATAAGGAGGGTAGGTTTTCTTGAAAGGAAAGTCTACAGTTTGATTTGTAAAGGAATGGGTTCCGTCAGGACTTCTCTGGTCCTTATTTTACCTTATCTATGGAAGTGAGGTTGCACGGAATTCACTTCACTTCAGTCAGTCAGTCAGCACAGGCTGAGAAACACTGGCGCACCTGATATCGGATGGTTTGAGGAGACAGGTACCCTAAGAGGTCCGTTCTTATGACCTCACCAAACGGTAAAGGAAGAGGTCCCCTAGAAGGGTTGGGTCCCTAGCTTGGGCCCAAAGGACGTAACCTCCGTCTGTGAAATTGGAGACTCGGTGGTCCCTTCTGTGGAATTTAAGGGATCTCTTTCCTGAATACTATATAATCGAAAGAAGTGAAACTCCAAAAAGATCTCTGACTTAAGTGATGGTTAATACTACTACTAAGACTCCAATGTTTTTGTTTACTCAAAGTCTACCTTTTCTCGGAAGGGACCCAGGTTTAATTTAAATATAAAGTCAAGTTTTTCGTTACTAATTTTTACGAATTATAGATGTTAACTTTTATTGAAAATTCTGGGGGAACATATTCAGTGTTATTCGATAGTTTTTTATTAGGTCCCGGAAACTTTCGTGGAAATTAGTCAGAGACATAAGGGAGTATGTGTCTTATATCATGTCAAACAAGGTACAAACCAGGTTCTACGATTACTATCATCGACACCGTGTTTAGTCATTGTGTTTACTATGATGTAAGTGTGGAATTCACGTTTCCTCGTAAGAATGGTAAAATAAGAGTGAAATCGAGACAGGTTTCCTGTCCCTTATTACAGTAAGGAGGGAATTGTTTATTTAGATTGTAAAGTCTGTTGACTGGGTATTGGTCAATGATCATAAATTTTAACTGTGAACTTCTACTCACAGTGGTAAGTTGGGTTGTCCTTCACTTAAGGTCCGATATTTGGAGTTAGACGATGTATCTAAAAAGTGAAAAAAACCATTTTGGTTCTTTCTTCATGTATGTTATTTATCAAAATTTCAACACCGTTAAGAAAAAAGTTAATATAAAATTAAGATTAAACACTCACAATAGAAAGTCTACCTTGTCTATATGTTAGGATCTTTACACTGCTAAAAGACAGGGGTCCTTTCGGTTCTACACCATGACAATCGTCAACAGTACCATAGACAAACAGGTTGAGAAGAGGTCGACCTCGTTTCCATTATTTGAGAACCTCGTATTTCACTTACCCTTTTTTCTTTTTTTTTACGTCTAACTTAAAAGTCACGACTTCATTTTACGTGACACGTCATGTCATAAACTGGTATTTTACGTTAAGATTATTTTTATATGGTCTCGGGAAGTGTTAAGTGGTTCAACAAAAAGATGGAGATCAAACAAAAATTGTATTTTTGTATGTCCGTAAAATTTTTCTTTATAATTATACTACAGTTAAAGAATTATATGGTCATTGAGTGATAGTCTTTGATTGTTTTTCTTACGTATTCCTGGGTGGACACACACATATGAGTTAGGATAGACTGAGAAACACTGGGGTATCTGACATCGGGTGGTCCGAGGAGACAGGTACCTTAATAGGTCCGTTCTTATGACCTCGTCCAACGGTAAAGGATGAGGTCCCCTAGAAGGGTTGGGTCCCTCACTTGGTCGCAAAGAACGTACAGGACGTGGTCGTCCACCTAAGGAATGGTGACTCGGTAGGCCCTTCAGGTATTCCTGAGTCTCGTAGTTCATTGTTAAAAACTATTCTGGTATATATAACAAAATTTCTTCCTCCGGAGTCAAGATAACTCAAACATCTTTTTATATGACAACTAAATGTTTATTACTTTATGGGCTGAGAAAGACAGTGTAGGGGTCGAGATGGTCTCCTTCCTTTTTTTTTTTGTGTCACGATGGAGTCGTAAGGAGGTGATGAGATATCGCCGTACGTACTTCCGTACCTCTATCCTCGTTCGTACTAGTTCTCCCGTCTCCTTTTACCTAAAAAAAAAAAAAAATGAGATATTATCACACCTGATCTGTCATTACCTTTTTATTCTCTCATTCTCTCGTACCTCTGTTCTTTTATTAGCGTTCCAGTTCGGGTGTCTCATCAGTGTTATTACTATGATATTTGTTATTGTTATTCTTTATTGACTCGAGGATAGGACAAGGGTCATGATGTCTCCTCCGAAGTTGTATATGGGGTAGATCAAGACTGTTTCAGTTGTTTGTATTCATAATAGTGAAGAGGAATGTATCCTCTTCCTTTACCGTTGGGTGAGGTCATAAGAACGGACCTCTTAGGGTACCTGTCTCCTCGGACCACCCGATGACAGGTACCCCAGCGTTTCTCAGCCTGTGCTGACTCGCTGAAGTGAAGTGAATGTATCCATATCGTGGACTTTGAGTCTCTATAATTGAATAAGTGCACTCCAGTGTCTCAGTCATCGATCGTTACAAAACCTCATTTACTACTATCTAACACTAGTTACTACTAACTGTCTGTACATATACACAAGTAATGTCGATTGTCTTTGTGGACCTAAAATTGGATACTGGTAGAGGTCTCGGACTTGACGGATTTTTTATAATAATTACGAATGTTTTCTATTGGACTAAATGATATAGTTATCTGATTGTTCCTCTCCGAATTAAATTCAAATCGTCCGTGTATTACTTACATGTAAGTTACTTTTTTATTTACTTTCTCCCGTAGGTCTGTTTTCTATTTATCCGAAACAAAAAAGTAAAAAAAATTCCTTTCTCATCTTTGAGAAACCGGAAAGGATGACAATGGAAGTAAGAGACTTTCTTTTACAAAAGAATTTTGATTAGAATTAGAAGTTATTTACAAACTAAACATTTGAAACTTATTAATTATGTTATAAACTTCCATTTTTCTTGATAGAATTTCACATATATCTAAACGATCTCTGCAACCTTACTAATAATGTCTTTTTATGTGACATTTTAAGAAATAATTAGTGTTTATTCCACAAGTCTAAATATTCCTTCTACAATTTTAACGTTTTTCTTATCATATAAAACTTTACGTGATTTATTTTCCTTACGATTAATATAGGATATTTTCCGTGTAAGTCTTATACATATATAAAAGACACATTTTAACACAAAACAAAGGAAATAAAACCACGAGTATGTGAAGTCTAAAGTAAACGTCATATTTATTTCGTCTTCCTCTTCTTTTCCCAATTATAAGGTACGGAACGTTTTTGGGAATCCTTTTTTTTTAATAGTCGACCCAATTTTGTCTTGGACAATCGGATAGAGAATCCGATGGGGTGTCAACGGAATTTCTGAACAAAACGACACCAAAACTTGGACTCACACTAGCTCTGGTGCCGAAGGTTGCCTGGTTTTTTTTGTTTTTCTCAATTTTCCGTTTATGTTGTTATGTGATTCCCCGTCTCTGTTCCGAGGGAGTCGGGTAAGGGATTGTTTGAACAACGGTCCGGACAGACGTGGTAGGATTGAGGACACAAAGAGACCGGAACTCGGTTCTCATAGTAAAATGAGGGTCACTTCTTTTTCTCAAAGTAAGAAGGTTAGAACATGATGAAAGTGGGGCTGGAACATTAGAACAAAAAGGTGTAAAAGATTGATGAGTTTGTTTTCGGAAGGGGGGATTTTATACGTGTTTCCTAGTCCTTTTCTCCTCTTATTCTTCCTCCACAAGAGAACTATCTACCATGAGTATCATGACCCACGATAAAATTTGTGACTATTCCTGTCCGACTTTCGTCCCTGAGACGAACGTGGGACACTTAAGTCCATTACATAGGTAACAAGGTGTAGCGATACCAGACCACTGTCCTTGGGGTTGATCTTGTTCGAACGGGACGTAAAAGGAGACGTAAATCTACAGTCGAAACTATTCCAGTGTGGAATTTTCTAGGTGTATCGTACGTTGTGTGTCTATCGTTATTTCGGAAGTCGGTAAGGGTCTGAGTCTATTCGACCATTTTCCCCCTCCTTTAGTCCTGTAAGTGTTTGCGTTTGTCTAAATGTGTCGGTAGGTCAAACATTGATGGTGATGAATCTAGGAAGGAGTGTGGTCCCTGGAGTCACTTCCGTTGTTATATCTAACACCTCTCTGAGGTGAGGAGAGGGAGGGACTCAGATAGGGTCTTAAAAGAGCCTCCTCGAGTAACGAAACGGAGGGACCAGAGGAACCTCCTCTTAGGTCTTCTTAAGGAAGTACCGCAACAAAGAAAGGTAAGGTCACTGAGGGACTTCGCCGGTTAAGGACTGGGAAATAAGGGGAATTGGAGGGGCTTCTAAACTAAGGAGAGGATCACGTCTCGGGCGAGGGTACTCGATGGGTATCTTTGGTTAAGGGGTTGACGGAAGGGAGGGTCAGTAAGGGGTTTCTAGGTTAGGAGAAGAGGAGACGACAAAAGGAAATGTGGACGAGGGATTTCTTGGACTGTAGTGATAATCACTTTTATGTGGTGACTTCACTCCTTTCCCCTGTGTGTGTGTGTGTGTGTGTGTGTGCTACTTCCTTACTATAAGATTAAGGACTTGACCAAAAAGAGAATGGACTTTAAAAACAAATGTATGTTATATAATGTAGTGGAGACTAGTTGAGTTTGAAAGGGTTTAGTAACCTACTTCACTAAGATAGATTTTGTAAAGTTCTTCATATTATCTACACACACATAAAGGGATGGTTTTTGTTGTGTCAAATGTCTTTCAAATGGTGGAATATTTTAACAGTGTTTTTAGTTCTGTCACGTTTCTAGGAAGAATTAGATAGTTTGTGACTTTTAGTTTTTAGATCCCACTTTTATTTTATAGTCTTTCTAATGACTATCTGACCGTAGTACAAGTTTTAGAGACAACAATCTAACGGTACGACATCGAATGTCAAATTGGTTTGAGATAGTCTTTTGCTAAAGTACCATTGTAACCCTGATTCTCGAATCTCAAAATTTTGTTGAAAAAAGTGTGATAAATTAAGAACGGATGAAATCTATTATTTTGTAGTGACCCCGTTTTCTATTTACATATTAGACAAACTCTTGTAAAAGAAATATGAAATTATTAGTTTTTATACACTAAAGTAAAAAGGAAAGTGTCTATATTTTAAAAAATAGAAAATATAGATTTGAATAAAATGAATTTAACAATTTAAAGGAGTAAGTGAAAAATTTTTTTCCACATGTTGATATCACTTACTTTTATTATTTATTAATCGTAAATTTATACAATTGTGACTAGGATAAAAAGGGCACCGAAGAATTTTTTCGTTAAATACCTTTCTCCCCCGGTTTGAGAAAGATTTACTTTTCCACCAGATTGGTGAGAATTCCTTTATGTAAACAAAAATCATCTAAAAGGTAAGACTATGGTTTATAGATTTTCGGGAAACGGTGGACCTTTTAGATTTTCATTTAATAGAATTAAGAGTAAGAGTGTATAGAACGAGTGTGAATTATGGTTCTACTTGTGTAATTTATTGTGAACATGAATTGTAGACTAATTATATATTATAAACTTGTTATCATGATTTTTCATAGAGAGGGTAAAATTTATCAAAAAGTCGATTTTATAAAAATTTAATATTACATTAAAAATAAGTTTCATAGAGTAACGTAAGTAGGTCAGTATTCAATTTCTTCTCTATGTAGTACGACAACTATTTACTCTTTTTATTATTTAAATCTTTATTAATATACTATTCCAGACCTCTTCCGTTACCGTTGGACTTCTTCCGTTACCGTTGGGTGAGGTCATAAGAACGGACCTCTTAGGGTACCTGTCGTCTCGGTCAGGTACCCAAGCGTTTCTCAGCCTGTGTTGACTCGCTGATTGTGTACGTGTGTATAGTATTCCTCCCGGTTTAATCGGACATGTCTAAGTCTTTGTGAATCCCAAGAGAGTCTATGTATGTCTTTCCAGTAGTGTTTTGTGGACCTACCAAGTATTTTCTGTTTGTTTTGTTACCGGGAGGCTTATAAGAAATATTAGGGAACGGGAACTTTTGAAATTCCGAGTCGTTCTGTTTTTTTTTTTCTTTCTTAATGAAGAATGAACCCACTTTAAGTGATGTACATACAGTTCTCTACTATTAATATTCCAGAGTACCGAAATTCCAACATCGAAAACTTTCTCCCCTTAGAAACTATGGTCTGTATGACGTACGAACTAACGATTCATATCTATCTAATGTATGTAAAAAGGTCAAGGTTATTTTAGAGTTTTAAGATTCACATCTTAACAGAGATATATTAAGAGAGTGATATCTTTCTTATCTAAATCAGTAGACATCACTCTTGGACTGAGTTTGAATTATCCGTTGTGTTCACTTAACACTAAGTTCAAGTCTATCATGTTCTTGATATAAGGATGAAAGTACACGGTCTCCAAAGTCACTATTAAATCTATTAAACTATGAAATACATATGTATATATATATATATATATATATACAAGGAGTCCTTATATATCCCCTCTTTTTTCTTAATTTGTATGTAATGGGAGTACATAAAGATATACGGGCTCTCTCTATTATATTTTTAGAATCTGGAAAGTACTGTTGTAAAAACTCTTAAAAGTTTTTATTGATCTTGGACCATCTCGTATGTCGAGATTAATCTTCAGTTTTCAGAACTTTAAATAGATAAATGAACCTGTTAAGTGATTGAAAAGTCACAGACAAAAATTTAGAGATTTTACTTCCCCCAACTTTATAGAGAGTTTTTGATACTAATTTATTTTACTTTTCATAGTCCCAATATTAGGATTTAATCCGCCTGCCATTGTATTTCTGTTGACCCTGTGGTTTAACTTAACAGTCTTCTCACTTTACGTATATTTAACTCCCCTTTTACTAACTTTAACGATTTATTTTTGGGTGTTCTGTAGGAAAAGTCACAGATTGAGTGAGTTATAAGGGGTTTCATAAGTATTGCTTACAATACAGACTACACTTGGTCTTGTGACGATCGACGACTCTTTACTCTATTACTTTTGATATATTCTATAGAACCTCTTCCTTTACCGTTAGGTGAGGTCATAAAGTAACATCTCATCCCATAAACAAATTTGACTTGTCTTCAGACCGTGTTGAAATGGGTAAAGAAAATGTAAAATGGGTACAAACGTGTCGTATTTTATTGACAGGAATATAATCCAACTATATGATGAACATGTTAGGGGTCACAGGACACTAGACATAGACCAGAGGTGTTCGTCTAAGACTATGTACTTTTCTGTATCTCTAGTGGAAGACTTCGTGGGACTCACACCGGGTGTTAAAGTCTCTCGACTCGATGTGTGACTCGATGACTTGACTACACTGGACTCTAGACTAGGGTGAAGTCATCGGTTGTCCGATGTCACCATCACAATGAAATGGTTTTATTTGGGGAGGAGCTATGCTTTTACACGGTTCTCACGAAGGTCCACGGTTGAA
Organism: Capra ibex; assembly: GCA_006410555.1. Classification (NCBI taxonomy): domain Eukaryota; kingdom Metazoa; phylum Chordata; class Mammalia; order Artiodactyla; family Bovidae; genus Capra; species Capra ibex. The sequence goes on along the minus strand of SJYO01016970.1, from coordinate 31,969,017 downwards.
GATGTGAAGACCTTATCCTGAGGTGATTGTCTCAATTATTTCGAAACTTGACAAAAAGAAATCCTCCGTACACATAATCCTAAGATGAGTAGGACTTTAGATCGGAGTTTCATCTATATTTTTGTATGGTAAAAAATTAATATGAATATACGTTATTGACGAATTACATCTTTTAAGTCTTTAGATTTTTTCCTATTTGGTTTATAGTATTAAGGTTGTGATTTTCTATTAATGACAATTGTAAACTATATATAAGAGGAATAGAAAATTTTTCATATGTATGAAAAATTCATATCTTTGGGTATATTCACCCAAACATAAATGTTTAAACTCTGAGATGATTTGTTTGAACACGTCGGAAAATGTAAATCCGACATAGAATAGGCGAGGTCACCTATAGGACAAAAAAATTTGTTAGTTAGTAATAAATTTTATAAAGTTTCTTAAATTTACCTTGTCGATTAAGAAGTGTAGTTTATAAGATAAGTTTCTTTAATAAAATTTTCACTAAAATTGTTAACTCAGATGGTTTGAAAGTCATTTACTTCTTAAGTTAATCTGTGTTCGAATTTTAACATTAACATTAGTTGAGGGGAAAAAAGTAAGTTTATTTTACTTAAATAGTAAGTTTATTTTACTTAACTTATTAATATTTATAATTTAATATCCATCTCCATTTGACATATGTGACGGATTTATTTTAAGTAGAACCTTAAAATCCCAACGTATAGTGCTAATTATAGTGGTGTTTTGATTATTCACGAATATAAGTCGTAGATGATACGATTCAAAAAAAGTTTTCGTAAGTGAGATTAGAACTGGTGTTGGGATACTCTGTTCATGTATAACCATAGAAAAAATGTGTAATTCTTTGGTTGACAGGTTTTCCAATTTATTAAGAGTGTCGATTATTTACTTAGTATGGTTTTGTATTCTACATCGAGAACTTAGGGTATAACTTGTCTACAAGTTAAAAGAGTAAATATAAATATAGGACATATAAGTATAAATAATTGATATAAAATTACAATTACTTTTGTTCGAGAATTGTAGTCGTGATAATGGTAGTACAATATCGTACGGTTATAATATGAAGTTCCTCTATTCGTATTCGTTCTGTTTTATATAAGTCTCTCGATATTATTATAACGTCAAAAGTCTCAATATAATGTACAATATATTAATATATTATAGTATATTAATGTAATATATTATTCCAGGTCCTTACAAATTCTAATTAAGGTCAGGATTAAAAATAAATTGGCAAAAAAAATTTGATGGTGAATGTGTATAAAAACCTATTTCCAACGAACTACCACAATTTCACATCTGTGGTTCTGTTTACGTTAATTTTAATAATTTACACATGCCATCTCTTTTGATAGTTGTTTACTAGACTTACACGTCTTAAATGTAGATTCAACACCTCCCTTTCTTTTACTTACTTGATACGATCAGAGAATGTCAGGGTGAACGTACCTTGGTACTCCTACTGTAAAAATCATGGTGAACACTCCTTTTAATTACTTATTGAAAAAAAAAAGTAACAAATGGAAAAGAAATAAAACAACTGATCTATATACATAAACATCACAAGTTTTTTTTTCGAAATTCCATATGTCACTTTTCAGAACGAAATTGTTTCATATATCACATCTCAGAATGAAACTTAGGTGAGAAAATAGATGAACCGAGAGTTGGGAGATGAGAGATGGTTTTATGGGTCTTTTGTACAAATAAATAAATAAATAACCAAAGAATATTTTGAAAAGGACATAAAAAATTATATTACTAGTTTATATATTAATATAAAATTATATAAAATTTTTATATATAAGACATGAAACATTGTCATTATATAATACCTTTAGAAAGGTATCAGTATTCTAAGTGGTAAAATGTATGTGGGAACAATTTCATGGATTAAATAAATTGGTTATGAGATGACTACCTGTACTAAAAGTTTACAAAAACGTAAAAATGATATTTTGTTGACGACGTTACTGATGTAAACATGTAAATTGTAAAATATTTGTATAGTATTTGAACATCTTTTTCCTTATAGTTTAGTTTGGAATACGTATAACAAATTTCAGTATAAGTATGGTTGAACGTGAGAGTAGTTGTTACATATTCTCAGGAATAATCGACCATCAGAAAGGTTATATCATACAATAGTGTGTAAACCAAAAAACGATTACATGACACAATTTTACGATAGTTCGTATCAAAATCTAAAAAGACAAAACTTTAAGAAATATTCTCAGTGACCATAAGAGGAAACTTGATACATTATCGTATTATACTAGTCTATAAGTAATCCACAAGAAACAGTTAATAATCCAAAACAATGTATTTCCCCTCCGGCCTAGAAATCGGTACTCAACGTTGAAAATGGAAGTTGAATAATAACTACCAAAACGATTAACAAAACGGTACACCTTTAAATTTTAAAATATTTGAGTTTATTTAATAGTAAAATTTTAGTTGAAAGTATAAAACTTAAAATAATTTTTCCGGAAAAGGTATGATTGGTATTCTTTAAATATAGAAGAATATGATGGAAATATCAAAGTAGAAAGAGTAAATTTTGAAACAAGGTTAAGTTTCGAATAGGACTACAGATCATACTCTATACCTACGAGAATATCCAAGTCATACACTATACCTGACATACTATATGGACAGTTTCTTATGTCACCAAGAAGGGTAAAAATTCATGAGAAAAGTACAAGGAATCAATCTTTATAATGTATTAATTTATTTTGTAGACAATTAAAACTTGAAAGGGTAATGTTTCAACAACGAACACTAGTAAAAAGTTGATTAACTAAGAGACTCCAAACACTCGTATTTTAGAATAGTAGACATTTATTACTAACAAAATAGAGAAGGAAAGTGTAAAAACATAGGAAAATAGATTGACGTAACTGTCAAAGGAGAGCATGCCGTAATTTATAACCATCTCTCTCACTTGACCTAAAACAGAACGAAGGTTAAGACACTTCGTACGAAGTATGTAAGGATAGTTAGTATTACTGAAAACTCGACTATATTTATATAAAATATTGTGACTTCTTCAGAGGAAAGTTAGGATAAAATAACCTATACTTCTTACCAACAATTGACAAGTAACAAAAGTATACAGAAAAGTCACTGATATCTCTATCCGAGAACACTGAAAAGAGGAATCAAATTATACTATTTGTCGTCTAATGGATGATGACTTGATAGGAACATAACGACTTTATTTTGGGTCAACAACCGTTACATAATGATGAAATTACCTTGGATCTGACAACCAACTGAAAAAAAAATTCTTAACGGTGAATAAATCCAGGTAAAATTAACTGTCATAATTTCACATTCTCTGGTTCAAAATTTCACTATTCTTTAAAGGTTGGTCTTTCTAAACCCATTCTCTTGAACTTAAATCTAAACCCTAATCTATCTTGAATTACCCGAAGGGACCACCGAGTCTCCAATTTCGCAGACGGAGGTTACGTCCTCTGGGTCCAAGCTAGGGACCCAGCCCTTCTAGGGGACCTCTTCCTTTACCGTTAGGTGAGGTCATAAGAACGGACCTCTTAGGGTACCTGCCTCTTCAGGTACCCCAGCGTTTCTCAACCTGTGCTGACTCGCTGAAGTGGTGGAATTAATTAATATAACCTAACAACGTCCAGGTGACCAATCCTTGATACCTTGATTGTAAAAGTCAAGATGAGGAGTCCTTTTAATGTACGAGTCGTTTTCGGAAAATCGGATGATGAAACATCCCTTAAAAATTTTACATTGTTTTGTAATTAAGTTGAATTATTTCTATATGACTTGTGGATGAAAAAAGTTCCGTAACTGACGAGATACCATATATCAAGTCACCGAATTTTAAAAACTGGATCTACGTGTTTTTCTTTATGTAAAGACTCATATATACATATATATTGTATATATATACATACATTTATATAGACATATAATGTACAAATTTATATACGTATACCAATACTTTTCACCAAAGTGTCTTATAAATATAAATGATGTACCTTACATGTAAATGATGTGTGTTTATGTACATAAGAAAAGGAAAAATAAGGTATAGTAAAAATGAATTGAAAATCAATTTTTGTGATATAACTAAAACGTTGGGTGATTATTTTATGTTAGATATCAAAACCTTTATAACAGTATGATCAATTCTTGTATCTGAGACCTCGTTCTATTAGATCCAAACTTTGTGTCAAGATGAAGAATTACCGAAAATTAACATCAAGGTACAAAGTAGAAATTCTACACCCGTTGTCACAGATGGATACTTCTAATTTATTCAATAGAATGTCAATTGTTTTCTTTTTATCGTAGGTATTTTGTATCTTTGACTCCCCTTTTTGTAATTTTTATATCTAAAGGATTCTAGATAGTCTTTATTACTACTCGTACAGTTATACTAGATTTGTAGAGTAGACCTGACACGGAAAGGAGGGTTTCGGAATCTTTATTATTTATAAACAACTTAATTTATTCGTAATTCTAAAGAGAAAATAAGAGGGAAAATATATGTCTACGTGTATTCAGGAAAATTCCTGAAATATTCGGTCATTGGTACGATTTATCAATATTAAATTGTCATATGATATTTCTCGAAGGAATCACCGAGTTCACCATTTCTTAGACGGACGTTACGTCCCCTGTGTCCAGTCAGGGACCCACCCCTTCTCAGGGACCTTCTCCTTTACCGTTGGGTGAAGTCATAAGAACGGACCTCATAGGGTACCTGTCTCCTCGAACCCTCCGATATCAGGTACCCCAGGGTTTCTCAACCTGGTACCCCAGGGTTTCTCAACCTGTGTTGACTCGTTAATTCGTATTCGTGTCATATGATATTTCTTCAATGGATGTGACATTGAGTTTATCATCTACATCGGCAAAGGAGGTCTAAAAGTTTAGACATTTGAACTACTAGTTCTTTGTGAAGATACAATAAAGAATTTCTGTGAATTTCCTGTAAGATCGAATAACAGACTTGGGATTGAGGAATTATAAGACCAACTCTGGGAGCTACATTGATGTCCATAGGTATTCCTTGAGTCACTAGGTCAAGGACTTTAGTGTCCAAGTTACAGAAAATGGGTCTTGAGGATGACCTCTTCGAAGACCGTGATTTTCTCTACCATCCTTGTGTATAGGAACGAAGAGATCTAAATATACAATTAAGAATCCCCTAAGTTTTACTTCGTCTATATCGTGTCTCGTATATAGACTTATTTTCACACACCCATAGGTCACCAGTAAGAGTGTTATTATCCTTTTATGCTTAAGAAAATAAAATAGTTGGTTCTGATTGTCACGTGTGGGTACGACCGAGACCCGTACAGACATTGTTTCCTTTTAGGCTTTGTATATGTCACCACGTTGAGAGTCAGACTTAACGTCCTGTTTTCCTGGGAATTCTAAGTGTCACACACGTACAGACGAGTCAGGACATTCTGAGACACTACGGTACCTGATGTCGAGTGGTCCGAGAAGAGAGGCACCTTAAAAGGTCCGTTCTTATGACCTCACCCAACGGTAAAGGATGGTAGGTCCCTAGTTTGGGTACAGAGAACGTAGAGGACGTGACCGTCCGTCTAAGAAATGGTGACGTGGTGGGCCCTTCGAGTTAAAAATGTCAAGTCAAGTCAAGTCAGTGAGTCAGTACAGTCTGAGAAACACTGACACCTGAGGTACCTGACACCGTGTGGTACGAAGGGACAGGTAGTGGTTGAGGGCCTCAAATAAGTGAGTACAGGTAACTCACCCACTACGGTAGGGTGGTAGAGTAGGAGACGGTAGGGGAAGAGGAGGGAGGAAGTTAGAAAGGGTCGTAGTACCAGAAAAGGTTACTCAGTAGAGAAGCGTACTCCACCGGTTTCATAACCTCAAAGTCGAAGTCGTAGTCAGGAAGGTTACTTATAAGTCCTGATTAAAGGAAATCCTACCTGACCGACCTAGAGGAACGTCAGGTTCCTTGAGAGTTCTCAGAAGAGGTTGTGGTGTCAAGTTTTCATAGTTAAGAAGTCACGAGTCGAAAGAAATATCAGGTTGAGAGTGTAGGTATTTACCGATAATCTTTTTGGTATCGAAACTAATCTACCTGGAAACAACCGTTTCATTACAGAGACCAAATATTATACGATAGATCCAACCAGTGTTAAAAAGAAGGTTCCTCGTTCATAGAAAATTAAAGTACCGACGTCACTGATAGACGTCACTAAAACTTCGGGGGGTTTTATTTCAGAGAGACACAAAGGTAACAAAGGGGTAGATAAACGTTACTTCACTACCCTGGTCTACGGTACTAGAATCAAAAGACTTCCAACTCAAAATTCGGTTAAAAAAGTGAGAGGAGAAAGTGAAAGTAGTTCTCCGAGAAATGTCATAAAAATGTCATAAATCCACATTTTCGTTGAATTTAGGTCAGACCTCCTATTATAATGACATAAAGGAGGAATTGAGGGTCGTAAAGTCCCAGTGAACTTTCACTTGAAACTTCGACTACTTCTTGTGGATAAATAATCAGTACTCAAGTGAAAAGGTAGTTGAACGACCTTAAACTGGTGACATGTGTTGTTTACTATGATTATTAATACGATGGAGACTATTTATACAATGTAACTGTAGTTCATGTTAGAGTTCTTTGGTAAATTGATATGTTCACACACAAAGAGGTGTCTTGTTTCTCTTTGAGTACAAATTTTCAATTGTAAACTTCATTTTTCAAAACAAAAAGGATAAGAGAGAGAAAATAAAAGCTTGACATGGAGAACTATAAACCTTGTAAAAAAAGGATTGACTCACCTTCCCCATTTCCTTCCATAAACAAAATCTGCAAGGATTTAGACTGACCCTAATACAAGAATTTTGCAAGTACATAAGTCGTTCCTTCCTGTTACCCGAGGGTTTAAACTTTCTTTATTTTCATTTACCCATATAAGTATAATAGTGTTCTTATCACTCACGCTCGTCCGACCGTCTTGGGACACTGGGTGACTTCGAGATCGTGACGGGAGAAGAACTATTCGGAGATTGCAGGACGGACTATGAAGACTACCCCAGAACGTGAGACAGGAAGGTGCAGAAGAACTTAAGGAAGTTGTAGTTACGGGTTAGGTTTTGAGTCCAAGTTTATTGTCGACTCACCTTAAAAAGTTGTGAAAAAAGTCACGAAGATAAACGATTACTACTGTTACCCTAAAGAACCCCCTTTTTTCCATAGAAGAAGTCTCTTTAGATTTTAAATTAGACGTAGATTTTATTCTCCCACATGCATGCACAAACACAATACCCTTTTCTCAACAAAAATAACAACACCACCAACAAAATGAAACTACTCTTGAGACTAGTAAAACTATCTAAGATTACCATTTGACTTTGTCTTTTTAATTTTATCATAAAAATAATTTATGTTACAATTCATTCTTTCTAGAACAAAAAACGAATGATTATGAGATCGGAAGGTACAAAATGGGAAACTTAGTCAGAACCTACCCGAACTCTCTACATTAATAATCACTAGTCTAACTGATACACTACATGTTGTAGTATACTTGGTTTACATACTTGGCAGTACTTTGTCTCATAAACTTTTTCTTATACTTTTAGTTCGAGACTCTAAGAATTTTTTAGAGGTCTTTCCACATTTCTAGACTAGGAGGTGTTACAGACCAAATTATACTAAAACTAGTTGTATATTTGGAGACTTCATTGTTTTCGCATTCGGGAGGACCCTTTTCGAAACATCTTAATTTCCTTTATGTATAATTGAGAATTTTGAACGTTATGTCATCTAAGTTGACTCGTGGTTCTTCCGTTTTTATTGTCGAAACCACCCTGTACCATCGATACTTTTTCGACCTCCTATTTATATATGTTAATGTATATAATAATATTTAGTGTAAAGTACAACGATGTATCAAGAAGTTGATTAAAGTAAGTAAGTCATAAGTCATTCAAATGACTTGAAAGTCAAATACGTTCCGAGACCGGATTCTTTTATTTGAATTTGTAAACACACAGAATGTCTACTTGATCAGAATTAGACTCCATCCTCCTTCCCTTTGTTTGACCTCTCCTTTGAGTCTGTAATCGGGGGACCGTTTACTTAGGGTAATCAACCTACTTTAAGATATCCGAACTTTGTCACCTCCTTAATTTCGAGTCTACCTTTAAAAGGAAAATAAAGAAGTGGTGGAACCCTTGTACAGACAAAAGTCTAACTCAAGAGAGTTTTACTATCCTCTGATTAACCACGTCCAAGGACTCTATTACCTTCGAGCGGACCGATTGATCCGTAGGACGGGTAGTTGAGACCTAGGTGTATAGAAGGCTTAATGTTAGTCTCTGACCCCAAGTGTGGGACTTTGATTAGGTAGTGAGAGTAGAGGACGGAATGTTTATTTAATTTCCCTATCAACTTCCCTGATGTATTGAATTTGGTACACCTAGAGCTGTTTATACAGAGAAAATGATAGTACCTTATTAGTATAACCGTAATCTCGTTCAAAATGATAGTTTTGGTTTCTATTGTCTTTACAATGGACGGTTTCAGTCTTTTGGGTCTTTCAGATTAATAGGTGTACCGTATTGTAATTATTTATGAATCCAGAATAAATTTAAATGTTGTAGAGTCTTTACTTATCGATAGAGTCTTAGTGTAACGAACCCACATACTACCTTTTTTTATCGACACAACGTAGTCTTGAAAGAATGAAATATGTGTTTTTTAGTCCCACTTTGAGAATCTATGTTATTACATGATGGACTTGGAGAAAATTATTCTTAGTATCTACTATGAAGTAACTGAAAGACCACTTATTGTGAATTAAATCCTCTTTGTTTTAGTATAATAGTTGTAGAATTCACCATTTGAGAGGTTACCAATGTCTCGTGTTTTTACTGGATGGTCATCCAAGCAATGGTGTCTTACTTTATGAGTCATCAACAATTTTTAGTACTCTATTTGTATACGTGTTTGTGTGTGTATATATATGTATATGTATGTATATACACACATATATATAAATTATACACTTGTTCCATTGACAAATTTTACATATGATAATTCCTTTTTTGTTAATTTGTTATTCGTTAGAAATTTATATACTAGGGTCGATGAGGACACAAATAATTCCGTATCCTTTATTGGACCTATTGTTGTATGAATACAACAATTTATTTAATGTGAGTTTCGTAAATCTTACCATAGACTATGTGTCATTTACTGTATATTCTTAAAGACAATAATAATGAAACGTGTCGTTAACCAAGACTAACACTCTACTCACGACATGGGGAAAAAAAAAATTGGATCCGTATAAAAGGAAAAGAGGAAATAATTTGATGTAAGAAAGATATTTTTCATAAATGTTATTTTACGTAAAGGGGGTGAAACCGGTACGGTGTGTAGTACTCCCTTAGAATCAAAAAGTTAGTCCCTAGTTCGAGTGAGGGGGACATTGATTGTCTTAGGATTGATGACCTGGTGTTCGTTCAGGTCTTTTACGTATAGTAAGTTTATATAATTTAGTACTAAAAAGTGTAGATTATTAGTGTTAGGTCCTTCTGATTGACTATATTATTTAGGAAGTGTCTTGACTATATGGAGTATTAAAAGTGAGTTACTGTGAAGTTCAAGTTATCCTTTTTTCGAGTCTTAATTTCCATATATCATTTCTCTTCTTTGTTTGTAATCAAAATCTGTAGACGCATAAGATACGACGTGATACTTTCTGTAATTAAAGGTTACAAGGACTGGAGTTAGTTCCTCAAGTGAACATTTACTCGGTAGTAGTAAGTTGTAACGTAGGGGTTGTGTCTTTCGGTGTCCTCGGTGACGGTAAGTAGGTTGTCAATACATTATTATCGTAAAGTGTAAGTGTTCTAGGGAATGATACACGGGGTTTGGGACGATTGTCGAAGTACGAAGTTGACTACATTGGGAGGGTTGTCGGAATGTTCTCTTCATTAGAAGTGTTAGAAATCTCGCCTCCCGCTCCTCCGTGTCTCGCCAATTCATTGAATATGTTCTAACGTGTCACGTATGCATCTCGGTCCTAAAGTTGGGTCCTTCTTCGATCAGTCGAGACGCGTTTTACAATCCGTATAGTTGTGACAACGGGACGATTCCCGTTAGGAGAAGGTCGAGAGTTGGTCTCGGGGATCGAGTTCGTGGTGTCAGTGGTATTGACGTAAATCGTGCTGATGGTGGTCTTGAGGACTGATATGTCCTTCTTTATGTAAGGAGTTCAAGACTAAAGACTAAACTTTACAATAAAGGAGTCTTTACCGATCAGACGTATTAAGATAACTAGTCTATTTACAGTGTAATTGATTCGAGATAGTCACCAATAAGACCTTTAAATTATGGTAAAATGGTACCAAAGTTTTCTTTTCATGTAAGGAAATAGAGTTGTAAAATGAAAATTTAATAGTTTGTTCTTTTTTAACTCGAAATGTTGTACATAACTAAGTTCATTGATGGTGGTATTAGTCCTATACCTTGTTTTTATGTAAAAATTATTTTTTCTTTCTCACTAAATATTTGTCTGAATTTCTGTTAGGGGGGACAATATAGTTCCTGAAGGACAAGACACACAAGGTTGATTGGCTGATCCAATAGGGAGAAAGGGTCCTCTTTACGTAACCTATGGTTTTACCTTTTTAAACCATATAAAAACCTTTTGTATAAAAATGTGGACTCCGTTAGAGTAGAAAAGTACAAACACACAATCAGTGAGTCAACACAGGTTGAGAAACACTGGGGTACCTGATATCGGACGGTCCGAGGAGACAGGTACTTTGAGAGGTCTTAAAGTTCTTATGACCTCACCCATCGGTAAGGGAAGAGGTCCCCTAGAAGGGTTGGGTCCCTAGTTTGGGGTCAGAGAACGTAAACGTCCGTCTAAGAAATGGTAGACTCGGTGGTGTCTTCGGGGTTAAAGTAGAAATACCTATAAATTTTCGACAGTAAAATTACCTTCGAAATGGTTTTGTCTACGTTAAGAAAAGGTATCGTCACAAAACTGTTCACACCTTTAAAAAATTAATTCGTGTATAAAGGTGTGGTGTGTGCTGTCCCGTGACGAATAGGTGTCTCTTCCCGACCCATCTCCAGATGACGACATTCTAATAGTTCACGAATAAAGATGTTATAGATTTCTGTAAACATTTACACAGACTATAAATATTTTGATATGGGTGTTCAAGGAATATAACTTTGTTTCGTTGGTTTTCATTTGTTATGGGTGAGGTTGTTTGACTGTTTCCATCAAAGTTTAGAATAACACTCGAGTTCGAGAACATTCCGAAATGTCTATGGTGGACTCTGAAGAGGATAGGGTTTTTAAGTAAACCGTGTCCTAGTTTCGTACCGGTCCCCAAAGGGTCCATCGAGTCACCATTTCCTACACGGACGGTTACGCCCTCTCCGTCCACTGCACCCAAGTTAGGGACCCAATCCTTCTAGTGGACTTCTTCCTTTACCATTGGGTTCAGTTACGGACCCTTTAGGGTACCTTTCTCCTCGGACAGCCTGATGTGAGGTACCCCAGTGTTTCTCCACCTGTACTGACTTGTACACATGTGTGAGTGTGTTTCTTATCGGTTCTTCAATGAAGGTCTAGGATTATGAAAGAGAAAAAAAATTGGTACTTCAAGCAGAAATAACGACTATAAGACACGAGTACCACCCCCTCCCCCCGCCTTAGAGTTGTGTCCAGTTTATGGTGAAACCCCGACCTTTTTCAATGAAATTACAATACTTAAGATATCTTTTATTTTCCTTTTATAAGTACCCGGCGTTTGAAAAGGACGTATAGAAGATCATACTGACCTACGGACTTTAAGGGTGCTAACTTTTACATAATATTGTTGACTTCTGACGTAAAGATCTTTTCGGAGATAGATTTCGTATGTACGACGATATTCTGTTGACATTATGTAATTTGATGCACTGAGATTTTTGAATCGAACTTACTCAAGTGGCTTAAGAAGATACTGTCCTGTCTTTCGACTCTTTTCCTAAGCACGACGGCATCTGTCCAAAACTAAACCTATCTCACCCTATCACCTCGGTTCATAATCATAGTGTGTTGGGACTTTCCCTTCGTCCTACCTCATCCCGTCACTTCGTTGTTCTTTCATGGTGTTCCCTTCACCCAAAGATTTTGCTCACGATTCTTTCTTCTTTCTTATCGTTTTCCGGGCCTCTGTTAAGTTTCCGAAGTGATTTCGATCGGAATAGATGTATTGGAACTGACCCCGTGGTCACCGTACGGGGAAGGACGATACAAGCTTCATGAGAAGGGTGGTGTTGGAGAAAGAAAAAAATTACTTTATCCAGTCGAACTGTTTCCCGTTTACGGACTCGACTTTGTTTAAAGGGATCCCAATCGGTCTCCTTCAAAGTAATCTTCAGATTTTGGTACTCGGTCGTGTTTGTCCTGTCTACGTTCACACCCTCTCTTCTTTATACTCTTCCTACTTCTTATTTCCCACATGGTGACAATAATAAGACAATGCCTACTGTGTATCGTCCTTCAGGTATCCTTAAAACGAATAATTATGAGATCGGATGACACTCCGGGTTGATGTCTGCATATAGGTATGATACGAGTCGGTAAGTCAGTACGGGCTAAGAAACGGTGGGATACCTGACATACATCGGGTGGTCCGAGGAGACAGGCACCCTCAGAGATCCGTTCCTATGACCTCACCCAACGGTAAAGGAAGAGGTCCTCTCGAATGTCTGGGTCCCTAGTTTGGGTACAGAGAATCCAAAAGACGTAAACGTCTGCCAAGAAATGGTGATCTCGGTGGACTCTTCAGGCAGTATAGGTATGATGTATGAAGTATAAGTATGAACATCGCGGTTTGATGTTCTTATTCGTCCTTCGTTCCGGATTTCTCCGCACTCACGACTCCCGTTTTAATAGGGGTGTCTAGATCCAAGTCTACAGTGGCAGGAAATATCTAAGGATGACGTAGGACAAGTGTAGTCCTGTCCACTTTATTCTGGTTTTGACCGGAAAGGATGGACTAGAAGTGGGGGTTGGTTTCCCCTGAGGGAGACAGAAAGGGGTTTACGTTAAGGGGATGGTAGATGAAATACTTTCAGGTAGGTAAGAGGGAATCAGAAAACTAGTATTTTGTAACCTCTCCCTACGTGGATAAGATATGGACCGCGTCAACGTGTTAGTGTCCAAGTCTCCTATACTTGTTCTGTATCAGATACGTTAGTCAAGTCAAGTCAACGAGTAAGCACAGGCTGAGAAACGCTGGGGTACTTAGCGTCGTGCGGTCCGGAGGGACAGGTAGTGGTTGAGGGCCTCAAGTGAGTTTGAGTACAGGTAGCTCAGCCACTACGGTAAGTCGGTAGAGTAGGAGACAGCAGGGGAAAAAGGAGGACGGGGGTTAGGGAGGGTCGTGGTCTCAGAAAAGGTTACTCAGTTGAGAAGCGTACTCCACCGGTTTCATAACCTCAAAGTCGAAATCGTAGTAAGGAAGGTTTATTGTGGGTCCTGACTAGAGGAAATCTTACCTGACCAACCTGGAGGAACGTCAGGTTCCCTGAGAGTTCTCAGAAGAGGTTGTGGTGTCAAGTTTTCGTCGTTAAGAAGCCGTGAGTCGAAAGAAGTGTCAGGTTGAGAGTGTGGGTATGTACTGGTGACCTTTTTGGTATGGGAACTGATCTGCCTGGAAACAACCGTTTCATTACAGAGACGAAAACTTATACGATAGATCCAACCAGTATTGAAAAGAAGGTTCCTCATTCGCAGAAAATTAAAGTACCGACGTCAGTGGTAGACGTCACTAAAACCTCACGGGGGTTTTTTTCAGACTGTAACAAAGGTGACAGATACGTTACCTCCTAGAGTTTCCGATTATACCTTCTGTCCATATTTTGTCATTGTCATCTTACGTCATCTATGAGATTATCTTTATACGTGTGTGAGTTACGATGTCCTAATGGTCCCTTGTTGATCTCGAAATTTCTTCGTCATTTCAAACGAGAAACTCCTAATCCTCAAAGAACCCTCAGTTTCTTTTCCTTGTCTCTAAGGTCCTTTTCCCTGCCCGAATACGTTTCTATTCTGTTAAACTTTCTTTGACAATACAAGGTCTGTCTGTACCGTTCACAGACACCAACTTAGTACCACATACACCTTCCCTTGAAGTCTTTTACTTCTAATTATTTAACACAATAAATTATTTCCCATTTCATATTTTACTCGAAGGGGGTATTGTGTCATCCATTTCTTAGACGGACGTTAAGTCTTCTGAACCCAAACTAAAGACCCAACACTTCTACAGAACCTCTTCCCTTGCCGATAGGTGACGTCATAAGACCGGACGTCTTAAGGTACTTGTCTCCTTGGACCACCCGAAGTCAGGTCCCCCAGTGTTTCTCGGTCTGTGACGATTCGTTGAATGTGAAATTGTGTGACCTCCATTATATCAAGAAATATTGAGAGGTATCAATTTCCCTCAGTACTTACAAAATTCCTTCCTCTTATTACTTTGTCTAAATATGATTTCTTTCTTTATCTACTGTTCCGATGTCTTTCTTTTCATAACTAAGATACTTAGATTGATCTTCCGTCTACTGGAGGTCGAGAAGGGGGGTTTTTATTCACCTAGGAGACGGAATTAATATACCTATATAAACCCTTTGACTACGAACAACTGGTGGAGTTTAAGTGTAGATTTTATAAGTTGACTGTAAATTAAAAACTATATAAATAATAAAGATGGACAATTCAAAGGAAGAAAAATCTCCTTCTTACGTGAAAAATCTCCTTCTCGTTATTTAGCGAAAGTACGAGACACTAAGACAAAGATAGAATAATAAAGATAGCTAAGAGAATACAAGAGACTAAGATAAAGATCGGATAAAGATGTCTGACAATCTCTTCACATTCCAGTTCATCCATTCATAAACGTGTTCACGTAAATTTCGTCCGGAGAGGAGAAAGGAAAACCGACGTTCAGTACCCCTATACCGTAGAATAGAATCCGTTTAGTCGTGAACCCACGGTTTGACATGGTAATGTATATAAAGAATGTAAGTCATCATTAAGTCGCACCTTCGACCTTAGATACACTTTGAGAAATCGTCTAGTGTATCCTATAAGGTTATAAAAAAAAAGATTGTAAGTCTCGACAACATTCACTTTCCTGAGATTACTTTAAAAACGCTGATAAGAACTTTCTCGACGAAAATCGTCTGACCAGTCGATGAGACTCCATGTTATATCTTCGTCACCGTCACCGGAAAATATTGGTGTCGTGACGAAAATTTTACTAGTAATAATACAAAAACATATCTGGTGATTCATCGTGTTATAGCCAATGGTAAGAATTCTCAAGGGAGAGTCAAACCAATCTTGACTCGTGATTAGTCGACAACTTTAGATTTGACTAATAAAGTCACGACTTCACAGTTGTCTACGTGCTCGAGGGCTCGACTTTGTCCTTATACACAGACTGAAAACATTTCTCCGACTTCCTTATTTTGACTGTCTCTTCACCTCTCTCTTTTATAAGGTAGAACCTTTTGTGTCATACTTTTACAACGTGCACCAAAACAATTTGTAGGGTCTGTTTCATTGGGACCTCCGGTTCTTTTTCCTTTTACTGGTTTCCGTCTACCTCTTTTCTTTTTTTTTTCTTTACTCTTTTTTTCTCATTTCTAGAAAACGGACTACGTTATTTCGTTACCTTATATAAAAATGTAAAAATCGAAAAAGAACTTTTCTTGTTCGAGGTGGAAGGGAAAGGGGGTAGGGGACTTTTGAGATCCCTGTGTCAGGCCGTATAAGAACATAGTAGTGTCCTTTTTATTCTCTGTAAAATCACAAACTATCATTACACGGTATTAGGAGATTGAGGAACCTCGTTAGTGACGGAAAAAAAAGATTTCGATCTATAATAAACTATCACAAAGGATTTGAACGGACTATAGTTTTAGTGTGTCTGAGTGTCCAAAGAAGGAACGACTAAGACTAAGTCAAGTGGACCTCACTCCACACCCGGAGATCAATATATTCGTAGTGTCCACTAAGAACGCTAGTTTGTTCAACCCCTCTGTCCCGATGTACTGTGTTGATAAAAATTTTATTGAACCCATTCTCCTAATAGGAAAGGACTCTTAAAGTACTACGAGGAACGGTGCTGTCGTCTGGGTTGCCATGATATACTTGAACGACTTCGTGGGAATTGTTTGGACGTCACCGTAGTAATTTACCCGATTGTCTGAAGGACTTGTATATAGGTTGGTAAAGAGTCGATCCCTTAGGGCGTTAATCTATTAAGAAGTTTTATTTCGTTTCTGCACAGACTGTTTGGGAGAGGCCCGATTAGTTCTCTTTAAGGGTCCCGATCATATAGATCGAAATGAAGGGGGTATTCATATCGAGACTTCAATCCCAGTCGAAGAGGGGTTTACGAGTGTGTGTCTGTTTCGGTCAATTAAAGGGACAATGTACACTCACTCAGTGGTAGGATTGTTAAATCTAACGATTCCACGTGTATAACTTTATATACGAAGGGCCGTGTTAAGGTATAGGTTAATGTTATCATTTAGGTTATTTCCGTATCACTTTGACGGTGAGTCCGTCCCTTCTTTCTGTTTCAGTATTCGGTTAAATTTATAACGATTACGGGATCCTCCTTGTTGACACCCACGGATGTTGGGGACAGTCCTTCAAAGTAGAATAGAAAAAGTGGATCCTGAGAAACTATTCTTTAAAGTCGACCTTTCAAAACCAATTCAAAGGTATAGGATTTAATTTACTCACAGATTTTCTACTAGGGAAAAAAAAAAAAAAAATGTACTCAAAACGATGTAGAAAGATATACGGGAAGGGAAAATTTAGAATCTCGTTGTTCAAAATCTCCTTTATCATTACGATTTTTCAGTTTTAAAACGTAAGGTAAACTTTACCTTTGTATTAGTCATTTAAAGACAGAAGTTTTGTACGAGTCAAAAGTCCGTTGTATAACAGAATTAGACTTGACAGCTTTCTGAATGTTCACTAAATTCCCATTTTATTGAAGGAAAACTAAAATAATTCTACATTAAATGACTTTTATTTCAGTTCCAAAAAATAAAATAAAAAACAACGAATTGGTTTGAATTTACCAAATGAACCCGTCTCTACCTTTTTCTGTCCGATATATAGGATTGATACCGTAATAAGGAGTCTTATTTAATACTGTCAGAAAATTTGTACCCCGGTTAAGTTTTGAGATTTTTGGGTGTTACTTTTGGATCCTAATGTTCGTGATTGTGTCTTGTTTTGTAGATTTTAAGGGGACTCTACAAATCGAACACAGAAACATTTTCCGTTACTGTAAGGTCTCTCCGTCTACTCCCGAGTTATATTTCTTCCTGAAAGATTCTTAGTCTCGACTGGTTGTTATGGTGTCGAAGAGAGCGTCTCTTCACCAGTTCGTTTTAGGGTCTCTGGTGGACAGTACGCACGACGGTTCTTATAAGAACGAAACAAATCCTTCAACAAGATTTACTGGAACCCCAGTGAAGGTTCATTTCACAAACTACGTCGTCCCAATAAAGTCATCATTCTATTTTCTGTACCCACATTTATGTGTGTGTGTGTGTGTGTGAACGTCTGGGTCTCGTCTTGAATCTTCGGACTATAAAAATTTACACTAAAATATCCGTTTTTCGTCTCTGGCTTAGTCGGTGTAGGAGTTTGGTGGTAAGACGTCTTCTTTCTCCTTTTCCAAGTTCAAATAAGGTAGAGTCCTACAAGAGACTGAGTCTCTTGTTCGAGTCCAGGAACCATTTGAGATCGTATGAGAAGTTGTCCAACGGTAGTTAGATCAATAACCCTCTCTGACCCTCGATGTTTTACTGTTGTGTAAACCTATATATTAACGAGTATATTTTATGTCTACAGTACTTTACTTGAAAAGAGACGAAAGTTCGTACAAAGTCCAAGAGCGTACTCTCTTTGGATAACAAAGGACTTTTTCGCATGGTCTTTCCTTTGTTTGTTTTTGTTAGGACCTGAGGTCGGAAGAACTCCCATCCGGATCGGACACTCAAAAAAGATCTGTTAAGTTGAACGAATACTCGGCTGGCTGAGTCTCTAGAGACTGTCAGAACTTTATCTCTTAAGTCCAGGGTACATCCGTCGAGGAATCGAGCAATTTGTTGGGATATATTTTGTAGGGAGGGATAAGTTTTTACTCGTGGAAACTACATTAATTAGTTTGTTAAAAATTCATTGTGGAATAAAAAGAAAGACACAAGAGACGAACGATGAAGATAGAGACTCTATGTGTTAGAAAAGAGGATTTTCTTAATACGATGTGCCTATCGGTCCAAAGTACCAAATTGTTATTTCTTCTAAGACATTTGGAGACTTGAAATAACTTCACGACATGTTTTATTGAACAAAGAATACACTAAATGGTTCTACTTGGTCACTTTATTTTCGTCTTTGTCCTTATTTTCGATGTAAAAGACAGTATAAATTGAAAACCTTCAAAAATTGTAGTTTGTTAGTCATAGAAGGGTAATTTAGACGGAACTTTGTACCTGGGGGTTCATTTTAGAAAATTTAAGAAAGAGGATCAAGAATTGTCTCTAAAATTAATATTAAAGAGGACCTACGACTTCGTCTTTACGAGAAGTACCTGTCTTTAATTTGTGTCCGTAAGGTTGATTGTTTGTATACTTTATTACAAATTCATTGGTATTAACTCTATACAGTTTATTGGAATCTTTGTTGTCACATTAGGATGACCACCCGAAGGGACCACCGAGTCGTCATTTCTTAGACAGACGGTACGTCCTCTGGGCCCAAGTTAGGGACCCAACCCTTCTGGGGGACCTCTTTTTCTTCACCATTGGATGAGGTCATAAGACCGAACCCTTTAGGGTGCCTGTCTCTTCGGACTGTCCAATGTCAGGTACCGCTGTGTTTTGTCAGTCTGTACTGAATCGCTGAGTTATCGTTGTTGTTTAGGATAACCATAATTTTTTTTTCTTTTTTTATCTGCACCATCAAATATAAGATCGACTTGATCGTGATAGGACTTGTGTGATCTTATATTTTTTTAATACCGTTCTACTCTTAGTCTACTGACCCTAAAGACCCGTCACCCCGAAAATGCAAGTGAAAAATAGAAAGAGATGACAAATTGAAAGATGTGACGGGGAGACGGTGAAAATAAATCTTAGAAATAAATCTGATGAGACGTCGGAGTCTGGTACCGTCTTAAAACATTGTGACCGGTGTAGGGGACACCCTACTCCGAGTGATGGGTGTGGGGGAGCAGGGATCGTGATAGTATGGTATTGTGGTTTCAAGGTCGAGCCTTGAATGCATTACCTACCAAAGTCTCGACTGTAAAGGGGGTGGTGAAAAGAAGAAAGAAGTGTAGGAATACAATAAACACGACTAAAACCGGAGGGAAAGAGATTTTATATGCGACCAAACTCTCGTCCCAGTTACGACTAAAAAAATTAGGAACGAAGGGGGTTGTCGTGTATCGTGTGATCAATTGTTCATACTCACTGTTTACTTACAATCTAAACGAAAAATACTCTTCTGATATCGAAACACCAATATTAAAATAAAATTTCCCCTCTTTGATGGTGGGAAAGGACCAGTGTATACAAATCATTATTTAGTGGATGTACAACGGATTTCTTTGCGACTCCAGGAATTTTGAATATTAATTCATAATAATTAGTTGATTCATTTTCTACCTCTTTTCTTGTGGTTTTGTAATTTCCACCAGATTTCTTTTTAAAGTTTATCATACTTTTATACGTCGGAAAGTAATCCATACGGTATACCACGCTCCCTTGTGTCCGCTTCTTTTTCCTTAGCCTAACTTCTTTCTTTACAATATTATTAGGGGAGTAAAGGTTGTCACAGTTGATGTTAAAAATTTTTTTCCGTGATCAAAGTCGAGACTCATGTGTAAATATTGTCACTTATCCTTGATGTGTAGTCTTACCTTACTAATAACTAAAGAATTACCTAATGACGACGTCTTTAAATGTGAGTGGTTTTTTGGTAGGTAGAAACCCATTATTAATATTTGGATAGTGTCATGTATGTCGTAAGACTGACTTAACTTTGAATGACGATAGACGGCCCTTTACTGGTTAAAAGATAAAGAGGTCGAGGTTGGTGTTATGTCTTACCACTCGTCTGTGAATGTAGTTTGCGATAATATCATGTACCATCGTCGGTGTTGTACGTGGTAGACATTTACCGATAATCTCTCCATTTGTTAGTCCAGGACCACCTGTAAAAAGAATATTAAGTAATCGATACTTTTGACATTTATTTTACCCGTAATCCGTTAATATGAACAGTTTCCGGATAGTAATGACCGTCCAACACCTCTTCCCCAGTTCCCGTTTGTCATGTAATCGACTTCAGTACGACAAGACTGAAATGTAGGATTAAAGTTTGAAGAGGGGTTTAGCTGTAGTCTTCATGGTTTGGTTGTTCGATGTCTCCAATCCAGAGAAAGATTTGCGATTCACGCAAGAATCACTTAACGTAAAAATGATTTATGGTTCGCCTTGAGGTAATGTTAAGTTTATAATAAAAGGTTTTTCTTTTGAGGTCATACACTCAAGGTACATTGTCCGAAAGTAGTGACTTATTAATACATTAGGTCATAATTACTTAATTCAAAGATTAATAGTATAAAAGGTCGACATCCCAAAACTATTGTGGTGAAGGAAGGTCTATCAATTAGGGTAAGACTTGTGGAATAACTAGATATAATACCTTTCTATCAGTACCTTACTTCTGTCAATTGGGTTAGACTTATTTTCATTAAACGTTAGTTACCATAGAACAAAAGTACAAGAGAAATCTCAGATTAGATAATAGTCTTAAAAACCAATCTATATAGTTAAAAGAAAAGATTTTTAATATTGTACATTAAAAAGATAGGTTAATTGATTGAATTTTTTGACATAAAGGTTTTGTAGGTTTCTTGATTTCTTTGGTCAAACTAACAAAAATACTTTCTAAGAAAAAGGATTCATGATTGTCTGATAATTTAATGGTACTATTAGTTGGTATTATTAATTTTATGGTAATTCATATTATATTTTAGTTTATCTTTTCGATTTATTTCAATGGTTTTATTTTGTTTGAACACTTTGTGGGGTCACCTAAACACTTTGTGACTTTAAACTTCTACCGTTTAGACAAACAAATCACCTTTTCTCATAAGATTTACAATATTTTTAGTTTAGTCTTTTTATGTGTATAAGAGATTCTCCGTTCTCTCTTAAAATCTGACTGAACTATGATTAATATAAAGTTCATTATAGGACACGACAGTGAAATCAGTACATACTGAGAAACGTTGAGATACCTGACATCGGGAGGTTCGAGCAGACAGATACCTTAAGAGGTCCGTTCTTATGACCTCACCCAACGGTAAGGGAAGTGGTCTCCTAGAAAGACTGGGTCCCTAGTTTGAACGTAGAGGATACAGAGGACGTGACCGTCCGTCCAAGAAATGGTGATCACGGTGGACCCTTCAGGTTCATTATAGAATCCTTAGTATAGATTCTTGATATTTTAAAGTATACGTTTATAAATATTGGATGTTCTTATTATCAATTAACACGGTCTTTTACTTCAATAAATACCTTCAATAAGGTAAGTAAAGAATTTTGGAATACTGTCCATAATACTAGATGTCGACTTCTTTAACTACAATTTTTATGTTCCTTGTGAGGGTTTGAGTGTATTGATCTTTTGTTATTTTAAAGTCGTTAAAGGATGTACGTGGAATTTCATTCCTCGTCTTCGTCTTGAACTGGGGTCCAGATACATTGAACTTTTAGAGTTGGTGAAAGTGACCCGGGGTAGGGTTTTGTATTCCTGTCGACGTGGGTGTCCCTGTCGTCACAAGGTCTTGTTTGTCCATCGGTCATAAATAACATTTACTTGTTTACTTACTTTTCTTCCTTACTTGTATAATACATTCCCTTCGTTGTGGTCCGGTTCTGGTTCTTGTGTTCCTTCGTGAGAGGATGAGAGAGGGGTACACTAGAACCCGGGGTCATACGTCTAAAGATGTTATGTCTTAAACCTTTTCTCTCATGTCATATTTTGTAATACTAATGATGTATGACCACGTACGTGTACGTGTCCACATGTGTCTGTGTGTGTGTGTGTGTGTGTGTGTGTGTTAAGATAGATACCTTCCCTTTCCTGTCCTTAAGTTACTCTGAAACTTAGGTATAAATAGTGGATGATACAAGGACCGGGTCAAGACTCACGACCCAATGTAGTCACTGGATGTGTTTACAAGAAGTTGACGCACCACTCTCTATTCTGTTTATTTAATCTATTGAAGTCTATGACATTGTATGTTGTTTTATCTTATCCCATTACAGTGTCGACAAGCCCATCGAGTCTACCATTTCTGAGGTGGACGTTACGTCTTCTGGACCCAAGTTAGGGACCCAACCCTTCTAGGGACCCTCTAGGGGACCTCTTCCCTTACCGTTGGGTAAGGTCATAAGAACGGACCCTTTAGGGTACCTGTCTCCTCAGACCACCCAATATCAGGTACCTCAATGTTTCTCGACCTGTACTGACTCGTTGACTGTTACAGTGTCTTACGGACTCTCCCCGAATAAATAGATCCCACGAGTCCTTTCCAGAGAAGGTTCCTCACTATCTACTTACTCTCGTTTTTACTTCTGCCGAAGCACGTTTCAATACTTCACAAGGTTTGGGAGTTTACCCTAACTTGAACGGTACAAGTTCCTCTTCTTTCTTCCCTTCATGAAAAATCTCAGATCGTCTGTTCTTCTTACCTCCTTCCCCTCAGTTTCTATCTCCGTTCTGGGTACAGGATACCCTAGAACATCTAAGACCTTTCCTTAAAGTTGAAATAAGACAAAATTATCTTTTAAAAACACAAATTTCGTTACATACCAATATTAGACCAGAACCAAAGTGTTACACGTCCAGACTGATAACGCACCTAATACCCTGTTTCTCTTCTTTATTACCAACGTCATTCTGGTCGATATTTAAAAACACTATAAAATCCAAATCTCTTGATCCTTTACTACCATCAAGTCTGATCTCTACATCCTCACTTGTGCCACTTTTAATACATTTAAGTTCTATATAAAAGCTTCACCTCGGTTGCCAAAGACTACCTGACCTGCGTCTCAAGCTCCTTTCCTTGTCATGGTATATGTCTGACCTTTCAGTTTCGTAGTCGTCATTGATTTCTTTCTTTGACTCTTTCTCTGGTACTAGACGTCTACCTTTGTATTCCCGACGATTACCTACTTCCACTCATGGTCCACAAAAGACAAGTGACTCCTTAACTATCGGTGACTACTGTTGTGAAGATTACTTCGGTGAGGGAGAGAGATAAAGAAAGAGACTGTCCTCGTTGTCTACAAAAGAGTGAAAAGATAGTTTTCGAACATCGAAAGACTATCGTTGATTGACCTGGTAAAGGAAATAGAGTTATTGGTCATTGAATCTTTTAGTTTTGTGTACCATTTTTGTCTTTGAACCTTTATTTATGATTAATGGTTCGGGTCCCAGAGAGTGTCCGTCGTTTCTTCATTTTGTAGTTTAAGTTTCGTACTCCCGTAAAATTTCGTTTTTTTTTTTTTTTTTTCCGAAATAATGATATGTCACTTTTTATGTTGATTATCCGTAATTAATGGTCTCTATACAGGGAGGTCTAGGTTTTGTAGGTACTCGAGGTGTAAACTTTTCGTTCGTTAACCCCATCACGACTTCAAGAGGTGGTAGGACTTCTCGATGGGTTCATCCATTGTCCCGTGAAACTAATTTTTGTTGGAAAGATCGTCGTTTTTTTATAGAATGTTATTAAGTTGAGGTTGACGAGTGTGTTATTTCTTTTTCTACCGTTTGTCTTTTAATGTCTAAAATATCGTTTCTCAGCCTGTACTGACTTGTTGACTTGACTTAATTGTATTTTCCAAGAAAAGTCGTATTTTTACGTCTACTAGATAATAGAATTTAAGGATGGTGTCTCTATGTTCGTGAAAGTCAAGTTAATCCTAATTCATGTAACGAAAGGGTATATACGGTCAATTTATAATACCCGAATTAAATGTCTTGGAGTCGTTATTTCTTAGACGGACGGTCACGTCCTCTGTGTCCAAGTTAGGGACCCAGTCCTTCTAGGGCATCTCTTCCTTTACCGATGGTTAAGGTCATAAGAACGGACCCTTTAGGGTACATGGTTCTTCGGACCGTCCGATGTATGTCAGGTACCCCAGTGTTTCTCAGTCTGTCCTGACTGTGTGTGTGTGGGTTCGCTTGTTGTGAAGTACTCGAAGGTTCATTGTAAATTTGTGAACTTTGACGAACCTATGGGAATTTTGTCAATAAAGTTCTTTCCTATGTCTATTTTTATTTTTATTTTTAAAGGATTTCCAACCCACTTTCACTTCAGTGTGTCAGCACAGGTTGAGAAACCCTCGGGTACCTGACATTCCGAGGAGGCAGGTACCCTAAAAGGTCCGTTCTCACGACCTCACCTAACGGTAAAGGAAGACTGGAATTTATGACAATATTATTAATATAGTACCTGTTTGTACTATTCATAGTGTTAACGAGATTCTTTAAACGTCGGGCCGAAGTGATAGATCGTATTCGTTTTGACACGTCTGAAAGTTCCTTTTCCGTAAGCTAAGTACCCAAAAATTTGTTAAACCCCCGAAATGGATGACCAATTCTCAACTGATTTTGGTTGTCGTCATTATGAGGGTAAAAGTATACACAGATGAGTTACCGATTCGATACTAAACTCTATAGAACTTAGTATCTTTAATCTTTGGAAGTAATCTATATTATTATTCTTCTTGATAAAATAACTTAATATCGACAGAATGTTACAACATAATTAAAAACGAGATATTGTTTCACTGAGTCTTCACTGAGTCTATGTATATGTATATATATATATATGTATGTATATATATAAATCCATGGGTGTGTATATAAGAAAACTTTTAAGAAAAGGTAATACTAAATAGTGTCCTATGACTCATTATTAAAATTTTGATATTTCAAAGAGTTGTTATAAAGAATGAAGAATGATGAATTGTTGTTTATTGGTTTTACAGATCCCTATTTAAAGTTAAATATATTATATGTATTATACAAATATAAACAAGTAAAATGTATATATATTTTAGTTCTTAGAGATGTCTAGTAAATCTTAGAAATATTTTAGATAGAGTTATAACATCTCGTTGTGACCGGATTTTTCTACGTAAAAATACTTTAGTACACTTCGCAGATTCGCGAACTTCTAAAATCAGATTGTCATAAGACGAACTTACTCACAACTCTTCTGTCAAATTCTCGGACTCGATCACGATTGAAATCTGGTAAATAAAATTTTGACGGAACACCCATTTTTCTGATCGACCCACTACATAGGAATCCTGTCTAATGACTTCCCTGGTTTGAACACCCCAATTAGATTGGTTATTGAATATCTTTATTGTCTCAATGTAGAGACTACACAGGTCGGTCTATTCGTTAAGTACAATTGAGTATTCCATTACTTTTTCATTGTCCGTTCGAAGAACTGACTCTCTGTGTGCATATTCCGTGACATGATCGATTGAAGACACCTTTTCTCTTTGATTATAAAGAACTTTACACAATGTAGGACACTATCTTCGAAACGAATTCAATAATTGACAGAGTTGTTGGGGTTCTCTGTTCATGATTGAGACGGATGAAGAACACGACAAGGACAACAAATCAGAGGTTCAGTACAGGCTAAGAAACGTTGGGGTACCGAACGTCGGGTTGACCAAGGAACTGTTTGTTCCTTTACCTCTGATTATGTGTCGAATTGGACTTAGTGTTTGGGTTGAGACTAGTCGTCAGTTCAGTCCGAGACTGGTGATGGGAGTCCGTCAGTTCTAATATCAGTCAAAGGGACGGGAGTTCCTCTAAGGTCAGAATGTCCCCTCTATTCTACATGTGTTCGTTCCCTTATTACTATGTTCTATCCTTCACTATTTCGGAAAGATCAAAAATCTCTCCTTTGATAAGTCCCTATTAGTACCAGTAAACCACAATTCCTGACTAACGTGTCAGTGATACGATTATCCTTGGGTCTGGGTCCTTCTGCATTTGAAGTCTGTACTTTTCGTTTTACACATTGAAATTTACTAGAGTAACCCTAAATGTTTCTAAAGACCTAGAAAATCGGTTTACTGGATATTCATTAAATAAATATACATGACGATATTTTAGAAAATTTTCTTATAGACGAAAAGAAAAACTGACAAGTGTTCTTTTCTCTCCCTTATTTTTCCCGTACTGACCCCAGACTATGTCTCAAGACTCTTAAGGTCTATACATTATCTTTCTACCCATCATTGGAACATCCTGTGTGTCAAGACACTCATACCTTTAAGTACCTTAAAGTCTTGGTGTGACCCTTAAGGGAGCGGTTTTATAGATCATTTGTTCATTTGTTCTGAGGGGAGACCCGGTCCAGTCCTCTCTCCGTGTGAGACGTCAGTTTAAAACGGTGGTTTGTGTAGAAACCTTGACGGTAGGAGTTCACTTCACACAAGGATGGCGTATTAATGGTAAAGTTAATGTGGAGAGTGTTTGTCTTGTCCAAATAAACACTAAGCATAATTAATCCATTAAAGTCAAAGTAAAGAAATCATTGACTAAACTTATGTTGTCTTAATTATTAACGGAGTATAGATGTGTGTGTAAAGAAAAGTTTGTTCCTGCTGGATTGTCGTGAGTCTGTCTACTTTTCGTTTTTGTATGTCACTACGTCCATATAGAACCCAAAATAGCAGTCATCGAAACCTAATGAAAAAAAAATTTTTACCAACAACTAATTTCCGTCTGCTTTTCGTATCGGAAGGTTCTTCGGATACCTATGTTTACATGCACCCTAGAAAAAGAACCAATAAACTAAGTTGAAAGAAGAGTATGAGAAAAATAGATTGTTAGTTTATTATCGGTGTTAAGATCAATCGAATGGTGTACGGTCAGTAGTAAGACCTCTGAAATGCATATAATAAAGGTTACGAGCGGTGAAGAGACTGTTCCGTCTAATAATTATAGGGATAAAATGTTTGACTCTGTGATTCTCTACTTTATAGACAGATCTCCAGTGTGTAAACTATATATAGTTTCGAGTGAAAAAAATATGATGTATCCTTCCCCTTCTTCTTTTAAGTAGGTCTGGACATAAAAATTGATATACAAGTAATAAAAAATCATTGTTTATTTTACGAATTCATTACGGTCCTTCTTTTCTAAGGAGACTCTGACGAATTTATTTATAATTCTAGTTCAAAATTACTCGTATAAAATACAATCTACACTTTCGTAAGACTTATCAGACTTCATAAAATGACTTATCAAATTTGTATAAAATAAATTTACAATGAAAATTATCTGAATTTAGAATTAAATAAGAATTCCGTCAATTTGTATATGGGACTAGAACAAACGCAATAAATACCTGAATCGTTTGGGAGGGAAGTTGTTATTATGTATACATTTGAATTAAAGTGTAGACTATTAAAAATGACTTTTAAAAATAGTGTTTCAATTAAAATCTTCTCATAAGGTCACCCATTGTCAATTAGACCCTTAAGATTTAGAGACTGTCCCATACTAGAGTTCTTTCAGAAAACTTTGTCACGAACAGAATCTATGAAGTCCTCCTTTTACCTTTTTACTCTCTAGTCTCTTGTTTTTGACCTACGTTTTGGATAGAGTAGACGAGTTATAGTTCAAGGAAGACGTAACAGTGGAGGGTACTCTTATTTTTCTTTCTTTCGTCTTTTTGAAGAATTACAAAAACCGTCCAAATACCAGAGGGATTGAGGGATTACGGGAAAGGAGACTTCCCTTCATTTTTCCGTTGACCCTATGTTTTGGTTTTAAATGACGTAGGTACTATTAAATCCTTGTTTTCTATGGAAAGTCTGTGTCGTATACAAAGTCAGTGAAAACATTTTCTATTTTTATTATCTAATAATCAGACTCTTTTCTATTCTTTTATCTAATAATCAGACTCTACCGGGAGTCATTGTGGGGACCAAATACTGTCGTTTGTTAGATAAGATCCATGATGGCTGACGATGATGATTTTAGAAGGGTAGAAAAATCAGATTATGAGAATCCTTAGGTCAAGAAGATTGACCAGTTGGGGGTAGAAAGTGAGATACCGTAAGTCTGTCGACTTTTTGATGTGAAGAAAGATAGCTGGTAGTTCCAAATAGAAGATGATCTTTGGTGGAATTAGAATACCGAAGTAAGAAGGAGTAGGTTCGTCTTCCACTGAAGAAATTTATATATTTAAGTCCATAAATAAATATCAAAGAATTTCTTCTTTTTTCCCTCCCCTTCTGGGATAAAAAGCAAACACATAAGGAAGAGAACCTATACGATTTAGTCAAGTCACCGAATAGGGAGGGAAGTCCTAAGCGGTGACCATAAAAAATTGATCGACAGAAGAGACAAGAGATATGAAGTGTGGAGATGAGAAACGAACGTTACTCGTTGTGAGTTACCTTAAAATTTAACTACTTGTACTGTTTCTCTGATTCCTAGAAAATTTTTTCATTTGAACTAACATTATATGTTCCGTCTTACCTTTTGGATTCCTATTCAAAATTGAATTTGAGATGAGTGGAAAGATGACCTTAGTATTACGATGTATAGACGTACATAAAGATGGCCGTAGCATTGCGATGTACAAGACCGTTAACGGTCTTCATGTAAATTTTCATGTAATAAATGAAATATCATCGAGTACGAAACTTACTTATATTGGGTTTTTTAAAGTCTCGTACTTTGAAACAAACCTTTAAGGTGACATAGTCTCGGTAATTCTTTTATGTGAGTCTGATTTAGATTTTATTATAGGTTATTCAGACAACTGTCGTAAACGTTATAGGGCTGAAATCGTAACCAGTAGTACATTTTCTAGTAAATATTTTCTAGGTTTATTACGTCTTGATAAATCTTATTTATTACTTTGTGGGATAAACGACAGTGTATTGGGTTTCACTTGTGATGGTTGTCAGACTCGAAAGGAAAGAAGAAAGGAAAGAATAAGAAACGAAAATGTGTGTATGTGTGTGTTCGAAAATTTTGTATTTACCGTGAGAGCGTACATATCAAAATACTTTCGTTGACAATCAATTGATATCAAAGAGACTAAACGAATTTTTTTTACCTAGAAATTTAAGTAATGATCAATAACATGAGTTTGACACTCTGATTTTGATAAGTTTAAGTATTTTTTAAAAATACATCAGAATAGCATTCGTGTTAAATACATTTCTATTAAATAAAATTTAATACAAAAGAATCCCTCCTCCACACAGAGAAAACAAACGAAAACAAAGTTTTTTTGATTTAAGTTTTTGACAGTAATCCAGTAATTAGACAGAATCAAATCTGTCTACCGTCACACATTAAGTATAAAACCCCCAAATTTTCGTCGTGTGAGTGTCTTTTATAGAGTATAAAGAAAAAGATCAAGAGTTAATACAAGTTTGTTTTAGATAGTGGTGAAAATTTGTAAAACGTAAGTCGTTGGATAAGTCGTTATATAAGTTTCGATGTAGTCTTAGTCACAAAAGTTTATAAATATTAAAATTCGTTATAGATTAGATCTTTACTAATCTATGATGGATGAATAATCGTTATGGATTTTTTAAGAATTTACGGGTTTAAAATTCGAGATTCACTATATACCTACTACATTTGTTAGTAAAGATCGTTTTTATTCACTTGGATGAAGTTAGTCCTTAATTTGTATTTGGAAGTTGGGATTTTCCATATATTTACGATGAAGAGATTGTTTTTTCCATTGTTTACATAACTTTTGTTCGTTAGATGGAGTCTGGTAGATCTATAGTTTCCATGACTGTATTCAAACTGATTTTCTGAACTTTCTATACACAATATTTACTTTATATAAAAGTATACATTTATAATGAACGATTTTGCAAACAAAACTTGTTGTTTTTGCTTTGTTCAGAGAAGTACTTTTACTGGTAATACCCCTTACAAAATATATCAGTGATTTTTTTATTTTTATTTTTAAGGAGAAATCTTAAGTCGGTCTTTAAGTTGTCTTTGTCGTCAAAGGGTCGTGAAGTTTTATGCCGGTTCGGGACGTATGACTACAGAGTCATTCATCATCCATTCCAACTGTGGCAGTCCACATTCCTCTCGAGGTCGAAGGTACTATTATTCTCTCGTTACTGTTTTTACAGTTTCCAAATCTGTGGGTCTTACAATTAAATAATCTTGCACTGAAATGTGACTAATTAATATACGAGGAGTTTTATAGACCTCTCTATTCTTTTCAATTGACTTCGTAAGGTAAAACATGTACGTCAAAATTTATTCACTATCTCTTGACTAAGATTTTAATATTCTTACACCGAACTTTAGACATTTGAGATTTATACGGTATATTTCTATGACATTACTTCTACTACTTCTACTGATATTTTATAAGTACCTTTGTAAATGTGATTGAACCTAAGATGACTTATACTTATTACCACCACCAAATCAGCGATTCAGCACAGGTTGAGAACACTAGGATACCTGACATCGGACGGTCCAAGGAGACAGGTACCCTAAGAGGTCCATTCTTATGACCTCACCCAACGGTAAAGGAAGAGATCCCCTAGAAGGGTTAAGTCCTTAGTTTGAGTCCAGAGGACTTGACGTCCGTCTAAGAAATGGTTGACTCGATTCTCTCTTCGGGCTTATACTTATTATGCTTTGAATTTTCTACAAATCTTAGAACTTCTAGTCAAACCTACACTAGACTTCTAATGTTTTAGTAAAACTTTGACTGTCTACCATATTTATGTATAGGATTGTTTCTTTTATTGTTCTATCTTAAAGTCTTAATAAAGTTATAGATTCTTTAGTTGAAAGGTTTAAAGGAGTTTGTCTAGTCTTTGTGTAATAAATTTATGTAGATACGTTATACGATTAGTGTTCATCAAGGATTTAAGTTGTTTTTTAATGACCTGAGGATGTTACTGGGTAATACTATGACATATGACCCTTATTTCTTATAACCCAATCGGTTTTGCTAACGAATCTAAAAAGGCATCGTAGAATTCCTTTTTCGGATTACTTGAAAAACCGGTTGGGTGTCTATTCTTTGACGGTAAAAGACGTCTCTAAGTGTAGACCTTTTAGAGATTAATTGAAGAAATATTAGTTACATGTCGGGGTTTTATTTCGACACACGAAACTTTTTTATAAGAATTTAAGTGTGAGTCATTAATTCTGTTCGAAGGGATAATTGATTGGATTTTATGATATTAAAAGATATTTTAGAGTAAACGACACCAACTTGATAAAGGTTCTAAAGTACTTTGATCACACTACAAATAAAGAGGACTGGATATTTGATCTTCGAGAGGTTCTGGGGTCGAATATATTCTACAGAAAGAGTCCATCGTCATGATGATAGAAGTAGATTTTTACTTTCACTTTCACTTCAGTAAGTCATCACAGGTTCAGAAACACTGGGGTACCTGACATCAGATGGTCCGAGGAGACATGTACCCTAAAAGGTCAGTTCTTATGACCTCACCCAACGGTAAAGGAAGAGGTCCCCTAGAAGGGCTGGGTCCCAAACTCGGGTCCAGAGGGCGTAATATCCGTCTGTGAAATGATAGACTCGGTGGTCCCTTCAGGATAGAAGTAGCTTCCGTCTATAATTTTGGAGAATTTACCAACTGGTGTAGTGTATAGTTGTAAAGACACTTACCTTCAAACTTAAATACCATTATCATCAACCCTATCGGAAATATCATAATATTCTAATGAAAGTATCTCAATCCGACATTTTAGTTGTAAATTATTCGGATTTCGTCTTTACATTTTACATGTGATTTCTTTTACTTACCCAGGATCCGATCGTTCTTAACCAATATTGGACTGATATGCATAGTCAATTTTTGGCTTAGACCTCCTAAATCGGTTCCTTCAGTTCTTTTTTTTTTTCTCTGAGTTTTCATTAAAAACGAGTCGGATATAGATCCCTTGCCTCTTCCGTTACCGTCGGGTGAGGTCATGAGAACGGACCTTTCAGGGTACCTGTCTCCTCGGACCATCCGACGTCAGGTACCCCAGCGATTCTCAGCCTGTGCTGACTCGTTGAAGTGAAAACGAAAAGTGAAAGTACGTAACCTCTTCCGTTACCGTGGAGTGAGGTCATAAGAACGGACCTCTTAGGGTCTCTGTCTCCTCGGACCACCCGACGGCAGATACCCCAGCGTGTCTCAGCCTGTGCTGACTTCGCTGAATCATCGTCATCGTCATAGATCCCTTAGATTTAAATACAGGTAAATCCCTTCTTCCTTGATGTATCTTCTGAAGTTGGTATTACTAGGTTTACCGTTACGATAGAGATGACACTTCGACTTGCATAATCTGAGAGAATCAGACTACCGTAATTTGTGAACTTACTATATTACCTGAGGGACACAAACCTAATGAACGATTGGTTTACTGAACAACGAAATGGGTATATTCAGTCAAGTGTTCTTTTTTTACTAAACCAATTCAGTTGACCTCACTAGTTCTAGGATGTAGTCAACCTCCAAATAAAATAAGAAATTACTTTTATGCCTGTATTTAACCGTAAGGTTAAACTTTGTATTTGAAACATTTGAACAAATTACAATCAGTTGGTACTCTATACCCTAGTGAGATACACACGGTGATTAGTTCAAAACCTTGAATGTTCCGACTCTTGGTTTATAATCTAATATTTTTTTCAAAGAACTCCTTTACCAGAGGTGACCCTTAAATAAAATCTTCGAGCGACATAAAAGTGGAAACAAAGTAACACGCAGAAATCTAAATATGTGAAAACTTCTTAAGAGTCCGCATTCTCCACTCTTCGTCAAATAAATAGCTGTAAGTTATATTTAGTACCACTCGTGTAGTGTGAATAAACCAAGACTTACGTTCTCCTAGTAATTATAGTGTTTATTTTATACTTAATTAAACCTGGAACTTTCTATTGTAGGAGGAGATTTTTCTAGGGATTGAATAAAAAACTGCGGGTTCGTAGTCGTCACGTAATGTGTTTTTTTGTAATTATTTCCAAACAACCCAGTTGTTGGCTTTCTGTTTTTACAGAGATATCGCTCAAGACTTAGAGACATATTTCCTTTAGAGTCTACTTCAAGAAAAGTAGTAGTTGTAGGTGAACTTAAAAGTACTACAGAACCCATTAATCTCGAATGTAAAGATTCTATCTCAAGATATTATATATAAAACTCCATTATCTAATTCTACATAAGATATGGTGTGAAAGGGGGATGTAAGAAAATAGGGTTCTTCGTGTTATAGTATTTGAAATTTTGTTAATATATGGTTTACTAAAAGTTTACTATATATAGTACAACGTATAAAATAGTGGTTCAAAAGTTTTTCCGAGACGAATTTTAGTACTTTAAGAAATCGATCATTGTATCGCCTTGACCGATCATGAAAAATTGTTTAGAAAGGAGACCAAAATTTGATATATAAATATCTACTCTTTCTTCAATGTCTTATTTCTGTTTGGTAATACCACCTCCTGAACCTCATATACCGTATGTAATCGGAATACTATAAAATTTTATACATTGGTAGTTTCAATACTATAATATATATGGTGTTTTAAACTTCAACTTTCCGATCGTACAAAACGAATTTTTAGTCTCAGTCAGTGTTGTTGATTGGGTTGAAGACACACGCACGTACGAGACAGTGAGTCGGCACAATTTGAAAAACGTTGGGGTTCTTGACATCGGGTGGTACAAGGAAACAGGTACCTTAAAAGGTCCGTTCTTATGACCCCACCCAAAGGTAAAAGGAGGAGGTCCCCTAGAAGGGTCGGGTCCCTAATTTGGGCGCAAAGGACGTAACCGTCCACCTAAGAAGTGGTGACTTAGTGAACCCTTCGGGAATCAGGTTGAAGTCTGTGATCGTATTTTCCTGAGGTAATTCGTTTTTCTCAAGTAATTTTGGACACGAGTACACAAAGTTATATCTTAAAACTAAAATACCCCCATCAACCCTTTTATACCAGTTACTACTTTACAACTCTTAATGAATCCCTTCTTAAAAAAATTCTTTATGATTTGATAACAATTGCATTATGTCCTCCTCTTCATTGTTTTAGTGTTCGATTGTACAATCTAAAGTGATTAATCCTTTTAAGTGTGAATCAAATTAGATAGGAGGACGGACTAACGATCGGAGAGGGTTTAAGGTGTCCACGTAGTTTGTGAGACATACGTCCTAATTTGATTTGATTTAGAATAGGACCTTTGGACGAAGTGATAAAAGATAGAAGAGACTACCTTGGATGAGGTAGATAGGTTATTAGATCTCTAGTAGTAGTACTTTAAAGAGGAGAGGAATTCTGAAGATAGGTTCAGGACAGGTGAAATTCGATAATAAAGGGTTTAGGAAGATAAGGAATAATATACGTGATGGTGATCGAGAGTACTGAAAAGTAAGATAGTGACGTCTTCGGACAATTTCTTCAGGGACGGAGACCTGACCAGGGGTAGATGTTGTAAAAATGAGGACAATATCGACCATACTAATTACAGTTATTCTTCTGACTTCAGTAGTCGAAACAAATTTAGAACACGAGGGAACTTTTACTTTAGGTTCAAAAGAGAATATATTCTATGAGGTAATAGAACGGGACTAATTAAGAGGTCTCAGTAGAGTCCGAAGTCTAAGGTTCTAAGGTTGAAATGTGAGGTGTCTATGGTTAGACGAAATAAAGGGTCTTGTATTAGCATAATAAAGAGTCGAGGGTAACGCCCAAGTAACCACTTGTTCGGAAGACGAAGAGAGGATTTAGGATAAGTAAATGATTCAGAGTCGAATTTCTCGGAGAGGGAGGTTCTTCAGAAGGGTTTAGTCATGGTGAGGTGGTGAGGAACGAGAGGTATTATTATTCTTGTGACTCGAATAGTGTCTTGTGACGGAACAAATCTGCAGAGAAATTTAATCACATACTCGAGGTCCTCCTGTTCTTATCATATAGTAAGTGGAGACTTAGATGGGATGTCACGACTGTGTATTTTCTGACGGATGTTTATAAACAGGTTAATTAGTCGATCTTGTTATATCGTTTCACAGTTTACGGATATTCACTATTAATATAAAATTCAACTAGAGTTTAAATTTTGTGGATTTGATAATGGGAGTTTTACGTGTTAATTGTTGTTAGACCGGATGTCGAACTAGTCCATAGTAGTTTACTCTTAAATACCAAGATGGTGTTCGTTGTTTACTCCACTTTAAAATCTATGTCTAAAAGTTTCTTTTTTTTTTTGACTAAGATCTATACCGATCCAATGAGATAATTCTCCTGAAAAAGATAAGAATTATTGACCACAGAAATGTCATGACTTCGGGTTATTTTTTTTTTAAGACGGTATGTCTGCTTGAGATGAAGAAAGATTAGGTTTAGAAGTGTCTAGGAAATTTATTGTCTCCCCAAAAAAAGGACGGTCAAAATGGGATTTAATAATCTTTACGGATAAAGACAAGGTACCTGGAGACATCATTTTACCTTTGTCGTTTTCTGGACTTAAAGTTTGTTTCTGTCTAAACTTTTTTCGAAAGAATACTTAGTACCTGACCACGTTTTCATTGCACGGACGAGACTCACAATCTCGTCACTAATAAATAATCTACAATCGTACACGGTCCTTCACACGATTCATAAAACATATATAACGGAGTAAATTTGGAGTGTTGTCAGGTAACTCCTAACAAATAGGGGTACGATGTCCTTTGACCTCGAGTCTCTACACTTCATTCTACTGACTCTAGTGTGTCGTTTAGTCACCGTTTCGTTCTTGAGATTGTTCCGGCACATATTGAGGTTTCGGGTATAATAATTAGTGGACGTTAGCTAATGAAGATTCGGAGTCAAAAACCATAATATTTCACCTCATAGGAGTGTCTCGACAACACCTCTCATTCACTTTATTCTCCCTACATGAATCATATATCGTGACCCGTAGGATATATATGAGTTATTTAATATGAGAAGAGAAAGAGTGAGGTCACGCTAATTCGTAAATATTATTCCTTTTTATCAAGGATTTATGAGAAATAGATAAAGTTGTCTCTAAGGACTCGGACTAATTAAGTATTTTACTTTGGTGATGGTCTAGTGATTCATATTTTATATGAATGTAGACAAGTATATTTGTCTATGTTTCCTTTTTGCGTTTCTTTTTGTTGTGTCAGATGGAGTAAAATCCTGACAGTGTGTCGATGATTAGAAAATCTTGTAATATTTTAGTTTTATATAACTATAAGTTTCATTCCTCTCTTTTCGTACCCTGGGTCTCTAGACTTAAGGACTGTCGAATTTCCTTCTCAGGGTTTTACAGGGATTGGTTAGTACAATGTGACAAAAGTCACATGAAAGTAACCTCTTCTGTTTAAATCTGTTTCTATCTCCGTTATTTGTTGTGAAGATGTCACTCGATAAAACAAAGAGGTTCTGTCTGTAAATAAGAATAAAGTTTCGTCCGAATTTTCTACCCATCATCCATCTTACTCCTCGTTTCCTTTTTTTTTTATGTCGTTAAAACGACAATTAAGGGACGAGTATATATGAAGGAAATCAAGGAAAGAAAAAAAGAGAGAAAACCATGTACCGGTACTGTGGTGACTATCGATATTTCTTTAGTTCAGTTTGAAAATTTTTTATAAAGGATTGTTCATTTTTGATTTACATTCCATACAACGCATATATATGTGTTTTGATTCATGATGTTGACTTTTTGTCTTACTCGAAAAATGTAGTTCAGGTAGACCACAATATAGTCCCACACAGGACACCTTTAGGTTGGTTCCCACTGACGGTTCGTTTCGATGTCTTCTGTTGAGTCTTTCGACCACTCAGAGTTCTATGTTCGGTATAAAAATTTTCACGTAATCTCGTAGACGAATTGTTCTAATAGACAATAGTGAGGTGGGAGTATTATTAGGATAAGATGAGGACATTATGACAAAAACAGTGATTTTGTACCCAGTCAACACCTGTACCACCCGTGGGACTCTATTACTGTAAAATATCTATAGTCACTATATTGATTGGGTGTTCCATCATAGTCACAGGGTTAGGCCTGTTGAAGTAGGAAAAGGATTCCTTGGAATCTTCTGTTGACTAAAGAAGTTCGGAGGTAAAGGTGTGTCCTTTTTATCTTTGGTATTATATGAATGTGAAGTGTTCCAAGATTTTTACCTTTGGTCGATTCTTTTTTTTTTTTTTTACTTACACTTCGTGAGGTTTTTCTTATTTGATCTAAGCGACTGGACTAATAACCATTCTCAGAACATTTTGCTCTTAATGATGAAGAGGGTTAAGGTATGTACGGCGAACGGGTAGTTTGACTGACTATTTACCATAACTGGCGTTTCACCTAGGTACATTTCCAAAATTTCATTATCCTTTTTTTAAACACAGTGTTGTGTGAAAGTGTGGTAATCGATAGAGGTTCCTTTTAAATAAATGACCGTAATATTTTCATCTGTTACTATTCCTTTTATCCTAATTAATGTTAAAAAACTTGGAACTTTGGGAAAGTTTTATGAGTCGTCGTCAATGTCTTATTAGACTTTGGTTATGCCTTTGTTCATATATTCTTAACCTTTACTCGATTGGGTCTCTGTCTTCCTTAGTGTTTTATTTCAGAGTAGGCTACCCGGCTTTATG
This sequence comes from Capra ibex, assembly GCA_006410555.1. NCBI lineage: Eukaryota > Metazoa > Chordata > Mammalia > Artiodactyla > Bovidae > Capra > Capra ibex. The sequence continues at coordinate 31,931,160 of SJYO01016970.1, read as the reverse complement.
TTATACCTAATAAAAATATAACAAGACAGACTCAACAGACAGAGTCTAAGAATTGAAGGTCTAAGATAAAAATTTTAGTGAATTGTGACACATAAAGGTCATCGGTAGTTCCGTGTCTGACAGTAGGGACTGTGTCCTCTGACAGTCGTCTGAGTTATACATGTGATTACTAGAGTCCGTTGTTACAGGGTAGAAGAAAAGTTTCTCTAGGAGTAAGATCTTCGTTTTCAGGTTTAAAGAGATTCTTTTAAGTGAGTTTTTGTATCCTTCATCAGTAATGTTTTACAATTCAAGTACTTATGGAGAGTGTAGAAAAAGTCTAATAGAATGTACGACTTAAAATTTTGGTTTCTGACAGTCCGTAATATGTAAAAATCAAGAGAGGGTTCAGTGGCTACGACAGAAGATCGTGACAGTTTATTACTATCGACGACAGTAATGAAAAATATGTTATCGACCGTCGTTCAACGTGTCCATGGGAAGTAGAATCTTATCAGCAGTTTATTGGGTTTGTTTGCTGATACTGGAGTCTTATGTTGACTGGTGAAAGGATGTCACTTTTATTCACCCAAGAGTGTACCGTCACAATGAAATGACGATCCTGTAATCAATAGAGTATTTTTAGTTTCTATGATAAAGAGAATAAAAAAATTTGACAAAATTTTATTGAAAAGTGGAGAATGTGTACATGAGGACAGGGGCGGAATGACGATGCCTCGGATAGAATAAGATAGATATTTCCAAAAGTGTAAATGAAAGTCGAGATTATGAAAGTTAGTTTTAACGTTAAGACAAAGACCTTCAGTGTCGGGAAATCCTTCTGATAAACTTTTATAATTTCTTTACGTCTATTATTTATTCTAGCAAGGGATCTTATTTCAGTCGTTACGTATATTTCTCTAAATCCATTTGATCACTAGAGCCGGTGTTCACTAAACGGTTCAGCGTTTACATGTTTAGTAATAGGGTTCAGTGTCTTTTTGTAGACTCACTGGTTGATGTCCAAAGAATAAGATTAATTGTCTGTTCTCAGGGAGAGATCACGATAAACGAAACGGTTAGATTTTACGACTATAAGAGGATCTAGATTTTCTCTCCTTTTTACCCATAGAAGAGGTAGATTGTGGATTCACCCATTGGATCTATGACATTTATCTCCGATACATTTCCGACGCTGTCTGTCGAGACTTCACTCTCGGTTTTATAAATTGGACGTTGAGAAACCTTTTCTTGTACTTTTGTGTACATCGAATCGGTTTTTGAGATGATTCTACCTTAACGGTGTCCGATCATTCAATTTTTTTTTCTTCTTTGTATTGTTTTGGAGAAATGGTTTGTATTAAAATGACAACAACCCACTCTTTTTGAGTTTACAGTTTTCGTATCAAGAATAAACAGGTTTGACTAGTACAGATGTTGAGACGTTACAAATAAGTTTTATTTACTCACTTGACGGAAAATCTTTCCTAATGAAGTTTTGGTTTTAGTTTAAGTGTTTATTTCCTAGATTAATTGGTTAATTGTTCGTAAAAGGACGACTATAAGATCACCACCGAGTCCCTATTGTTTCAGACTAATGGATAATAATGGATGGGGAATAGGAGTTGCAAAGATTTCTGCTATATTCGATTTATAATTCGATTGTCTTTGACGTATAGTTAGATAGAAATACGAAATCCTTTAATTTACTTTTAATAGACTTTTTATTTTTAGATATAACGGTTCCTGGATCAGTGTAATTTGCAATTTTACATTTTTAATATGAGGGATATAATGTTGTCATACATTGAAAATAGTTTATCAGTTGATCGTTTTTTTTAATTACGATGTTCTAGGTAATGTTCTCTAATCGTGATATTAAATTATACGTAAGGGAATGATAATTAAAAAGAAGGATACACTATTTCCTTAAAGTCACGAACGAAGATCTTACTTTAGAAGGATCCTTCATTAAGGGTAATTATTTTTGTTTCTTTTGAAAATTTTTTCATTTCGTTCAAGTATGTCGAGTTTGAAAGTTCAGTTATCGATCTCAGCGAATTTCTATTGTTTGACGTTTTATATAAATGGCCATGAGATATATGACAACGAATATTAAGTCTTCCGAATTGATGGATACTTCGATCATTGAAATGTTGTTTGAGTTCAAAACTTTCGATATTCTCCCTTCCCCTTTCTTTTTAAACAAGAGAGTTCTATTAGTCTTAATTGTATAATTCTTATACGAATATTAAGTAGTATACTAAGTCAAAAGAACAATAATTTAGAAGAAATTTTTCTTTTCTTTACCGAAAGGAAGTGTACAGTGGGTTTATCTTTCGAAAATTTAATTTAACGTAAATCTACCTTCAGTCTACAGGAAAGATATATTCTTATATTGTGTATAGTCTTCATTTTCCCTTTGTCTAAAGTTTAATTCATCCTCATTATTTCGTACACGTGAACTGTTGAATACTTTGTAGTATTAATTCTCTTTTGTTTGGTTCAGGAATTATTTCATAAATAGAAGACAGTGACTGTCGTACGTTCAACGAAAAAATAATGTGTTTTTGTTACAAACGATATAGAACTATATTTCTTACTGAGAAATAGTTTTTTTCATCGGTTTTGATAAGGTCGTTCAAGTTTTATAGGAAGGTTTAAAAGAGTCAAGAAAAGACTGTCGGATTTTGTTTTACGAAAGTGAAACAGTCTCTTTACCTACATTTACTCAAGATGTTTAAAAGTCAGTGTATAATGAAGGTCACGAAATCTCCTCTTTGAGTACAAAAGAATTTTTTCGTTGATTGTGATGCTAAGATGGTGATTACATAATCGAAACACGGTTCCGTTATCTTCTATTGAAAAAGGAAAAGAAAAAAAAAAAAGTGATACTTCATTGTACAAAGGTATAAAAAAGTGAGTTGTTGTTTTTTATTTAGCAGTATTTGGACCGTTTTGTTTTCTTATTGGTCGTTTCGGATTGTAAAGAATGGACTATGTCCATTCGTGGTCGAGGGTTTACGGTGGAACCCTATCAAGTCTGATCATTCCTCCGAGTACAAAATACTATGGTTTTACTTGTCCTTATTTAGACACAACAAGAAAGAAATCGTTTTAGATATCGTCGTCGATGTGGTGTTACACTCACCTGGGATGTCTGGATTGTTTAAGTTCAGATAGTGATCTCTTTATCCTTTTTTTTTTAGTATTTTACTTCTGAATGACGAACAGTACACTGAACCACTCCGTACGACAGGTAACCCACACGAACTCCACTCCAGTTAACGGTATAACCTCACGAGGGAAAGTCCACTTTCGAGTAACAGTGGACAAAAGTGTTTTATTTTATAAAACCAGAGATAAGTGACAGTGGATTTTAGATTAATGGTTGAAACATTAGTATATACGTTTTCGTACGTATCAGAACTTTAAAATTACTTTATGTAAAAAAGGAGTTTTTTAATATTCCTTTTCAAATCTTTATATATTATTTACTTACTTTACTACTTTTCGGTGTCGGTCGTGTGTTATTTTGTAAATGTTTTAAAGTGATGGTGTAAGTAGAATTAACATTTTATTCCTGTTTACCTCATCAAGTAAAGATTTCATAGAAGATAAACTTTTTTTAAAAGGAAATTGTAGATTGAATTAGTAATTCGTGGGCCATAAAAATTACTCATAAAAGTTTTACAACCGGTCTCTCAACCTACAAACTCTCAAACGATTTTTTTTTTTTTTTTCAGTTGAATTCACTCGATTAAGAGAAAGTATAGTACACAGACTTTTTAGTCTAATGTCTCATGATTTATAAATCATGTACGGTATAATCATCTGTATATACATTGGATTGGATCAGATTTAAATTCACTTTTTTTAGTTCATCCTTTCAAAACTAGACGATTTGATAATGACTGAATTTATTATCGGAATTATACCGTTCATACATAGATATCAAGGAAGAATAAAGTGAAAGGACGATAAAAGAGTTTGAGTAAGTGTTCCACTTTGACACTTGTCCGTCATTCTCATATGTTACGAACTATTTTTAAAGGTTAAGTCTTCAATTTTATGTCCATTGTTTGTACGAAAATAAATGGTTATTGTCTACTTACTTTTGCTTATGAATGTGCAATATATCGGTAGTTATCGGAGACAAAGGTATCAGTTGCACGTCACGACGTTATGTTTTCTAATATGGGAATTGTGTTCCTAAGGAAAGTCAGAGACGGTAATTTACGAATTGAATAAACTTCGAGGTTCGTCAATCGGGTGCAACGACGCCGACGTTGGACACGGGTTCTTTGTATGATACCACATGACGTACACGAGTAAACGTTCAGTGACTTGAGAAAGACGTTTACTAGACTAAGGACGACCTCTATCCTATCCTTTCTATTCAGACGACACTCTACCCGACATAGCTCTTTCATTACTGAGGAAAGTAGTCTTAAATGAGGCAAATCTCCCTTTCCTTCTCCTTCCCCTATGTGGAGTTTACACGAGCGAAATTGACCCTGACTTCATAAAATGGTAAGTGATGAAGGATGTTAGTTCGACGTCAGACTCCTGAAAGGCTCATATGTCTATCGAGATAAGTGTTAACAACGTTCAACCAAGTAGTACAAGATTCCCTCCCCCCTCCTGTTTGTTTGTCTCCTTTTTGTTTTGTTTTGTTTTGTTGAAGCACGGGTTCATGGAGACCTTCCAAAGACGTCGTCAATGGGTTGACGGTCCGAACATAACTGTAAAATCGGTCGGGGTTCAAGACACACTCGTGGACAAGTTATATTGGAATTAAATGACGGTCTGGTACCAACCGATGATTACGGCTCGGATGAATTATGTAAGGTTAAACTTTTTTAAGTATGTGAAAAACGACACCCCTTCCCCTAGTGAAAACATTTCAAACCCCTTAATAAAAGTACGTGGTTACTGTGTTTTGTTCTTGAATGAAGAGTCTTTGTTTTTATTTAACATACTCTACTGTGGGGGATCGAAACTAAGGTGTATTACTTTTCTAGCTATTCGATTGACATAAGAAACTTCTTTTTTCAAATTTCTTAACTGTACAGGACTCTACTAAAAATGAATAAAAAAAAAGGAAACCGGGACCAGGAAAAACGGAAATCAAAGTTTTTGAGAGTGACGTGGTCGTCGATTTAATAAGTGTTACTCGGTAAAGACATAACTAGCGGTTCATATAAATCGGGACCGAGGACCTTAAAGAGGTAATGAATGACCTTTTGTCCGTCGAAGTGAAGAACAGAGGTTTTGGTGAAGGGAAGAGGGAGGGGAGGGGAAGAAGTGGTGGTGGGAGGGATGGTTGGTNGGGGGGGTTTTTTTTTTGAAAAGAAGAAATACCTTATTAGTCTAGTTTAAGGGTTGAGTCAGTGATGTGTCGTGAATTTAAAGTTGGACGACATGACAATGGTTTAAGAAAGTTTAATACTAATGTATTCCGAAATTTCTTTCCGTAGGTATTTCAAATTTTCCCCTCGTCAAAGAAGCCTATAAAATGTTTACTCAAATAGAGAAATTTTTACATGTGTAAATTGTGTGTGTATAATTCTTTCTTTGCAGTCCCTCTTCGCTTTCTTCAGACGGGGTAGTTACTTTTCTGATAATTGGGAGTCTCTTCCTTTCTTTCTTTTCCTCTTTCTCTTTGCTTTACATGTATGTTTTCTTTAACAGGAAACTAATTTTTTCTAAGTAGTGGTAAAGGTCGAGACAGCCCTCTAGAGTCGAAGAAGATTGGGGAGTTTCTCCTCCACTGTTACAGCACGACTTCTATTTGCCTCTCTCTTTCTTTCTTCAAAAAACACAAAGGGGGAAGAGAGAAAGGGAAGGAACGGGGAAGGTTCGGTTCGGGGGACGTCTCAAGTTCCGCTCCTCCTTCCTTTTCGTGAAGTGTCCACCCAGTAAGGCTCGGGTTTAGGTCGTTTGTCTAGCCGACTATTTGTTTTGGTTCTTTACTCTCTCTTCCTTGTGGGGGGAAGAGGAGGTGGTGGTGGAGGAGGAGGAAGTGGGGAGGGGGAGCAGGGAAACCCTACCAGATCATCCTTTTCAGTGAGTCCTTACCGTGGTGCATGAAAGTCCTTTCTCCTTTTTTTTTCTCTCTCTCTCTCCAGTCAGTCACGATGTCGTTACGCTAATTGTTCTTCTCTTTTTTGAACTAGGTGGCCAAGGAATTCTTAGCTGGTTTTCGATTCTGTTCTTTTGACTTTCTTCCCCTCCCCCCCACCTATCCCCTCCCTGTCAGTCCCCCTTGGGTCGTTTCTTGGATCCGGTTGAAGTGTCCTGACAAAAAGCAGGAATCGTTTTATCATTATTATTTAATTTAGAATTCAGGTAGAGAAAACGGGTGTGGTCTTGGACAGTTTCACTAAATTGACGACGGAAAAATGCACAGTATGGTCGAACAAAAACAACAAATTAAGGTTGTCCTAAACCTATAAGGGAATATGGACCCTATCTATGTGTCGACGTTAAATAGGGTTCGATGGGGTGGAAAGAACCTTAAGTTCAATTTTGTTTCGTTTTGTTCAGGTTTAGGTACTGTCGATATCTCTACTCTTGACTAATTAGCTAATTGTAGGGTCTTTGTCTAATGTTCGTCCCCTGCTATTTAATTCCGTCTTCTGTAGTAGAAGTTGGGCTAAGGGACTCGCAGGAAATGTCTTTAGTAATCGGATTAGTATTGGTGTTACGTAGGGAGGGTCTCTTTTTTATATATATCATAGATATAGAATAATAATGACCAATTGTCGTTGTTCAGTAAACTAGTGTAGTGCCACGTTTTGCTCTACGATATATTAATTTGAATTGAAACTTTTGTGAGGGGGGTGGAACGTTTAGTCTATGTGTATAATATATATTAGATACTTAGTCTTCTGTTTATTTTGTTCTCGACAAGAAGTGGTGCGTTTTCGGTTCGCCTCTAAATGGAGTCGTCACGTACGTCATTTTATTAGGGTAGTGGGAAAACAAACACAAATGACAATCACACAGGAGAGAGAAAGAAAGAAAGGACACGGATTGCACACAAACACGTGACGTCAACCACCACCTTTGATTCCGTCACCTAGACATCGATTCCCATTAGGACAAAAATGAAGGAGGTAGAAGTCGCTCTTCGTCCCAATCGGGCCCTGTCGACCAGTTTGGGGCTCTTTGGCTAGGCGGCCTCGGTCTCGTGTAGAGGGGGCGGCCGGCCCGAGCGCGTCTGCGGGCGCCCGCCTCCCGCCCGACCGCCGCCCGCCGCCCCGAGACCCGCGCCCACCTGCACGCGCGCGCGCGCACACACACGCCCCGGCCCCGCGAACACGGACACACACGCACACACCCACACACACACCCCCCCATTATACACACACACACGCGCCCGACCGCTCCGCGCACACGCGCAGAGACTCGCGACCCGGCGAGCCGCGCGAGCCGTTAGCTAATGTCCTGTTCACGACGGGGCCGCCGAGGCGCTGCGCGAGGGAGGGAGCGCGGGTGGGCGCGCGGCCCGGCGCAGCGGGGACCGGCCCGCGGGGGCCTGCCGCCTGGGGCGGGGGGTTCGGGCCCGGCACAGCCCCCGCCCCCCTGGTCCATTGGGCGCCGGCTCTCACGGGGCCGTCGGAGGGGGTAGGTGAGGAGGGGCTCAGCATTATCTAGAGTGCAAAAGACGGCCGAGCTTTCCTTCTTAACGTCGCTGGTCCCCTCCAAGTAAAGCCGGAGCACTTCAAAAGAAAGTTTGACCCTAAACACCACTCCGGCCCGCTTCCCGCGCCCTGGCTCTAGATCCGCGCGTTGCGCCTCGAGACCCGAGCCGCAGGACCGGCCTCAGACCCAAACGCGCACCTGGGTGGGTGAGTCGAAGCGTTATTTGACGCCACGCTAAAGTCTTTGGCCGCGGGCTGGCTGGGCCTGAGCCTCGTCCTCTCCCCAGGACCCCTTACCTAACTCGTCCTTTCAGTCCAGACTCTACGTCCAGTTGATAATGATAAAACTTTCACGAAATGTCACGTTCAAATTTTAATCTCAGAGATGAACGAAAAAGAGGGGGCCCGCACACCGTGTAGGTGGTGTCAGTTTCCTTACTTGCCCACTCCCAGATTTTTCAACAATCCTCATTTCACAACAGAGAGTCACAGTAGTCAATCGATATCGCGTCGAAAACATAAACCCTTCTTGTTGACACTTAGCAGTACTCTTCTTTTTTTGTTTTTGGTTTTTGCAAGAAAGATGTTTGTCAGCGCACATCGTAGAAAGAACTGGTGTCAACGTTTTTCTCCCTTATCTCTGAAGATATTAATTTCCCTTTTCCTTTTACTTTCCTCGACTTTTATGACTTGACACATCAGACCCACCGAATTCAAACTTTTGTGCACTTTAAAAGTCGTGACGGTTTGTCGTAAAGACTCTTTGGTATAGTGTCTAACACATCTTTTAGTTACGACTTTCTCCTCCTCGTCCGCGACATGAGGATGAGGAAACTTCTTAGGGTCTTTATCAACGACTCCAAAAAAAAAAAAAGAGACGACTCCCTTCTCTTTACTATGCAACTTTTATTTTAGCAGTTGACATAGAATTCGTAGTGAGACATATAGACCCTTTAAAACCTATTACAGAAATCTAAGCCTCTGACCCTTCCTTAAAAAAAGTATAACTATGTGTGATTTAGTACCTGTAGGACACTGAACATATTTGAAACATATTATAAAAATTACTTAACGAAAAAATTTCAAATGAAGTAAACAACCTAAATAATTTGTCGACATGGTTCTTCGAATAAAAAATTTAGTACCCTTTACCACCAACCACGACACGACGTTTGTTCTAATTTGTCAAAAGTAACCGCTCGTTTAGTAAACCCGAGTCCGATTGTTGAAAATTCTGCTAAATTCTTGTCGACACTCAATACACTACCATTTCGTCCAAAAACCACACAAAAAATTGGACAGTTAATAGATTTACTTTCATTAAAAGGATTTCAATATAAACCCTTTCTGGTATCTTGAGGTGTTTAGTAAGATTAGTAGGTTTATCTATCGTCTTCAAAATTAGAATTTAATAGTATGTTCTAACCTTACAAGTAATATATATTTTAAGGGTCATATGTTTCCCATTGTATTTAAAGATCTGATTGGGTTTTATAACTTTCAACACCTCCAGGAATCTTTTCTACTTAATTTTGTACAAGTCTCAATTCTACTTCACAGACCTATCAAAATTCGTTAAATTAAGACATCATCTTCACCTAAGCAACACTTCAAGATTCCTTAGTAGAAGTTCAAGGGGTTTCGGTGGTGTCGACTATGTCAGAAACGGGGACCGAGTAATCTCGAATTAAATCGAGGGAACTTTCGGATAGGAAGAGGACTCAATGAAAGTAACCGAAGGATTAGTGGTCTCCGTGTGAGAGAGGGAGATCACCGATTCATAAGTCTGTGAACTGTAAACTACCGGGACAGAGGGGTTCCTACCCCCTAAACCCATCCTCCGTCACTAAGGGTTTAAAATTTTACCGTTTCTAGAGTACCAGTGAACACTCTTAATCTAGTAAACCCCTTTGAAGGGAGAATTGTAGGCTACAAGGAAAGAGTAAACTTCTAGTACCATATAGTTTGAGTACGGTTTCTTCAGTTCTAATACAAGTCATGTTTCTGATCCCAAGGCAAAGTAGGAAACGTCAGTTTATTAGGACCGAGACTTTGAGTTGTCAAGGTGAAACCCTTCCTTTTCTTTCTTTCACTTCAGAGAGTCAGTACAGGATGAGAAACACTGGGGGCACCTGACATCGGACGGTCCGAGGAGGTAGGTACCTCAAGAGGTCCGTTCCTATGACCTTACCCAACGGTAAAGGAAGAGGTCCCTGACTTTGGAAACATATTTGATCTTTAAGGGAAACAAGTGTCAAAAAGAGTTGTAACAAACACATCCAGTTTCCTATAGATATAAAGGTCGGAAACGGTATTGACGTGTGTAAAAATTTCATGAAAATATCAATATGAAACGTGTTTTTACAGAGGATTCTTTCATGTCATCATACAAGTAACCGATGATATAGGTCAACCTATTTAAAAGTGAAACCCCCGCCCAATTCCTCCATCCCTCTTTTGCATGGGGTGGGGGTGGTAAAAAGTATATCGATCAAGAAACAGGAGGGAAGATAGGGTAGGAAACTTTGAGGGAGGTCTGTGACTAGGGACAGAATGTGACCGTATAAAGAAAGTAATATGTAACACATTTACAATGAGTAAACAACTCAAAAAATTTCTTTTAGAGACGGGGGCGGAGGGCGATCTTACAGTAGAAAAATTCCTGTCTCTAATACAGACAGGACGATTGACAACAAAAGAGTCTTAATCGTGTCCTAAACTGTCCTCAATCATGAGTCATTAATAATTTACCAACTTATACCTCGATCGGGGTATGAGTGGATCGAAGGTACACAATTAGACAAAAATTCCCGACTTTTCATATGTTCTAGTTTTTATGTGAGAATTAAGGTATTTAGTAAACTAGTTAAGAACCGAGTATTCAGTACAATGTTTATTGCAATTGTCCAGCTGAGACAGAATACTGGGTACACTTCTTACACCTATGGAATCATCTATTATATTTCAAAATGTGCATACTTATCATTTTAACCAATTTTATTAAAACTTATTTTATGTAAATACACTGGAGAGACAAAGTATTTAATAAAGTACAATTATGGACTATCAAGTATTTGGTTTGATAGTTTCTTACGTTGTCTAAATTAAGATATTAATGATTCATGTCAATCGTTTCTTGTAAAAATTTTCCGTCTCACCTAATTCCCACCAATGTAGTACTCTATAACTATAACAAGAGAAGTATCTTAAATAAAACAGACAAAATCTAAATTTTCAGGATCATGGGAAATTTTCATAATCTTATTTTCAAGTAAAAACAAATAAGTTCGTTAATTGAAATACAAAAATTCAAACCCAAAATAAAAATCGTCTCCCTTCTTTCCCTGTTAAACTTTGTCACGTCATGAAAGGATTCTAGTTTCTTCTGTAAAAACCTTTGGCTAATATATAACTAAAAAAAACAACAAATCAACCAAAATAACACCATCTATATCTTGTATTAGTTGGTCTCTTCCACGGGATTTTAATAAACTTAAGGACTTTTTCAATTCAAACGGTTCGTGTGTATCCGTGTCACAAAATTTAGACTAACGAACAAAATAAAACAGTCCACCACCACATGAGAAACTTCAAAACAAGAGAAAAATTCGTCCTATACCTTGTTACCAGAGTGAAAGAGGACAGCTGGATCTAACCGTGATACTTCTTCGTTCCTTCGGTATTTACCTTGGTATCAAAGTTTCTTTTGTAGGATTCTAGTTTAGGTAAAGTATTTATTACACACAATTACAGAAGGTTGAAACGGAGAACACTGGTGTCACTACCAGACCCCAGACAGGACGACCGTACACTCAGGGTGTACCATCCCCAGAAGAGTAAGGTAAGTGGAACTTGTCATCAAAGAAAGTTGTCAAGAACTCTCACAGTGAAACGTCAAACTATTCCGAGAACACGTTTATGGGTACAGGGATCTTTTCCATTGTAATACTGAATTTAAGTGTCAGGTCATCTTATAGTCTAAAGAAGATCTTTCGTGTAAAACTACATCTCGTCCACTATTCGATAGAGATAGGGTTTACTCTTAATATTTAGCACCCTCAATTTGATTCTGGTTGCCCTATTCTGTCCTCTCTAAAGACCCCTTTTCTTTTACTTTCATATTTAAAGATTTATACAGTAATTTTTGAAGGTATTAACGAAATTTTACATCTACACAAGTCGTAAACTTCTTTACTCATGCTAGTCACGTTTTTTACTTCCTTGAAACCTGTTCACGCCTATCTACTGCGAACATTGTGTTAAGGTTGTCCGTACCCCTTCTTCTAAGAAGATCGTTCAGTACTTTAATAGCTTGTTTCTTTCATATGACTCCAATAACCTTTGGAGGTTAATTTTATAATCATGTGCCTTTATTTTTCTACTAAGTTTAAGACTTCTGCGTCGAGTACTTACCTCCTATTGTAATTTCCTCTTATGTAACAGAGTACTGGTAATGAAATCTATGTCTTATTATTTGTGGGAGACTCACATTCTCCTTTTATTTTTCACTAGTAAACTGAAACCTTAACCTTCCACTTGTATCCCGGTTGATCGGATCTCTAGATATTGTAGTTATCAACCTAAGACGACCTCTATAAGTGTCAGATTTCGTTTCACTACCGTCCAACGTAGAGTTCTCTTTATAAACCATCAGTTTGGTAACGGTTATTCGTATACTAGGAATAAAAAAAATTATGACACTCTTCGAGTGTCTTAATATACGGACTACAAACACTCTTCGGAGTCGAGAAACATTTTAACAAAGTGTCAGATCGTTTCAAATTAGTGTCCAAATTTATTAGGACATACACACACACGCACGAGTCAAGACAAGCTGAGAAACACTGGGTACCTTGACACCGGACGGTCCGAGGAGACAGGTACCGTAAAAGGTCCGTTCTTATGATCCGACCCAACGGTAAAGGAGGAGGTCCCAAGGAAGGGCTGGGTCCCCAACTTGGGTTCAGAGTCCAGAGGGTGTAACCATCCGTCTAAGAAATGGTGACGTAATGGACCCTTGGGAGGTTTGTTAGGACATAGGTACCTTCTTTCATCGTGAGTAATCGTTATCTTTCACATCCTTTCTTAGGTCCCTAAGTTGGAAGGAGAAAAATATCGGTCTACCACCGTTGGATCCCTTAATTCTCGGAATGTCCCTACCCATACCCTTCAGCAAAGGAGGGACTACTTAGACTTTCTCCCGAACTCCATACCTTCGTCCCTTAACTTAGTTTCAGTGAGAGTCCATGATTTCAGTTTACAGTAGATCAAAAGTACCGAACACCAAATCTCTTTCCAATCGAGTTTTATCTCCGATCAAACCGTAAGATTTTACAGGGTTCTGTACTTTATACTTCTACTCTTATCGTGGTAGTCTTAGAGAGGGGGTCGTCGAGATGAGTTCGAAGACATGGAAATTATTTCCATGTCTTTTAAACTGCAGTACCACTCCACGATCTGTGGTCCCTTTCAGGGTGAATCATCTGATTCCTATAGTAATTTACAGGATATTGGTATAAGGTCTTTGACGAAGTGACCTTTTGACACAGAAAGGTCACATGATAAAAACTCTTTATTTAGAAGTACGTCTTAAATGTCGTGAAATAAAAAATAATATAAAAAATAAGATGGAACAAGACGACCACGACGACGATTCAGCGAAGTCAGCACAGGCTGAGACACGCTGGGGTATCTACCGTCGGGTGGTCCGAGGGGGCAGGGACCCTAAGAGGTCCGTTCTTGTGACCTCACCCAACGGTAAAGGAAGAGGTTACGTACTTTCACTTCTCACTTTCACTTCAGCGAGTCAACACGGGCTGAGTATCGCTGGGGTACCCGTCGTCGGGTGGTCCGAGGAGACAGGTACCCTAAAAGGTCCGTTCTCATGACCTCACCCCACGGTAACGGAAGAGACGACAGAACAAGATCTGACTAAATTTCACCAAGTATTCCTATATATAAATATATTAAATATATTAACATACATGAGTTAAATATATTAACGTACACGAGTCAACGAGTAAGCACAGACTGAGAAACGTTGGGGGTACCTGACATTGAATGGTCCGAGGAGACAGGTACCTTAAAAGGTCCGTTCTTATGACCTCATCCAACGGTAAAGAAGAAATCCCCTAGAAGGGTTTGGTCCCTTACTTGGGTGTAGAGAACGTAACGGACAAAACCGTTCACCTAAGAAATTGTTATTGTGGTATATAAATGTAAATATATTAATCATTTAATATATATTATAATATAAATGTATATACTATAATTTAAATCTCCACGTTCTTCTTTTACTTTGTACACTTTTGTATTTCACTCTTATCATGATTTCGATGTATATTAAGGGTACATTTGTAAAGGACTTCAGTCCGGTGTTTTACCCATCGAAAGATCGTCGGTTGAGTTTTTGTTTTGATTCGTCGTTTGTTCCATGAGTCCATGTAAAAAGTACTGTGGACACTATTTTTGACTCGTTAATAAGTCGTTGTCATGTTAATAAACACCAAGATTATTTTTCTTATATTACATTACGTCATGAAATTTAACTACTAAGTTGATTAGAGTTGTTTTAACCCCATGGTGACCCTGATTCTTTCGGTATCCATAACAACAACAGTGATATTCGTAAATAAAATACGGTCCGTAGTATTCGGGGTGTCAGTCTCCCCATTATGACCGGCGTATAAAGAATACTTCTTTAACTTCGAACCTCTGTAATAATAGATCCGGTCTCGGGATGTTACAGTCTCGACCTGAATTTTTACACAAAATTCAAGATCTTTGACGTACCATTAATGGTCATACGATAAGACAGAGGAATTATTGATTTATGTAAATAATTAGTATGTTCGGACAAAGACATCAATTTAGTTCGGGTAAATCATTGGGTGACAGACTGTGACTTTGTAAACTTTCCTTTTGACTTACAGATGCTACAAGAATCCTCCAATAAGTTTACACCACGGTCGTATCTTAAGATGGTTTTGGTCACGGATTAACACACACTTTGTCTTGAAAAAACTGTAGATTATGAAATCGTAGTCTATAAGTACCCATGAATGGAACTCGAGAAGACTTGTTCGTTTCTGTTCTCTTGGTGACTCCTACTTAATTTCCCATTGATGAGAGACTTAACTCATTTCTCCATATCTGTTCTTGAATTTAAGACCTAGTGGTTCGTATAAATGTGTAAAACAAAGTTTCCCCCAGTAAAGACTAAATATCGTGGTTCTTTGTCTTCGTAGTTTGAGGAGGGAAAACATCTGAATGAAGTACACGTTTCTTATTTCCTCAAAAACACCACTTGAAACACTAAAATTTATCAATACCACAAGAAGGTACTGTAAAATTTAAAGTTCTTTGTCCAAAACAGAGTCATCTCTCGTCGAGAGTCAAATATCATTTCTAGTTAAACCTGTAAAACGATCCTGGGTAATTCACTTCGGACACTCTTATCTTAAAAATAAAGACAACATTAGATGTTTATGTCACTTATAACCTCATCTACCTATTTTGATATGATAAAATTAATCCAAAAAAAAAGGATAGGGTCAAACGTATCCACATTTTCAATATGTAGACAAGAGAGTGATCCTTCCAAACAAAGGGATTTTTAGTTTTTCTTTCTTATGAAAATAACCCCCTTTAAACGAAATCCCGTAAAACTTATTGGACGGGATTAGGTCTTCTCGAAGGGGTTTGTAATACCTTATCGGTTGTTTACCTCACTTGTTCCCCAGACTATAGAGTATTATATAAGAATCTTTATTAAATTGTAAAGGATTATAAATGTAATCCAAAGGGACCACCGAGCCACCATTTCTTAGGTGGACGGTTCGTCCTCCACGGTTAAGTTAGGAACTCAACCTTCTAGGGGATCTCTTTCTTTACCGTTGGATAAGGTCATAAGAACGGACTCTTTAGGGGTACCTGTCTCCTCGGATCACCCGATGTCAGGCAACCCGGGGTCTTCTCAGTCTGTGTTGAATCGTTGATTTGTTATTGTTACCATAAATACGATCTCCTACTTCCGAATTGTCTTTCGATCAATTTATAAATTGGTTTGGTAACTTTGATCTGTCGTTTTTAAAATTCACCAGTAGAAAAAGTGTTACATTATACTTAAACTCTCCTCTTGGAATGAGACTTCAGAAACCCTTCTAACGGAAGTCTCCGGTAAGGACTCCACGTCCACCTGTCATGTCCGAGACTCTGGACCATGGTAATCCGTGTAATAGTATGTGTCTCCGGGAATTTCGTTCAAGTTTTGGTTGCAATCGTTGAAACACTATAAAAGTGAGAAGTACAGTAAAAGGATATACCGTTCCTATCTGAACCGTCAATACAAAAAGAAATACTTATTTACTACAAAGAACCTAAAACATGTCGATACATAATACTAAATCCGTAAAAATCAATTATCACGTGGATACTTGAACTTAAAGACGTTGGGGTGTTCCGATTTCCGGTCCGGGACTTGTCACTTCGAGGGATTCCAGTATGGTGACACATGTACTGAGAACAGGAAACCGGTCTAAAGAGAAGACTGGGGACTCTTATAATATCCGAGTAGGAAACCGGAGAAAATCTTGGAGTTACCTATAAACCGAAGTTCGTCCGGTCGAACGAATACCTCTAAACACTCCCTGTCGTCATAAAAACTCTACTCGACAGATTTACCTTGGTAAGTCTCCAGACTCTACCTTAGACTCTTTAGACTCTTTCTCTCTCTTTCTTTAATTGTTGTCTACGAGGGACATCACTACTGTCGTTTCTTGTCTAGTCTCAACTCTCTTATTCACTCCCTCTCTTCGACATACCTCGTCCTTACAGGGACTCAAACCGATATTTTCCTTTCCGTCTCCGACCTCCTGCTACACATCAGCTCCTTTCAAACCAAAAAACACATTTTGTAGTCGTAGGGAGTCACGACTACTCTTCGACAGTTATCGTTAAATCTCTGACTTCTGTCTTCGTTTAACTACTTTACTTCAAGGACTCCTCTGTCTTTTTTTTATTATTGGATCTCGTGTTCACTTTATTAATCAAGGACTATTCCTCCTCTATTGGAGACATGAATTCGTTCTTTCCTACCTACGTCTACGTTCATTCAAACAATCAACTGTATTGCCCCTCAACCCCTCCCAAACTTCTTCTATAGTCACAATAAATAATTCTCACTTTCTTTTTCACTGATAAGGTTCAAAATTCTTTTTTCACTTATTCGAACCTTATCCAACGACGTTTCTTATACCCTCTCTGATTGAAATTTTTTCATACCTTTTAACTACCCACTTTATCTCCTTGGTCAACTCCGACCACTGGTGTTCATTCGGTGGTCCCACGAGGTACGACATTGTTATCGACCAGAGTGTCGGGTCCATATTAGACCTTTGTTTTACTCGGTGTCACACACAGGTCACATCTTTAAGGTGGTCCATCCCTCGACCCTCTGACTAGAAACCAATTTTCTTTATCTAACTTTGCTACTTGCTAACTCATTCGATATGTCGCTTCTTATGATTATCCAGTCCATGACGGGTTCTCACTTCATCTCGTTATGTCTCTGGAACGTAAGGTAACCCCAACTTATTGAACACATTCTCCCTTAAGACTCACTGTGAATCCATTCATGTCTCCTGACCCTTCTCTTTAAACCATAGAGACGTCTCCTGCTCTGTCGTCCTAGGTCTGACCTCCAACTCTCAGGACTGGAGGTCTTACACCTAATACTCTTTTCACTGTCCTATTAGTCCTCTAATAGAACCCAGAACCCTCTTGTCCTTCTATGACTTGATCAGAAACTTCTTACTCAGGGGTCCTCCGTCGACTATTTAATGTCGTTCCCTCTCTCCGTCACTTCTCGTCGTCTTCCTCGTAGTCTCCTTTACCTTTAATAGCAATCCCACTGGCACCGTAGATCAAACGGGTATTATTGGGACTAAATGTGGACACTAGGACTGGGTCAATAATTATCACGATATAAAATGAGAATTTTCATAGTAACAAAGATACACTTCATTGTACAAGGGGGACGGAATTTCCCCTCATCATCGGGGTTCCTTTCCAAGAAAGTAAATCCTTTATTTAATACAAATTTATTCACTCTTTTATATTACACCTAAACGAATAAACAAAAAAAACAAACAAACAAAGGAAACAAACTTTCTTCTCAAGGTTTCTGATATATTCTTTCTAAACCTTCTTCTACTTCATCACACATCAGTGTATACTTACACTCTCATCAGTACATACCTAGACTCTCAACCCGATATTTCTTTCGACTCACGACTTTTTAACTACGAAAACTTGACACCACAACCTCTTCTGAGTTTTCAGGGAACCTGACGTTCCTATAGTTTGGTCAGTTGGGATTTCCTTTAGTCAGGACTTATAAGTAACCTTCCTGACTACGACTTCGACTTTGATGTTATGAAACTGGACTACGTTTCTTGCCTGAGTGACCCTTTCTGGGACTACGACCCTTTTTAATTTCCACCCTCTTCCCCTGCTGTCTCCTACTCTACCAACCTACCGTAGTGGTTGAGTTATCTGTACTCAAACTCATCCGAGGTCCTCAGTCACTACCTGTCCCTTCGACCCGTCAGGTACCCCAGCGTCTCTCAACATGTGCTGACTCACTGACTTGACTTGACTTCACTTCATTACCCCGTAACTTAGTCTCCTCTCCTCTATGGTTTATGACTATCATAAACTTGACTCTCATGTTTTCTTTACACAACTAGTGACCTCGAGGGTAGAGGTAAAGTTAAAATAATGGTTGAAAGACTGGGGAAATTTGACCTTAGTCTACTTGTTACTCCGGAAACTTCCAATTTATACGGACAATAATAGATATAAAATTAAAACACCGGTCTCTAACATCGTCAAGAACAAAATGTTCTACTTTCTAAGGTTATTGTTTGTCAATTGTAATAGGTTCAAGGATGTCTAGTAACAGTATTTTACTGGTGATCAAATCTACTATCGAACGACTATAATTATGAGCGTGAATACAAAGTTCGTGAGAAAGGAGACTTGAAACTGTCTAAACCGAAAAAGAGACGGTTGAAGGAAGTTTTAGTCCCATTCTTTTGTTCCGTCGAATTCCGGAGACCTAGTGTATTTCGGACCAAATAAGTGGTTTCAGTCATCTAAAACGGTTCGTAATATGTGACTCTCGACTACCGTTTTCCTATTCTCTTTTATTCAGTCTACTGTTATGGTTTTTAGTTTATCTTTACTTGTCAGAACTATTTTCGTTTTATAAGAACAGACAAAGAACAGTGTCGGTATCCGGTTTTACACGGAAGTTTCTGGTTGCATTGTACATTAGTTTATCTTAACTTCTAAGAAAAGAAATTTTTTTTTTTTTTTTTTGTCAAAACGAAATTGATTTTTGTCTTTAGAGGTAATGTCTAATACTTTTCCTCTGGAAATTCAGTTACTCTATCAAACATAAATTCAGATGTTTATTATATCCTATTATCTTAACTCTGTATTTCGAACGGTTACATTGAATACCTTTATATCTATTTCGGTAAAGGGACTCGATATCTATAAGAAGTCAGTAGAACCATTTATGTGTTCAATTTTACTCACCCTAAAAAGTGAAAGATTTTTACAAGTAAAATTAAATGTTTATCTGACAGGTATCCTTACGAATTACATCTTTCGTACGTCGTAACTAAATTTTATACTTAGTAAATAAATTTTTAGATACGTTAAAAAGTCTTAATGGAGTATTTTTTAGTCAGAGTGACGGATTTTGACACTAAGTGTTTGAACAAAAGACAAAGATTCGGTAGGTACACCGAAACTTTATAAAAAGATACATCGACACAGAAAGTAACGTACTCTTTTAAGTTTCGACCTAATGGGTAACGAGAGGAATCGAAGGGTGAGGTAAGATTTACTTATAGTCTCATAATCTTCACCACATCTCCAAGTTTTTTACAAAGAATATTGTCCCAGAAAGTTTAAGTCCAACGTTGGGTAAGTCAAGTCAAGTCAGTGAGTCAGTACAGACTGAGAAACACTGGGGCACTTGACGTCGTGCGGTCCGGAGGGACAGGTAGTTGAGGGTCTCAGGTGGGTTTGGATACAAGTAACTCAGCCACTACGGTAGGTTGGTAGAGTAGGAGATAGTAGGGGAAGAGGGGGGAGGGAGTTAGAAAGGGTCGTAGTCCCAGAAAAGGTTACTCAGTCGAGAACCGTAGTCCACCGGTTTCATAACCTCAGAGTCGAAGTTGTAGTCAGGAAGGTCCTGACTAGAGGACTCACAATATTGGTCGTAAAAAAATCCTTTACTTTATCTTACCTTGTCACTGTCTCCAAGACCACGATGACTTCCTTTCTTACTTACGGAACTTTTCCAGTTTTAATTGACTCTCGACTCTAATTTTCGTGTATTCATATACACGAAAACAGTAATTTATGTTCTTCGTCAATTCTAGAGACCAAAGTCCACTCGAAAGGTGAATCAAATTGGTGCAGAATAGAATTCACAAACTATCCTCAGTGACGATCAGAAGGCATTAAAAAACTAAACGGTTCACCTTTTGTCTTCAAGACAAGTTCTGACTAAAGACCAATGACAACGTCAGAGAGTCAACACAGTCTGAGAAACGTCTGGGTACTTAAAGTGGGTCCGAAGAGACAGGAAGAGATAGAGGACCTCAAACGAGTTTGAGTCCAGGTAACTCAGTCACTACGACAAGCTTCGACTACTAATCAACTAGGAGGTTATGAAGGATTTTCTTAAATTTGAGTTTAGATCTCTTGTTATTCTACTTTAACATACACATTGTATTTTCTTTCGTTTCCCCTTTCTTTTTTTTAAAACCCCCCCCAGGTTTTTCGACGTCAACTTGTGTTTTGTATGAAGACTTAAGTATCATTAGTCCGTTTTCTCCTTTGTACGATATCTACTGTATCAGGATTAATAGATCCTTCGACACCTTAGTCGTCGGGTTTGTGTGATGTAAAGGGTCAAGTCACGAGGTTCTATTTGACCTAGGCCGACTATCACTGTCTACACGGTAACCGCGATGTTACTAGGTCTCAGAAGTTGGGCCTTCCGGATCCCAGTCTAGGGTCGAGCAGTAAGTCACATTGAATGGTCAACTTTGACAAAGAATTTGAGATAAAGGAGTAGACAATTTCACCTAGGATTACTATATTTAATTGAGTATTCCAAAACACAAAAAAAAAAATTATTCTTAATTTACTTCATTATAAACATTGATAAGATACTAGTTTAAGATACTAGTTAAGATACTAGTTCCGACTCTGGTCGAGACGAGGGACCATTTCCAATATAACACAAAGAAATGAATTAATTCATTCGTTTATAAGACTCACCGACAAAATGTTTTCTGTAAGACTTAGTCACGCTAATGTCAATCCCGTTAATAATTTTACTGTATTTTCGACTGGTAACGAAACATAGAATGCAAAGATAACTCAAGGAAGGGTCATAAAATAGAGAAAGGTAAAAAATTTTCCTTTTAGTCCTTTTATTTGTATAAGAGACGGTGTAGTCAGTCTTATGCTTATAGAGTACGAACAAGAAGTTTTGTAGGAGGAGGATTATTTTATAGAGTCTAAGTCTGAAAAAATACACCTGAAGTCGGTTGACTTTTGATCTCGGAGACACAGTAACTGAATTTTTTGGAGTGGATCGTTGTTTCTTGGGTTGAGTTGGTATGAGTCCAGACCCTACTTTTCAAATGTCAAACGTTTAATAGAGGGGGCTTCTGATTTTGTCTTAGGTCAAAAACAAAAGAGAACAACTCTTAGAAATTCTACCTTTTAAAACTGAACTCGTAAAAATTTCTTTAGTTTCTGTTTTTTTTTTGACATCTGTTTTCGAAACACATACTTTACTGTTTCATAAGTGAGTGTGGAATACGTATTTGACGAGATCAATATAACTTAGTAATTTGGTGTAAAACATAAACACAGGACGTAGATACAAAGATGGTATGTAATATTTATGTGGGAAACATTAAAGTAAATCCAATTGTATAAATCCGTAGATGATAGTTGTAGTTATTACAATAGTAAATTGAGTGTCATTTTAGATAAAAAAGTACGTAGGACTCTTTAGACATACGTCCAGTTCTTCGTTGTCAATCTTGACCTGGATCTTATTGTCTGACCAAGGTTTAACCCTTTACTCATGTAGTTCCGATATATAACAGTGGGACTAATAAATTAAATATATGTCTGATGTAGTACTCTTTACGACCCGACCTACTTCGTGTTCGACCTTAGTTCTAACGACCTTCTTTATAGTTATTGGAGTCTATACGTCTACTGTGGAGGGAATACCGTCTTTCACTTCTTCTTGATTTCTCGGAAAACTACTTTCACTTTCACCTCTCACTTTTTCAACCGAATTTTGAGTTGTAAGTCTTTTACTTCTAGTACAGTAGACCAGGGTAGTGAAGTACCGTTTATCTAGCCCTTTGTTACCTTTGTCACTCTCTGAAATAAAACCCCTTGAGGTTTTAGTAACGTCTGCCACTAACGTCGGTACTTTAATTTTCTGCGAATGAGGAACCTTCTTTTCGACACTGGTTAGATCTGTCGTATAATTTTGCCTCTCTGTAATGAAACGGTCGTTTCCAGGTAGATCAGTTCCTATACCAAACGGGTCATCAGTACACACCTACGTCTCTTCCGTTACCGTCGGGTGAGGTCGTGAGAACGGACCTTTTAGGATACCTGCCTCCTCGGACCACCCGACGTCAGGTACCCCAGCGACTCTCAGCCTGTTCTGACTCGCTGAAGTGAAAGTGAAAAGTGAAAGTACGTAACCTCTTCCTTTACCGTTGGGTGAGGTCACAAGAACGGACCTCTTAGGGTCCCTACCCCCTCGGACCACCCGACGGTAGATACCCCAACGTGTCTCAGCCTGTGCTGACTTCGCTGAATCGTCGTCGTCGTCGTCGTACACACCTACACTCTCAACCTGATATTTCTTTCGACTCGAGACTTCTTAACTACGAAAACTTGACACCAAAACCTCTTCTGAGAACTCTCAGGGAACCTGACGTTCCTCTAGGTTGGTCAGGTAGGATTTCCGTTAGTCAGGACTCATAAGCAACCTTCCTGACTACGACTTCGACTTCGAGGTTATGAAACCGGTGGACTACACTTTTTAACTGAGTAAACTTTTATGGGAATGTGACCCTTTCTAACTTCCGCCCTCCTCTTCCCCTGCTGTCTCCTACTCTACCAACTTACAATAATGGCTGAGTTACCTGTACTCAAACTCGTTCGAGACCCACAACCACTACCTGTCCCTTCGGACAGGACGACGTCAAGGACCTCAGCGTTTCTCAGCCTGTGCTGATTCGCTGACTTGACTTGACTTTTAGATAAAAAAAGTACGAAGACGTAGAATAGAGGGTATCATATGATCTCGTTAAAATATCTTTCTGACTCAGAAAAAGAAATCTTAAGAATAAAGAACTATGTCACTAAATATGTGTAAACCATAATAGTAAAAATTATTTTTAATAGTATCTCCACTTAGGGAGTAGTTATTATATCATATTTTATGATGTTACGACGGATTAATAAGTAAGTAATTTTTAGTGAAAATTACGTTAAAGGAAAAAGAAAAAGATAAAAGTTTATAGATACGGAAAATTTTTTAAATCCGGAAACTGATTTAGTTGGTTTGATAATGACGGAAAACGTCAATAATTTATTTGTAGAGAAACAAAGAGGATTTAGAAACGTCCCAAATCTTTCTCGGATAAAGAATTCACAAAAATTAGGAGAAATCGCTAATATAATATCATAAAGTCAAGTGTGACACGTGCAGATCGTAACCACAGGTAAATCTCATGACACAAGTATAATACATGAAAAATTTTTCACTCGAATACAGAATTTTATCACATACTGAAGTTACACTAGTGTCTTGATTTTGATCCTAATTTCAGATCGAAAGTCTTTGTGGACAATGAATAAGAGTTAAAGAAAATTGATTCCGATCTCTTGTACCATTTGAAAATTAAAAATTGGAAATAAATAAAAAGAAAGTCCATTAAAAGTATAAAAATGGAGAGTCATTTTGACTGTTTAATTCAAAAGTAAACTTACTTTTATTATTCAATGAAACCTGTAATTTAACTTTCATTTTAATTTACATATTCGTATACGATGAATTATCATTACGTCTAAATATCGAGCTATATAATTATAAAATCTGAATGGAAAATACAAAAGTAAATTTTATAACAAGATACCATCCAAAGAAATTCTCGTTATATAAAAGTCTTAACAGCCTTGACAATCAAGTAGAGGAAAGGTGAGTCAAGTATAGAAAGTAAATCGATGTAGTCTTAATTTTAAAAATAACCGTTTAGGTACAACGTTCAACCTACCTCTCCAAAAGAAATAACGTACCTCACTCTTGAAATAATATTAATTAAGTAAAAATAATAAATTTGAAACTAATTAAGATTCTTTATAAATTCCAATGACACCGTCTGACTAAATTCTTAGACTTCTTAATTGAACCCTCCCATAGTTACTGGTGGTACCATATTCTAATTCAAATTTCACTCTATTACTTTCGTGACATTATATAAAACTGTGTTGAGTAAGTGAACTATATAATAAATGGGATAGATATATAAGGTCCTACAGTTTCAGTATTTGAAACTTATAGGAAAAATTTTAGAGATTATTAACTTCACTTTAATTAACACTACACTTTATTATTTTAAAAATTTTTTCTTTGATATCGAACGTCTAATAACAATGACTCGAAATTAAGAAATGATTTTCAACTATACAACGATGGGTAGAGGTATCTGTCTTTTTACACAAAATCCTTTTAATAGGTCACCAAGAATATTATTCTTGGTCTTCTGGAAAAGTTATCTTGATTATTTATAACGAATGAAAATATCAATTGTTTCGTTAAAAATATCTCTGAATAGATCGATTCGTGTTATTGTTGTTATCTCCTTTTTAGTTTTAGAGGGAGTAATGGACGAAGACATTAACATGTACGTTCATACGAACTTCAGAAACTTTTCTCTGTAACACGTCGAACTTATGATTAAAACACTCATGACATTAAAGTGCAGACGATAGGTACAAGTTCGACCAACACGAGACTCCTCGTCGACTTCGAAATACCTTTTGAAACATTTTGTAAGATAAAACTTCGTCAAGAAAAGGAAACGTAGTACACGAGACCCATAAAAAGAAGAAAACACAGAATAAAACTCTTGTAAACATACTTTTGTTCTAGAAACAAAGAATGTTCGTGTAGACGAGAACGACGAATATCTAATGCTCTCATTAGTAGGAGACACTGTAGTATTTGTAAAGGTACCGTTGGGTAACCCGAATGAAAAAAAAAAAAGCATATTATTTTTCAATGTCAGACAGTCGTCGTCACTTCACAAACAGAGTTATGCCTATGTATTATTGAAGGGTCAAAAGACGTAGGTGACGGACACCGGACAAGTAACGTTTTGTGGCTTCAAAAGTAGATAACGTAACTTAAGGGAATTTCAGGTACTGTGACGGTTAAGGTCAATAGGTGTTAAATCACTTTCTTATCCTACGAACTCCTTTGTTTAAGACTCACTGGTTGACATAACATGTCCAAACTGACCATAATCAAGTTATTACCTCCTTTATGTACTATGGAACATAAAATACAAGTCGTCATTTATTACTATATCTAAACTTATGGTCGTCTTTCTAGGACTTCGGGAAATGAACTTTACTAAAATATTTGTCAAAGATGTGGGTGAGTCGGTGAAGTGACGACAGTGATGACAGTACTTTGCATCGATACTCTTTGGAGTCTGACATTAGTAAACCTATCATTCGGTTCCGATGATTTCTCCTGACCTTGATCCTTGTCTGAAAGACCGCACAAGGTGACGTAGTTATAGTCAGTTTTAATACTTCAAAATCAGTGTTGTTGGTTCGTTAGGTATTCTTTTATAAATAACTCGTGAACGATACACGTATCGTGAAAATTCCACCGCATATCTATCAGGGACCGGAAGGTCTGGAAGGAACTACCATTACAGACTAATTGTGTCATAGTTGTAAAAGGGGGGTCATGATGAATCACGACTCCCGAAAGGATCACCGAGTCATCGTTTTTTAGACGGAAGGTTACGTTTTCTGTGCCCAAGCTAGGGACCCAGACCTTCTAGGGACCTCTTCCTTGTCTCCTCCGACCGTCCGATGTCAGGTACCCCAACGTTATCAGCCTGTGTTGAATCGTTGACTTTGTTGTTAAATCAAAACTTCATTTAGGAAAGGAGAAAATAAAATTCATCAGGGTAAAATAAAATTTTTCACATGCACAAACTTTACTTGGTGTAATAAAGTCCTATCAACCACTCGATTCGGGTTTATTGGACAAGACACAACTTACGAATTCCTGTAAACCTCTCTCTCGACTTTTCGTCGACGAGAGACCCACACAAATCAGAGTCTTACCGTCTTTCTTCTGTGTACTAGGACCCATACTGCGTTCATAGTCGACCTGAAGTACTCAGACTTCTATCCAGTCCCTACTCTTCTACTCGTGTCCCAAACTATCGTAGTGGCTGAGTTACCTGGACTCAAGCTCGTTTGAAGTCCTCCATCACTTCCCATCCCTTCAGGTCGTATGACGTCAGGTACCCCAGAGTTTTTCAGCCTGTCATGAATCGTTGACTTGTTGTCGTTGTAGATTCCTGTTTCGTAGGTTTAGGTTCCTTCTTCCGGATCCTCTAGATGGATTCGTCTCCGTCCCGCCCATAACCCGTTTCCATTATTGTCGTCCGTTTACCGTCTCCAGATTCCTTATCCCACAGGTCACGACATCTCTGACCTCTCGTACTCAGTTGTCAGGTAAGTTCGTTTCGACTCGAGTCAGCACCCTCCGGTAAGTGGTACGTGGTCTCCTGTGCCGTCCTCGGTTCACTTCTCCTAGACTTCACAATTTACAGTGTCACTCACTGACGTCAAAAACGTATAAAGTATATGAATAAATAAATAAGTGAGGAAGTCACTGTCTGTGAAAATAATCTGTGTCCTCAATTATTTTGACTGTTTCAATTCGGATACTTTGTGTAAGAGGACCTACTTTGTCTGTTCTTAAGTCGTTAATCTATATATTACTTATAGACAAAATGTACAGTACTTCCTTTATTCGTCCACAGTATTATCGTTTCTTATTTCATCACGCCCACCTCTCCACGATGAATCCAGAGTGACTTCCAGAGAATCTTTGCTATATATTATAACTAAAAAATATTTTAGAAGAACTGAGATGGGGAGAGGTGGTACCGAATGGTTGAAATTTTGATATTGAAATTGTCTGTGTAGGTACCAATCAAGATCTGGGTCTACAACATTAATTGGTCACCGGAGGACGTGGTCGCTAAGAGGTGGTGGTTGTAGGGACTTGACTGGGAACACACACAGGTCAGAGGTCCTAGTCGACTGTTGGACCGAACAGAACAACGATGAATTCAGGAGTACTACTATTAAGGAACAATTTTTATCAAAGAATACTCCCATCTGCAAAGAGAATAAGTCTTCTCTGATTGTATTAGTTGTTCGGATTTATAGAGTCCCCGAATTGTGTAATCTTAAAGCAGGAAACGAGTTTCTTAAATCACTCTAAGTCCTAGAAAGGTTTAAACGAGTTAGTAGAGAAACCCCCTAACCTCCGGAGACGGTTTTAGAGACGAAAAGGGACTGCTTGTTCCCTTCCTTCTGCCGCTCCCTAGTACCCCTTTCATAGATACCCGGTTCGTGTCACGATCACCCGTCCGTAAGAACGTGGAGACACGGGTGTGAGGTAGACTGTCCAGAGCCAGAGTACCGTATAGATGGATATTCCCTCCGAACCTTTACACCAGGCTGATACACGGGACTTCCTTTTTTCTTCATCCAAAACTACTCATGTTATCAGATAGAGAAATAAATTGTTTATAAGTAAAGTGAGAAAAAGGGTGTGCTTCTCGAATGAGTAGAGAGGGATTCACTCGAGTAGTTTCCGAAGTAGGTCAGTGACTTTCTGACACGAAACTAACTTGGTTCTTGTGTCTTTCTTCCGTTACCGTAAGATTCTTTATGCTTTCTGGTTCCTCGCAGTAATTGCATAGGAGAAGAGAACACGACAGAAAGGGACATGATCGGTTAGTGACTGTGTTTTACTACAGTATCTTCCTTTCGCTTTCTACCTCGTTAGGATCAAGGAAGAAAGTAAGGAAGAATAAGTGGTCACTCGGTTTTCATCATTCATTTCCTTTAACTTCCTTACACGTATGTACCTATTCGTTTTATTTTTGTCAACTTAACCCTCATACGTAGTAAAGGTGACCAGACCGTCCTTGTTTTACGTATACGTACGAACTCGGTGTTTTATTCTTAACACATTAAAGTCATTAAGGTGTACTCAATTTACGAGAGCATAAACGTAAATTTTGACCGTACCGTGTTATCTCTCTATTCATTATTTTAATTTATAATAAATCTTATTGTAATTTATGGTTTATATTTTATGGTAATTCAGTTTTTCACGACATTTCTTTCCTATTCTAAAATATAGAATCACGGAAATTACGTCACCAGGGGTTCGAAAATCCGTGGTCTCTAACCAAAGTACCTTCTGTTCAAAAGGGATCTCGTCCTCAGTCCCTACCAAAGCCCTACTAAGTTCATGTAATATAAATAACACGTGAAATAAAGATTAGATTACGACGACGACTAGACTGTCCTCCATGGTCAGGTACTGGGTCTCCAACCCCTGGGGACGAAATTACCGTTGAAAGGGGTCCCCGGGATGTAAAAATAAAACGTCACCTGTGACGTTTAATACATCGGAAGGGATCCAAGTGACTCGACGCAGGGAGGGACTCATATTGACGTTATTTTCGAAGGTCAGTCTTTTTCTTAACCTATGTGTGTCGACAGTCACTGGGTGTTTTTACTACTTAGGAAAACCCATCCGTGACAGATGGGTTCCGACTGACGGGTTCTACGTCAAAGAACAAGACAGGGACTTAGACGGAAGATACTGGGAACCGAGTAGAGAGACTCTCGAAGAAGGAATCGGTAATAGGAGCCGTCTTTATTGACTGTACCAACAACTCCTTCCGGCAGAGGAACATTTAACACTTCGAAACCATAGAAAGAAGAACAGATTCCCACTAAAATTACTGAGAGACCGAGTGTCAAAGGGACTGTGATTTTAAGGAAGTTTTTCAGAAAACCCCACTGAAGGAACCACCAAGTCACCAACTGAGACTCGAGGGTTACATCCCCCCGGCCCAAATTAAGGACCAGTCCTTTAACCTAGGGTGCACGACGTTGATATGGGTCACGTCAGTTTATTTAAATTTTTTTATTATTAAAAACCGTTCAAAGACTACACAAGGGAAGGTCAATCAAGGTATACGGTTCCAAAAAACAAATCAAGACAAAAAAAAAATGATCCGTATCAATAATTTGAACGGAATAAAAGACAAAGGACTAGGGATACAAAAAGGAAGTTAAATTCCCATCCATGGAACTCCGTGGGGGGGGGGGTTGTTTTACTGGAAAAGTGATATCCCCTGACCCTACGTTTTCATCCTTCAGTTCTTTATGGACCTCATTGTCCGTTTAAACCGGAACCTTGTGCCCTACTTCGTCCCGTTTCCAATTATCTCAAAGCTGTTCTCTTGTGTGACCAGTATCGTTTGTGGGAAAAGGTTACTGTGTTCTCTTTTGAGATGTGTGTCTGTAGTGGTCTACCAGTTGTGACTTCAGTCTAACTAATATAAGAAACGTCGCCTTCTACCTCTTCGAGATATGTCAGTCGTTTTTTTTTGGCCCTCGACTGACACCGAACCTAGTACTTGAGAACTAACGGTTTAATTCTGAGTTTAACTTCCTTCATCCCTTTTAGTCTGGTAGTCCATACTGGATTTAGTTTAAGGAATGTTAATATGTCACCTTCACTGTTTGTCTAAGTTCCCTTATCTAGACTATCTGTCTAACGGACTTCTTGATACCTGACTCCAAGTACTGTAACATGTTCCCCGTACCTAGTTCTGGTAGGGGCACTTTTTCCTTACGTTTTTTTACCGACAGACTCCTCTGGAATGTTTGTCGACATTTTTCTTCTCTTCGTTTTTTGTTTCCTCTTTTCCTTTCTATTTGGGTAAACTTTCGTCCAAAGTTTCTTCTCCTTCCTCTCTATTCTTTCGGAAGGAGTCACTACTCACGTTTCTTTATCTCCTTTTGTTATCTTACCCTTTCTGATCTCTAGAGAAGTTCTTTTAATCTTTATGGTCCCCTTGTAAAGTACGTTTCAACCCGTGTTATTTCCTGTCTTTGCCATACCTAGATTATCTTCGTCTTCTATAATTCTTCTTCACCGTTCTTATGTGTTTGATATGTTTTTTCTAGAAGTGTTGGGTCTATTAGTGCTACCACACTAGTAACTGGATCTCGGTCTGTAGGACCTTCCACTTCAGTTCACCCGGGATCCTTCGTAGTGACACTTACTTCGATCACATCCACTACATTAAGGTCAACTCGACAAAGTTTAGGACTTTCCACTACGACACTTTCACGACGTGAGTTATACGGTCGTTTGACCTTTTGAGTCGTCACCGGTGTCCTGACCTTTTCCAGTCAAAAGTAAATTTAGGGATTTTTTCCGTTACGGTTTCTTACGAGTCTGATGGTGTGTTAACGTAAGTAGAGTATCCGATCATTTCATTACACCTTTTAAGAAGTATCCGAAGTTGTCACGCACTTGACACTTGAGGGTTTACAAGTTCGACCTAAATCTTTTCCGTCTCCTTGGTCTATAGTTTAACGGTTGTAGGCGACCTAGTAGCTTTTTCGTTCTCTCAAGGTCTTTCTGTAGATGAAGACGAAATAACTGATACGGTTTTGGAAACTACACACCTAGTGAGATTTGACACCTTTCTCTACCCTTATGGTCTGGTGGACTGGACGGATAACTCTTTAGACATAAGTCCAGTTCTTCGTTGTCAATCTTGACCTGTACCTTGTTGTCTGACCAAGGTTTATCCTTTTTCTCATACAGTTCTGACATATAACAGTGGGAAGAATAGATTGAATATACGTCTCATGTAGTACTCTTTACGACCCGACTTTCTTCGTGTTCGACCTTAGTTCTAACGGTCCACTTTATAGTTATTGGAATCTATACGTCTACTGTGGTAGGAATACCGTTTTTCACTTCTTGACTTCTCGGAGAACTACTTTCACTTTCTCCTCTCACTTTTTCAACCGAATTTCGAGTTGTAAGTCTTTTGATTCTAGTACCGTAGACCAGGGTAGTGAAGTACCGTTTATCTACCCCTTTGTCACCTTTGTCACAGTCTGAAATAAAACCCCCCGAAGTTTTAGTGACGTCTACCACTAGCGTCGGTACTTTAATTTTCTGCGAATGAGGAACTTTCCTTTCAACGCTGGTTGGATCTATCGTATAATTTTTCGTCTCTGTAATGAAACGGTTGTTTCCAGGTAAATCAATTTCGATACCAAAAAGGTCACCAGTACATACCTACACTTTCAACCTGATATTCCTTTCGACTCACGGTTTATTAACTACGAAAACTTGACACCAAAACCTCTTCTGAGAACTCTCAGGGAACCTCTCTAGGTTGGTCAGGTAAGATTTCTAGTCAGGACCAACAAGTAACCTTTATGAATACAACTTCGACTTTGAGGTTATGAAACCGGTGGACTACGTTTCTTAACCGAGTAAACTTTTGTCGGACTATGAACTTTTCAAACTTCCTCCCTCCTCTTCCCCTGTTATCTCGTACTCTACCAACCTACCGTAGTGGTTGAGTTACCTGTACTCAAACTCATTTGAGGCCCTCAACCACTACCTGCCCCTCCAGACCACACGACGTCTCGTATCCCAGCGTTACTCAGCCTGTTCTGAGTCGTGGACTTCACTTAACTTGACTTGGAGCTCCGTTAGTCGTTGTTATTCGATATCACCCTTTCCGAGACAGAGAATCATATTCCCTCCTCAACAAACCCTTTGGAGTGACCAAAAACACTGAGTCCAGTAAAAAAATGAATTCCAGGGTTTCGATAAGGGTAAAGTTAGTACCTTCCGGGAACTAGGGACTTGAAAGATGAGAACGGTAAGAGGTGGACTTTTAGTCGGGTTTAAGTGGACTCACGTACAGAAAGAACCCATCTATCACCGGTTATGTCAGACGGGACTTTCAAGGTTGGAGAAAGCGATCTCGATGTCTGAGTCAGTAAACACCAATCGGAAGGTTCAAGAGGGTATTGTCGGAATGACTTTTACACGACTCCGTACCGTCTTGAGAGGTCTGTAGGACCGACGAAATCATATATAGAAATGGAAGACGACCAGTCAGTGATTTAGTGACAGTGAATAGAACGCCAAAACAATATTGTCGTCGTCTACAGCATCTTGGTTAAAGAAAAAAAAAAGTTAGACATGTGCTATCGATGTCATTGACTTGTGATTTTAGAATCACGGAATTATATGATTTCGAATGAAAACAAGTATATTGTGTGATAACCTCCAAATACTCCTCACTTTGTATGATACGTCACTAATTCTTTTGATCCGAGGGGGGCAGAATAAAATACAACATAATGGTTTTAAAAATAAAAATTTTCTAGAACCAAATTTGAAAAACAACTTCGTTACCTTTCCAGACAATCTTCAATTCAAATTATGAATAGAAAGTACCGATAGTGTAGACTTTTTATCGAGGAGTAGTAGTCTCCATCTCGGTTTACCTTCTTTATATATAAACGGACGTGATTTTTTTTATACTATAAGGCAAAAGTTAAGACAAGTGTTTCAGTGTGTATCTACAACAACTTTAAACTGAAGATTTAAATTTAAAGGTAGAAGGGACTACAACTAATCACCAAGAATGTTTCGTTAATTTTCCGATAAAATTAAAACTGTTTACTTGAAGTTTGAGTGATTTTATAAAAATTCGCTCAGTTCTTTAAGGTAAAAATTTATAAGATCCTTACTCCTAACTATTCATAAAAATTTCCACCGTTTAAATAAATGTAATTAGATGTTTTTTAATATAACTTCAGTAAAGTCTTTAAGGAAAAGTTTTATATGGAGGTATCGTACTGGAAAAAACTTTATCGTTAATAATAAAATAAGTAACAATTTTGTAATGGATGGGGGCACTTCCTTAACCACTAAATTTACTAACGTTCACAGATACCCGTCATATCGTTGTCTTTTATAGAGGTTGGTCTTCGACTCACAGTTTCCTCTAAACCGTACATCGGGTAACTTGAGTCAGAAAGTCCCGTGTCTCCTGTCACACTTCCCCGTTTTTCTAATCTAAATCTCCTTAGTTACTTTATATAGACCGTGTCGATATTATGGTGAATGACCATACGCACCACTGGACATTCTCTTACTTTCACTCACTTACTTACTCTCATAGGCATTGTTCGGGAGGTCGACACCTTAAGGTTGTGAAAAGAGTCTTTTGAAGTATA
The DNA here is from genome assembly GCA_006410555.1 of Capra ibex. Taxonomy (NCBI): domain Eukaryota; kingdom Metazoa; phylum Chordata; class Mammalia; order Artiodactyla; family Bovidae; genus Capra; species Capra ibex. The sequence continues at coordinate 31,897,990 of SJYO01016970.1, read as the reverse complement.
ACAACATAAGTCAAGTCAAGTCAAGTCAAGTCAGCGAGTCAGCGTAGGCTGAGAAACGTTGGGGTAGTTAGTGTCGTGTGGTCCGGAGGGACAGGTAGTGGTTGAGGACCTCAAGTGAGTCTGAGTGCAGGTAACTCAGTCACTACGGTAGGTCGGTAGAGTAGGAGACAGCAGGGGAAGAGGAGGACGGGGGTTAGGGAGGGTCGTGGTCTCAGAAAAGGTTACTCAGTTAAGAAACGTACTCCATCGGTTTCATGACCTCAAAGTCGAAATCGTAGTAAGGGAGGTTTCTTTAGGGTCCCGACTAGAGGAAGTCTTTCCTGACCAACCTAGAAGAAAGTCAGGTTCCCTGAGAGTTCTCAGAAGAGATTGTGGCGTCAAGTTTTCGTAGTTAAGAAGCCGCGAGTCGAAAGAAGTGTCAGGTTGAGTTCCAGGTTAACAACATAATTATATACTATTTTCTGACAACGCTAGAGATTACCCCAGAGAAGAGATTTGTTTAACTCTTTATTTTACTGTACATCCACTTATGTTTAATAGTAAAAATAATGGTTTTAAATCCAATCTTTTACATTGTTGCACCCTCGGCTTGCCCGGACGATTGTTCTGAGGTGTCACTCGTCTGAATGGACAAGTCAGATCCGGAATGATCCGTCCCCGACCGGAGGGGTCCTCTCTTCGGACGAGTTCATTGTGACTGATGTAACCCAAACTCCCTCTCTCTGATTCTTTACCGGATCTTTTACGGTAGACTATCTTCGTTGAGTAGTCTTTTGTCACTAGGGGAGAAAGTTTCTAGTGAATTTATCTAGATCCCACTAGGGTCCCAGTTGGGTACATAATTTATAGTTATTTAAATTTTTTATGTAAATAAATAAACCGACGTAGTCCAGGATCAACGACGTACATCTTAGCTCAAGGGACGCTCGTACAAGTCAGAGATTCAACACAGTCGAGACGGACGGGTGATCCGAGGAGACATGTACCCTCTTATGACCCCTGTTCTTATGTCCTCACCCAACGGTAAAGGAAGAAGTCCCTAGAAGGGATGGGTCTCTAGCTTCGACTTAGAGGACATAACCGTCCGTCTAAGAGATGGTGACTCGATGGGCCCTTCGGGAGAACCAAAGGACTGGTCCCTAGTTTGGACCAGGGGAACGTAACCCTTGAGTGTCAGAATCGGTGACCTGGTGGTCCCTCCAGGGGTTTACAGTCACATAAATTTATCTAAAGAAAGGATCTATTTTTTATCGATGTTTAAGATTTTAAAAGGAAGAAATTGGGGCTCTCTAAAAAGACGTCGGGGAGATTCCCACACGTATGGGATGCAAGTTTTGGTGACCCAATTTCTGAGATGACAACCTGGTTACAACCGTTCAAATCAGGATAGAGTCAAGGACCATTTGTAGGGTCGGTTTCCGTCTTCCTTAAGGTATGGGAGACGAACACAAGTCAGTGATTCAGTACAGGTTGAGAAACACTGGGGTGTCTGACAACGGGCAGTCCGAGGAGACAGGTACCCTAATAGGTCCGTTCTCATAACCTCACTCAACGGTAAAGGAGGAGGTCCCTAGAAGGACTAGTTCCCTAACTTGGACACAGAGGACGTAGAAGACGTGACCGTCCACCTAAGAAATGGTGACTCGGTGGACCCTTCGAGTCAAGGGGAGATTATGTTAACCTGAGAGTAGATCCGTATGGTCTTAGTCGAAATTGAATCGGGGTGAGAGTCGGTTCGAAGTCCGGGTAGAATAAGAGACTGAGAAACACCCATCGATCGTAGTTGGACAGTGGTGGCGAGTCAAGATTCGACTCACGATGACTGTCCTACAGTCGGAATACTAATATATACTTCCTGTTATATACACAGTTACGTGAATTCAGAAAGAAATTAGACCATATTCTCAATCTTGCTGTAAGAAAAAAATAGACGAACTGAGAACCGCTTAGTTCGTTCTCCAAAATTCTTCTTTGCATTACATCAAATAAGATACTTATATTAAAATCCAAGGACGGTTATCGAAGAATTATTCTTTTCTTAGATTTTGTTGTTTTTGATATTTCCCTCTATAATTGTTTACTGTAGACGTTGAAAGAAGAGAGAAAAACTGTCCTTGGTGAAAATTTGTATTTGAAAAGTAAATTCTTGTCGAAATCTAAATAACTTTTTATCAACGTTCCTTTCATATTTTTCATCTACGTATTAAAGAATGGGTCAAAGTTTAGGTAAATTTTTAAAAAAACGTACATATAAATAAATCAATCTAACCAAACGAAAAAAAATTTTAGTACACGTAAATTTTAACGAAGTTGTTTAGTCCCGTTATAAAAGTTATAAACAAACTCCTCTATGGTGACAATATAAGGTCTCCAAATCCCATTATCTTTGTGGGATAAATCTTAAGTCTCGATACTGGAGACTGGAAGAATTCATCCAAATCTTCTCGAATTTTGACGGGGACACCCGTTTATAAAATCCTCAACTACTCGTAAGTCAAAGTGAATTCTATGTAGAACAGTAGTTATGTGGGTTCTCTGACTGTTAGAGATAAACAACGAATTACTATCACTTGGACCTCAGATGACCTCAAGGAACAGTCGAGGTCCTGACTTTTCCTCTCAGTAAAACTCCTCTTCTATTAGAAACTTACTGAGTATTCCAGTGATCATAAAATTTCTCAAACGTCATCGAATCTTCGAACAACAGGTTATCGGGTTTCTCTTCTTACTTACTTGAACTTTACTCCCTTACACTAACGGGGAAACAGTGACTTTGGAGTACGGAAACTTTATATGTAATGAACTCCCGTCTCCACGACTAAGATGTACATCTTTAACACAGACTGTGTATCAACTGTGAGTTATCTATGAACAACTAACTGAGTGAGACTTCTTTGAATCGTTTGGATGAGACATATTCCCGAAGGGACCACCGAGTCTCCAATTTCGCAGACGGACGTTACACCCTCCGGACCCAAGCTAGGGACCCAACCCTTCTAAGGGACCTCTTCCTTTACCGTTGGGTGAGGTCATAAGAACGGACGTCTTAGGGTACCTGTCTCCCCGGACCACCGATGTCAGGTGTCCAGCGTTTCTCAGTCTGTGTTGACTCACTGAGATCCGATCCATCCATGAGACATATTTCTCATTTTTCTCCGATGACTTAACAGTTGTATTCTTTCTTCGGAATCGTCCTTCTTTAAGTACTGAAACGTAGGATAAAAATTTACAAGTTTAAGACATCCCTTCTACGTATGTACCAGGTCCTTCGTTTGTTTTATGTTATCGGGGACGTCTCTTGTGTCTTTGTTAAAGAATGACTTTAGATCTCGTAAACTTTCAACCCACATCAACTCTTACCAGTGACCGATTCTCCTTGGATTTGTATCTGTCCGAACAGTCATCTACAGTTACCACGACTAGTGTGCACCGTCATCATCCCTCTAAGATCAATGGATCCTACCGAAACTGTCTGTGAACAACCTTCTATACTGTGAACCATATTTTTCTACGAAGAAACCTGTTAATAGTAACTAAGAGAGAAACGTGTGATGGACAACGTTTTATGTATACAACTATAAAGTACATTATTAATAACCGTACGAACTGTTTGGATCTGTCGAATAATTCTTCGTCTCTGTAGTGAAACGGTTGTTTCCAGGTATATCAGTTTAAATACCAAAAAAGGTCATCAGTGCATGTCTACACTCTCAACCTGGTAATTCTTCCGACTCGTGACTTCTTGAATACGAAAACTTGACACCACAACCTCTTCTGAGAACTCTTAGGGAACCTGTCGTTCCTCTAGTTTGGTCATTTAGGATTTCCTTTAGTTGATACTTATAAGTAACCTTCCTGACTACGACTTCGAGGTTACGAAACCAGTGGACTACGATTCTCGGTTGAGTAACCCTTTTTTGGGGACTACGACCCTTGTTAAATCCCGTCCTCCCCTTCTCCCACTATCTCTTATTCTACCAATCTACCGTAATAGTTGAGGTTACCTGAACAACAATAACAACAAGTCAGTGAGTCAGTACAGGCTGAGAGACGCTGGGGTACCTGACGTCGTGTGGTTCAAAGGGACAGGAAGTGATAGAGGGTCTCAAACGAGTTTGAGTACAGGTAACAGCAACTCCGGTAGGTTGGTAGAGTAAGAGACAGTGGGGCAAGAGAGGAGAATGGGAGTTAGAAAGGTCGTAGTCCCAGAAAAGGTTACTCAGCCGAGAAGTGTAGTCCACCGGTTTCATAACCTCAAAGTCGAAGTCATAGTAAGGAAGGTTACTTATAAGTCCCGACTAAAGGAAATCCTAACTGACCAACGGACAGGAACGACAGGTTTCCTGAGAGATCGAGATCGAGAATTCTCAGAAGAGGTCGTGGTGTCAAGCTTTCATAGTCAAGAAGTCACGAGTCGGAAGAAATACCAGGTAGGGAGTCTAGACATGTACTGATGACCTTTTCGGTATCGAAACTGATATGTCTGGAAACAGTCGTTTCACTACAGAGACGAAAAATTATACGACAGGTCCAAACAGTACCGGAAGGAAGGTTCCTCTTTCGTAGAAAATTAAAGTACCGACGTCAGTGGTAGACGTCAATAAAACCTCGGGTTCTTTTATCAGACAGTAACCAAGGTAAAAAAGGGATAGATAAACGGTACTTTACAACCCTAGTACTCGAACTCGTTTGAGGTCCTCGGTCACTTCCTGTCCCTTCGGACCACATGACGTCAGATACCCCAGCGTTTCTTAGTCTGTACTGACTCGTTAACTTGTTGTTCCAGTCACACGTGGTTCCCTTCCATAAAAAACCAAAAATACATTGGTGACCAATTCGGTGTATTATTATAAAACCTTATTATTTAGGGAAAATATAATAGACATAGAAGATTATTATAAATGATAAATAACCCATGACTGATTCATAAGTTCTCTGACACTTCATAAAACGAGATTAGGATTTTTTTGAGTGTACCAACTATTATAATATTAAAGGTAAACTTTATACTCCTTTATTCAGGATCTCTTTTCAATTCTTTCAGGGAGTATGAGTGTGTAGATTATTTAAACTTGACTTTGGATCTAAAATAACTAAGCTCTCGGACGTTTGTACTAGTAATACAATTTAAGTAAAGATTTTTCAATTTATTTCACTTGACACACGAAAGAATAATGTAACAAAGTAAAAAGACGGTGATTTGTTACATCGAATTTGGTTTACATATTATTTGTACACTTAATCCCAAACGACAGAATCTTAGTTCAATAAGAGGTAAATGAAGTAAGTTGTTAAGACATGAAATGGAAGGAATACATAAATCGTGAAGTATCTTTTATGTTTCTTTGTATTCTGTGTCTCGGACGGGAGTCCCTAAGATACAGGAACTCTTATTCTCGGGGAGGTATGTGTGCTGTTTAATTAGTATTTCAGATATAATTTACAAGGTTTCACTTAACATCTCTGTACAGTGTCCACAAGTCTTCTTTGTCCTTGGTGAGATACGAACTCAACTGTACCTATCAGAATACCCCCACCTTTAAATTACTAAGGAATTTCACTCTTCCTGAACCCATCTATGGTTTCATTATTGGATGAAGAGACGGAGGAGGAAGATGTCTTTTCTCCCACTTGTGTCTAATGTTTCATTTTTATTAGTGACTACATAGGTATCCCTTCATTAATTTGATCAAATTCATCTTTCATATTAAAAATGACCCTTTGTCATTCTCTTCTTTTCCTTTTAATACTTATACACTCTTTTCGGAACTTCCCGGTCAGTTTCAAAATGAGACACCCCGTCCCCTTCCTTGGACCCTGAATCTACCAACGTCGTTCTTCCCAACCAACACGTCTTTGAACCTACCTAAATCTCTAACAGTATGACTCATTTTATTCTGTCTGTGTCTGTTAGTGGTATCTATAGTATACCATAGTAAATATACACCTGATTTTTTTTTCCTGTATTTACTAAATATTTTGTCATCTCAGTACCTATATCTTTTGTTTGTATGCCGATGGTTCCGTATTCCTCCCCTTCTCTATTTAACCCTATAACCCTAACTGTATATGTGTGTGACGGTTCATATTTTAACTATTGATTATTCCTGGACGACATATCATGTCCCTTGAGATGAGTCATGAGACATTATCGAATATACCCTTTTCTTAGATTTTTTATTTCTCACCTATATACATAAGTATATTGAGAAAATGAAACGATATGTGGACTTTGATTGTATTGTAACATTTAGCTGATATGAGGTTATAAAACAAAATTTCCCCAGGGACCTGACTCACTTCACCTTCCCTAGTTTATTGATTCGAGACCCACCTTCCTTTTATTTATTCTTTGGGTCACCTTCTCCCCCTTTAAATACCAGTTTCTCCCTCTCCTAGTTCTGACTTTAGAACCATTTAGACTTGACATACTTTTACGGTAGATATTTTTCAACCAGTACAACCACCTCGTGGTAATATCTCTTCCGTATATAAATTACCTAAATTTCTTTCGTTTCTTAAAATTTACGTGACATATTACACTCATAAGTTGTTCATCAGACTTTAACAACTACTGCCATGACAAACAAATACAAAAAATAACCAGGTGTGGTGTCGTACACCCTAGAATTAAGGGACTGATCCCTAACTTGGGTCCTAGGAATTTAACCTTCGGACCTTAGAATTGACGACCTGACGGTCCATCCTAGACCATGAACGAAAATTCCTGTTTCTCTTTTTACATTCGGTATGAGACTGTAAGATTTTTATTTTTCCTTCTCAGTCCAAACAACCCCCTTTTCCCTCCGTCTCTCTTTTTTTTCCTTCACGTTTATCAATTTTCGCCACTTACGAGATTTATAATTTCCTTCATTTATCTTTTTTAACTATTACTACTCAATTTCTAGACCTCTGGGTTTCTGGTCAGTGAAAGAGAAAAGAGGTGACTCACTATACTCTTCCCGTTTCCACACTAGATGTGATCTATGATTTTATACGACACCGTAAAAGATTTTTTTTTTTTTTTTAGACCAGAACGAATTCTTCTTACATTACTTTATTCTAGTATTTTATTAATAAAGTAAATTGTAAAAAGCCACTGTTAATATGTTGACACGTTCTCTTCAAATTCTCTTTAAAATATTATGTATGGTAGTTATCTTTCTTTCCTGATTGACACCCTTTACCTCTGTTTAGTATTTTAGTATAGACTTTCAACCCTTCTACACCGCCCTCTCCGCCCACCGGCGTCAAACCTGGAATCTCCCTCGGACCACCCATGTCAAGTACCGTAACGCTTCTCAGTCTGCGTTGACGCTCTGACTCGTACGTGTGTGCTCTTTGTCCTAAATCCCATTCTTCAATCAAAGTTCGGAAGACTTCTTGTTGTGTCTGTAAAGGTCCCTATCCTATAGTCCTCTCCGTTCGGAGAAGTGTTTGTACCTGTCTCTTTCTATTCAAAGTGATAGAACTTATCTTACGATGACAAAACTTTTTAGAACTGAAACTCTCCAAGGAACCTGTTCGCCCCCACCTGCGAAGGGGTCACCGAGTCTCCCATTTCTTAGACGGACGTTACACCCTCTGGACCCAAACTAGGGACCGACCTCTTCTAGGGGATCTCTTCTCTTACCGATGTGTGAGGTCATAAGAACGGACCTCTTAAGATACCTGTCTCCTCGGACCACCCGATGTCAGGTACCCTAGTGTTTTTCAGTCTGTGTTGACTCACTGATTTTGAAAAGAGAAAAAGTGAAACCTACTCACCTCTTACTTCCCCTCTAAGAAATACTTTACATCCTTCGTTTTGTTGAGACGGAGATCCTTGCAACAGGAGGTATACTTTGATTTACAGGTAGACCCTCTGAACTTATTGACTGTAAAATGAGGAGGAAGTGAGGTCATTCCCGAAGGGACTATCGAGTCAACCATTTCTTAGACGGACGTTACGTCTTCTGAGACAAAGCTAAGGACCCAACCCTTCTAGGTGACCTCGTACCTATCCGATTGGTGAAGTCGTAAGACCGGACCTCTTAAAGTACCTGATAGCCCAGGGTTTGTCAGTCTTCGATGAAAGTGAAAGTGAAAAGTGAGGCCATTTGACTTATATTACTACAGAAATTTAGTGATCTTGTAAAAATTCACAGGGACTATAGTAGTTTTCTTCTTACCTAACAACATACGAAGAAAGAAAGAAGTCAGTAGTGGTGTTTACTATAAAGAAAATTCTTCCGAAACCGTACCTCTCTTCACACACATACTTATGTACCTCCCTTGGGGTCACCTTATCAACCAATTGGGGCCCTAAGAAAGCCGTCATTGGTAACAGATTTTGAGTGTACAAAACTAACTTTAATCCAAGTAGATCGAGGAAATTCCGACTTCAGTAATCACTATGGTCAAACTCAATATGTCAGTACTACAGTTAGTATTGGATTCGGTTGGATTATCTACCTTAAGGGATCGAGTCAAGTCAAGTCAAGTCAGTGAGTCAGTACAGGCTGAGAAACACTGAGGTCCTTGACGCCGTATAGTCCGAAGGGACAGGTACTGGTTGAGGACCTAGGATGAGTTTGAGTACAGGTGACTCAGGCACTACGGTAGGTTGGTAGAGTAGGACAGTAGGGGAAGAGGAGGACGGAAGTTAGAAAGGGTCTTAGTTCCAGAAAAGTTTTCTCAGTCAAGAAGGGTAGTCCACCGATTTCGTAACCTCAAAGTTGAAGTCGTAGTCGAGAAGGTTACCTATGAGTCCTAACTAGAGAAAATCCTACCTGACCAACATAGAGGAATGTCAGGTTCCCTGAGAGTTCTCAGAAGAGGTTGTGGTGTCAAGTTTTCGTAGTTAAGAAACCGTGAGTCGAAAGAAATATCAGGTTGAGAGTGTAGGTATGTACAGATGACCTTTTTGACATCCTGGTAAAACCGTTTCATTACAGAGACACAAAATTATACGACAGATCCAACCAGTATTGAAAAGAAAGTTCCTTGTTCGTATAAAATTAAAGTATCGACGTCAGTGGTAGACGTCACTAAAACCTCGGGGTGTTTTATTTCAGACAGTGACAAAGGTGACAAAGGGGTAGATAAACGGTACTTCACTACCCTGGCCTACGGTACTAGAATCAAAAGACTTACAACTCAAAATTCGGTTTTAAAAAGTGAAAGGAAAAAGTGATAATAGTTTTTTAAGAAATCAATAAGAAGTGAAAGACGGTATTCACACCATAGTAGACGTATAGACTCCAATAACTATAAAGAGGACCGTTAGAACTAAGGTCGAACACGAAGAAGGTCGGACCGTAAAGACGTATATTCAATTTGTTCGTCTCACTGTTTTATTTCGGAACTGTATGAGGAAATGTCTAAACCTTGGTCAGACAACAAGGTACAGGTCAAGATTAACAACGAAGAACTGGACTTATTTCAAAAGAGTCTTCTGTCCAATCCACCAGACCATAAGGGTAGAGAACTACTTGAAAGGTCAAACAACACTATGTGTGTCAGCTTCCGAAACCGTATCAGTTATTTCTTCATCTAAAAAAGACCTTGAAAAAACGAAAAAGATACTAGGTTGTCTACAACCGTTAAACTAGAGACCAAGGAGACGGAAAAGATTTAGGTCGAACTTGTAGACCTTCAAGTGTCAAGTACATGACGACTTCGGACCGAACCTCTAAAATTCGTAGTGAAACGATCGTACACTCTACTCACGTTAACACGTTATCAAATATGTAAGAAACCGTAACGGAAAGAAACCCTAACCTTGACGACTCAAAAGGTTTAAACGACTGTATAACTCACGTCGCGAAAGTGTCGTAGTAGAAGGTCCTAAATTTTATCGAGTTGACCTTAAGGTAGTGGAGGTGATAGAAACAAGTATCACTATAAAGGATTCCGGGTGAACTGAAACATAAGGTCCTACAGACCGAGATCCACTCACTAGTGTGGTAGTACTAATAGACTTGGTACTTCTTGAAAAAATATATCAAGACATATAAGAACGGTGGAGAAGAATTATAGAAGACGAAACAGTCCAGGTACGGTAAAGACAAGAAATAACTCGGGTAGAAACGTACTTTACAAGAGAACTATAGAGATTAGAAGAACTTCTCTAGCGATCAGAAAGGGTAAGATAACAAAAGGAGATAAAGAAACGTGACTAGTGACTCCTTCCAAAAGAATAGAGAGGGACGAGAAGAAACCTAGAGAACTTACCCATATAGAAAGGAAAGGAGGGAACGGAAAGTGAAGAGAAGAAAAGTATCGATAAACATTCCGAAGGAGTCTGTCGATAAAACAGAAAAACGGAAAGAAAAAGAACCCCTACCAGAACTAGGGACGGAGGACATGTTACAGTGTTTGGAGACAGGTATCCAGAAGTCCGTGAGACAGATAGTCTAGATTAGGGAACTTAGATAAAGAGTGAAACTGACATATTAACATTCTCTAAACTAAATCTAGTAAGGATTTACCAGATCATCAAAAAGGGATGAAAGAAGTCAAATTCAGGCTTAAACCGTTATTCTTCAAGTACTTGACTCGGTGTGAGTCGAGGGTCAGAACAAAAACGACTGACATATCTCGAAGAGGTAGAAACCGACGTTTCTTATATTAATTGGACTAAAACCATAACTGGTAGGACACTATAGGTACACATCTCTGAAGAGAACACAACAACCTTCTGTCACAAACGATACTGGTCACACAAGAGAACAGTTTTGAGATAATTGGAAACGGGACGGAGTAAGACATAAGGTTCCAGTTTAAACGGACAATGAGGTCCATAAAGAACTGAAGGATGAAAACGTAAGGTCAGGGGATATTACTTTTCCTGTAGAAAACCCCACAATCAAGATCTAGAACATCCAGAAGTATCTTAGTAAGTTGAAGTCGAAGAAGTCGTAATGACCATCCCCGTATCTGAACCTAATGACACTATAAATTACCCAACGGAACCTTTATTTGTCACTAGTAAGACAACAAAAACTCTGACATATGTTCATGACGTAAAGTCTGAGAAAACGACTGATACTCCCGATGAGGTAAAGAAGATTCCCTAAGAACGGGTGTCATCATCTATATTACCAGTAGACTCAATTCAACGGGTAAGGTCAGGTAAAATCAAGTAACTAAGGAGATTACAGCTACAAGTGAGAAGGAGAGAGGACAAACTGGTGAAGGTTAAACGGAACTAAGTCCCTGGATTGTAAGGTCCAAGGATACGTTATAACGAGAAATATCGTAGTCTCAAATGAAGATAGTGATCAGTGTAGGTGTTGACCCACAACAAAAACGAAACCGAGGTAGAGAAGTAAGAAAGACCTCAATAAAGAAGTGACTAGAGGTTATCGTATAATCCGTGGATGGTTGGGCCCCTCAAGTAGAATGTCACAGGATAGAAAAACGGAAAAATATGACAAGTACCCCAAGAGTTCCGTTCTTATGACTTCACCGAACGGTAAGGGAAGGGGTCACCTGGTGCAAAACAGTCTTGAGAGGTGGTACTAGACAGACAGAACCCACCGGGATATGTTGTACCGAGTATCAAAGTGACTCAATCTGTTCCGACACCAGGTACACTAGTCTAACCAATCAAAAGACACTAACACCAAAAGTCAGACAGACGGGAAACTACCTCTTTCCATTCTCCGAATACCTTTGAAGGACTACCCTCTCTGGCTGACTTCCCCTTTGACCCAGAATAAGACTACCCACCCCGGTACGAGTCATTTAAAAATTAGGTTAAAAGACAATTACCCGTTCCGACACAAGGAGGGGACAACAAAGTGGACTTCGGTTTGATACCACATCCATTACTTCTATTACCACTGGAGGAAGTCTTCCAGGGTCGTACGTGACTATGTGAGTCACTGGGGTTGGGACATCGTCCGGTGACGACTGGGTGTGGAGGTGGACTCTGAGGACCTATGAGTGTCCGTTCAGACCCAGTCAGGAAACACCCCAGAGACGAGGAAAGAGGACCCAGGACCACGTGTGTTCCAAAACAAATACGGGAGGGAGGTTCTCAGACATAGGGTCAGAGCACATTCAAGACCACCGAGATACCACCCCAATTACCACTGAAGGAGGTTCTCCCGAATACGGTATGGGTTCAGACCACGTGGGTCTCGGGGACAGGGACGTCGTCAGGTGACGACTGGGCGTGGAGACGTCCTCTGTGAGTTTGTATCCAGAGCGAGTCTGAGTATCCCCAGAGACCCAGGACCACGCGTGTCAAACAAACTTGGGAGACTCTCAGAGACCACCCATACCTCAAACTAAGATTTACACTAAAACGGGGAGGATGGTAGAACAACCCCGAAGAAAAAACGGGGACCCGTATCCCATAGAGGAGTGTCAACGAGGTCCGACACGTTGGTGTCGAGGGGACGAGTCTCTTACCAATTCTCAGTTATTAAATTTATGAAGTGAAAGTGAAAAGTGAAAGTACGTAACCTCTTCCTTTACCGTTGGGTGAGGTCACAAGAACGGACCTCTTAGGGTCTCTGTCCCCTCGGACCACCCGACGGTAGATACCCCAGCGTGTCTCAGCCTGTACTGACTTCACTGAATCGTCGTCGTCGTCTCTTGAATTTAACAAGTTATTCTTCCTTCAGGTTCTGAAGTCAATCACTAAACACATTCTTTAAATCAGTTAGTTAGTAAGAGAGTACGAAAGAAAAAGATTGAGGGTTAGAGAATAACACCAATAACCATTAAAACATTGGTGTTCCAATTGATCGGAACCTTATTTAAACGGTGAGATCTTCCATTTGACCTCTCTCTTTGTGTGACGAGGAACCACTTATGGTATCTCGACGACCTAGTTCGGAACGGACGTTGAAGACGATGTTCACTATAAAACTCAGACTCTCAGTTATTTAACGGAAATAACAGTTCCGATCAGTTCATAGTATTGACCGTGGGAAAGATTTAATATAAATATGAGTAGATGATTTTACAAAATAAAAACGGTAAATAGACTTAGAGTTGTACACGACAGAACGTAACTTAACTAAATCGATATACAGAATAGAAAGACGTATCAAAAACTCGAGGAACTCCCACTTCTGACGTTAAACGTATAAAGGTACAACGAGGATCGAAAGTTTTATAACGAAACGTATATCATCGGAATTATTTATAAACATTTTAATTATTTAGGTTGTACTTTTATACGTAAACTAGAGTAATCGTAGTAAGACATCAATTGTGTATAATTACTAAGATTTTGACAATTTATTTGACTTATACTTTTGTAGTAAAAAAATAACAAAGTATAAAACGAACAAACGAATAAAGAGAAGGTACGATATCCTTTCCGACACTGTCCTTGAAGACAAAAGTGAAAAGGGGAGTTTGGTGTTTTTAAGGATTCTACAGTCCTGTCAAGTAGATTTCAAGATTTCTAATCGTTCTTGAATAATCACAATAGTCAAGACAACTACATTAAGATCGGTTTTCGATTCATAGAACTGTAAAATAAATCGATTACAGGAGAGACCACCGAGTCTCCAATTTCACAGACGGAGGTTACGCCCTCTGGACCCAAGCTAGGGACCCAACCCTTCTAGGGGAACTCTTCCTTTACCATTGGGTGAGGTCATAAGAACGGACCTTTTAGGGTACCTGCCTCTTCGGACCATCCGATGTCAGGTACCCCAGTGTTTCTCATCCTGTGCTGACTCGCTGAAGTGAAAGTGAAAGTAACAGGAGAATAGAATCCATTTCCTTTCTAAATGGAATCCTAAACCTATATAACTTCTGTCGATTTCCGGTTTTCCTTAGACGACACCCAATCACAGAGTCAGGACAGACTAGGAAACACTGGGGTACCTGACATCGGGTGGTCCGATGAGACAGGTATCTCAAGAGGTTCGGTCTTATGTCCTCACCCATCGGATAGGGAAGAGGTCCCCTAGAAGGACTGGGTCCCTAACTTGGGTCCAGAGAGTATAACGTCCACCCAAGAAATGGTAGACTCGGTGGTCCCTTCAGGTATTTCCTTAGACGCACACACACAATCAGCGAGTCAACACAGGCTGAGACGCTGGGGTACCTGACATCGGTTGGTCCGAGGAGACAGGTACCTTTAAGATCCGTTCTTATGACCTTACCGAACGGTAAAGGAAGAGGTTCCCTAGAAGGGTTGGGTCTCTAACTTAGGTCCAAAGGACGTAATGTCCGTCTACGAACTGACAGACTCGATGATTTCAATGCTTCCTGAGATGGAACGAAAATTAAATTCGGAACTGAGTATTTTCTACAAACTGGAGCCGTCTTAATAAAATAAAGAGAAGTAGAATTAAAAGAGTAGAGATTTTACCTCTATAAATATAATAGTTAGAAAATTTTAACACTATTCCTAGTTTACTCCAGTATTTTGGTTTCGTGAATCTGATTAAAATCGATACACGAGGTAGTGTAGGTTGACATGTCTCGGGACACCTGACATCGGACGGTCCGAGGACGGGTACCTTAAAAGGTCCGTTCTTATGAACTCACCCCACTGTAAAGGAGGAGGTTCCTAAGAAGGGTTGGGACCCTAGTTTGAGTGCCGAGAACGTAGAGGACGTGACCGTCCGTCTAAGAAATAGTGATCGCGGGGGACCCTTCGGGTTAAAATCAATATTATTTATAAATTACTCATGACAAAAAGAAAAGGAAGGAGAAGAAGAGAAAGTAGAAGAAGAGAAGATGTAGAAGGGGAGGGGAGGAAAAACCGAGATAGTGTGACAAAGAAAATTTTATAAATAAACAAACAAACGTAACCTGGAATCAACGTCGTACGTCCTCGAAACAACACAGTTCGTCCTAGAAAATGACGGCGGATGCCACATATCTGAGAGATCAACACCGGGCGTCCGAGACCTCGTACGTCCGAGTCATCGACGTCGTGTACCCAAATCAGTGAGGATCCGTACACCTTAGAATCAAGAGGGTGGTTCCTGACTTGTACGTAGTGGAGGCAACGTTCATAAGAATTGGTCCCTTCTGGTGGTCCCTTCAGGAAGACGAAACTACAATAACGGTAGGTTGAACCCTTTTTTAACATCAAAAGGAGGCACAATTTTAATGAAAAAGATGAAGGTCAAAGTCAATTCGTAATACTACTTCTTAGGTGGAATGTCAAGCGTCCTTTAGGGTCTCTGAGTCCCAGTTCGGACCCAAACCTTCTAGGGGACCTCATCCTTTACCGTTGGGCGAGATCATAAGAATAGATCTTTGAAGGTACCTCCCTCCTCGTACCTCCCGATGTCAGGTACCTTAACGTTTCTCAGTCTGTGTTGACTCGGGTGTATCCAACGATGAAGTTCTAATTTTATACTAGAAGGGAGATGGACCAAATCTGTTTTGGACAAACCGGGGGAAAAGTCAGTGTACAAACACGTTTTTCGGATGGATACTCTTATAATTGTTTACTCCCTCAGGATCTTCCCTCATAGTTTCAATGTTTTTATTTTATTAATGTCTTTATATTTTACGAAAAAGTCATTCTCTTTCTGTCAGTAGAAATTTTATGTAAATTCTGTCCTTTTAAAAATTAAGTATTTTTTCATCCAAAAAATTTTGATTACACTAAAAATAAAATGGAGTCACAAATTATTTCAATTTAACACACTAATGGAAAGTAACTTTAAAAGTAACGTTATTAATATATGAGTGTATGTTAATATTCTTTATTATGTCTTTCTCGGGATCTGTGAAACAAGTCAAACAGAACACCATGGTGAAATGGTTTGATATCATATTTTATAATAGTGTTGGTCATATAACTGTAACTAAGCTAGGTCGGTAAAATAAGTCTAAGGGTTCAAATGAAAAAGAGTAAACACTCACACTTATGTGCCACACCTCAAGAAGTCCTAAAAAAGTGGACACAAGTAAGGACATAAGTGTTGATGTCAGCTCTGTGACTTAACAAGGTTGTAGTGTGGGGGAGGTCAGGAAGGGTATGAATGAAGAACTTGTTTGTCTCCTTTTAATCTTTAATTCGTGGAGTTCTTTACAATTAAGATGATGATCCAATTCTTCCTGGTCCAAGTAAATGTTTACTAGTACACGAAGACTACGTTTAAAGGGACTCGTTGTGACTCCTTGTAGACTGATACACAAAAACGTTTACATGTTTATGAAAAGAGATCGTAGAGTTATGGATAGATAGAGACAGATCCTATCTTAACTTTTACGTTCCTAAGTAAGTAAATAAATGAGGTGTAAGTTGAGAACAAATATAATTAATGTCCCTAGACCACCGAGTGTACCATTTCCTAGACGGACGTTACGTCCCCTGGGTCCAAGTTAGAGACCCAACCTTTCTAAGGGACCTCTTCTCTTACCGATGTATGAGGTCATAAGAACGGACCTCTTAAGGTACCCGTCTCCTTGGACCGTCCGATGACCGGGACCCCAACTTTTCTCAACCTGTGTTGTCTCACTGATTGTGAAAGTGAAAGTTATAAAATCGTAGTTGGTTCCTCCCTGAACCTTAGACCGTATTAGTGTGGTTTGAGAATGTGGAAAAGTTATATCGTAAAGATCCCGAAGGGGTCCCCGAGTCACCATTTATTAGGTGGACGGTCGCGTCCTCCAGACCTAGACTAGAGACCCGGTCCTTCTAGGGGACCTCTTCCCTCACCGATGGGTGAAGTCATAAGAACGGACCTTTTAGGGTACCTGTCTCCTCGGATCCCCCGATGGTAGGTACGCCAGTGTTTTGTCAGTCTGTACTGAGTTGCTGATTTCTTGTAAAATGGGTATAAATAGTCTGTATTTACTGTAACTTCAGGTAAATACCTTTAATAATTTTAATTTACATACGAAATATACCAAAGATAAAATTCAGTTTTCAATAAATGTACTTGATAAGTCTATACTATAATGTTATATGTCTAATAATTACGAAGAAACCACCGAGTCACCATTTCTTGGACGGACGGTTATGTCCCCTACACCCAAGTCAGGGACTCAGTCCTTCTAGAGGACCTTTTCCTTCGCCGTTGAGTGAGGTTATAGGAACAGACTTTTTAGGGTACCTGTCTATTCGGACCGTCCGATGTCAAGTAGACCAACGTCTCAGTCTGTGCTGACTTGCAGATTTGTTGTTGTTGTCATAAGATATCCTTATTTTAACATCAGTCTTTACGGATAATCGGTCACTTATGTAACTAATTCCATACTCTTTAATGTATTTTGAACTACCGTCGTTTTCCTTTTACGTTCTTCTACTTAAATCTTCCACACGGTACTCAGGAAATTTGCTAGAGTCACGTCTCTCTGCTCCGTAAGTCCTTGATGAAACCTCTCATGAACGGGTCGACACGAGGGAAGGGTCAGTAGCCAGACAGTCGACTCCTCGAGAGGACTCCAAAAGAGTGGTCCTTTACCTTTATTTAGGTAATAAACATTCTCTAATTTATAACTAGTGTTAAAATATAAATAAAGTATAATTTTAGATATACATTCACGAAATAATAACTCAAGTCAAAGACATACTAAGAAGTCAAGTTTTTCGTTGGATTCTTTCAAACGAAGATGACAGTTGTATTTTTTTAATTGTGACGTAGTGTCTTTTACAACTACTATGGTAAGGTACTGTAAAACTTCCACACAAACTATAAACACAGGAGTAAGTGAGTCAGCGTCGACTAGGAGACACCGGGGTACCTGATATATACCGGGTGTTCCGAAGAGACGGGTACCTTAAAAGGTCCGTTTTTAGGACCTTGACCCACGGTTAAAGATGAGATCCCCTAGAAGGTCTGGGTTTTCTTTACAGCCACTCACTTACTTACGGGTTGTACTATTTTATAACCTCCGTATTATCGGGTGCCTTTTACTTGTACCACGATATCAGTCTGACATTCTCAAGAACAGACATGACGACTCGTTCGTTTTGTATGATTGAGAGACACAAAGTCGAAGAAGTAAACGTTTTACCGTCATTATTATTATTATCATTATAAATATTTTAGACAACACGTCCAATTTCATCAGCTATGTACATATTGTGAATTTTCAAAGGGTTCATGTACGACTAACGAGTTATTTAAATTTAAGAATGATTTGTTCTGTATAACAATTTTCATTATAGTTGAAAAAAGGACTCATAGAATTAATATATTTTAATACGACTCTTTACTGTAAATGTCAACAAGTTTCTCGTCAGAGTCTCTAGAACGTTATTATGAGACTTTGTTAGTAACTTAAACAACTAAAAGGACAAACTTAGTGACAGAGAAATGGTATTCTTAATTGTTACTCGTTGTGTTGAGACATGACATCTTAATGTCTCTCTGAGTACATTTTCAAACGGTTGATTTAGATGTATAAGGATTTTCCCCGATAGAGGTCTCTAAAGTTTTACGACGTTTAAAATGTTCATTTGTCACTTATCTCACCTTGCTAACTCCATCTTGACTTATATATCCGAAACTCGGGACCACACTATAAAGTAAAAGGAAAGAAAATAAAGGAGACAGTAGTAAAGAGATGAGCTGTAAAGGGTCGTGGAACGACAGACAATAACGAATAAATAGTATATGGTATAAATTATGGTTCGTACTGTAACATAACTAGTTGGGTAATACAGAAAGGTCGGACAGGTAGAGGAGACAAGACTACCAAAATGTGTAATCGAGAAAACTTACTACCACATTAAACTAAGTCTCAGAGGACCATGGATGATAAAGAACTCTTACATAATCCGTGAAGTCATACGACGAAATTAAGAAAGACCCGTTTGTCTTTATTCCAAAAAGAACAATGGACGACTGATTAGGAAGAATGAGAGGAAACGTTCGAAAAGAAGGGGACGGACGGAAAATACACAAAAAGAAGTACAAAAGTAGGATTTAAGAGAAGTTGAAGAATAGAAGTATCAGACGAACTGACTAGAGAAGAAGTTAACGAGGTCTACATCAGATATATTATTTATTGTGGTTTTAGATTTGGGATTCGATCTGGAGAGATAACGACCGGAATACTTCTGAGGTACACCCACAAGATGTTAGTAGATTTGAGTCGTACTGGTGTTACCAATCGGGGGTGCAGTTGGGTAAGGTCTCTTACTGTGGGTATTGATATATATAATAGGAATCGAGGAGCGAAGTTAATGGAGGGGTCGGTTAGTCAGTGGTCAGGGACTACTTAGCTATAATTTTTTCGAAAGATCAACAAAGAAAAAGGCGGTAGAGATAGAGATTTTGGAATAAGATTCGGTGGTCGTAGAGAACAACTCTAATAAAGTTTAGAAGGACTCACCAAAGGACGGTAGTTTTATAAAAGTTCCTACAAAATTTTTATTAGAAAGAATTTACACTTAGGTTAACACAATGAGAAGGTAAACTCTTTGAAAAAGTTATTGAAGAACGAGAGTCTTATCTTGATGTTGAGAAACAAAGTTGAGGATTCCTAGGAGTACTAGACCGTGGTAGATCCTCAGTTCGAGAAAGTACCACTTTCGTATGAAACCCTAATGTACAGACCTAAATCTAGAATTGATAAATAAGTAGGTAGGTAGGTAGAAAATAACTCGTTGTTAACGTGGGGACCGTGTCAAGAACGGAGTCTTACGTCGTCACTTCTTTTGTCTGTTTCTGACGGGAAGACCCCGAAAGTAAGATCTCCGTATTCTGTTTATTTATTTTTCTCTTGTATATATCATACGACCTATTACCATCTCACGAGGTCTCGTCGCCAACACTACTCTACACGTATAAACCACAGGTAGTCTCACTACTTTTTTTCTCCCTTTTAGAGACTATCTCCTCATAACTTGTATGAAAAAAGGGGGGAATTGAATTTAGTAAAATAACTTCAATTTACAGAGACATCCTGAAATTAAAATAAATGGAATCATAGATTATCTTAGAAATAGACGACGGACCTCTTCCCGATACTCCTTTACTCACCTTTGTTCCACTACTAAAAATTTTAAAAAAATAAAATATAACCTCGTCTCAACTAATTGTTACACAATCAAAGTCCACATGACATTGCACTAAAGAAATGTGTATGCGTAGTAAAAGTTTAAGAAATGAGTAAATTCATTAATGTCTGATGAACCGTCTCAAGGGACACGATATATCATTCATGAACATTACGGATGTAGAGTTAGGAGTTGAGACTAACCCACCCACTACCAATTCTCCGACAAACGTTAACAGGTCCTGTGTCAGTGTTGACCTTGTCATTACCACCTGTACCACTCCTCACCAGACTGACACTTTTATAAAGATTTCGTTTGGGGTCTACTACTACTAAAGTCATGACACACACACGAATCAGTGAGTCAAAATATACTGAGAACCACTGAGGTGGTTCGAGGAGACAGGTACCCTGAGAGGTCCGTTCCTATAACCTCACCCAACGGTACGGGAGGAGGTCCCCTAGAAGGGTTGGGTCCCTAACTTGGGTCCAGAGGGTGTACCGTGTAGATAAGAAATGGTAGACTCGGTGGTCACTTGGGACTTCATTTCGGGTCTACTAATCCTAAACTAAATTCTTGTCATTTTATGGTCTTTTCCTCCCCTCCGTAGTCCTGGTGAACTTTCAAAACTAAACTCCTTTACGTTCACCATCTCGATAAGTGACTCTACCCTTTCTTACTTCCTACTAGAATACCTAAAGTCTCCCTCTTAGTTCCTAGTTCTTACACAATATAAACTCCACGAACCATGTATAGGTTCACCTTTACAATTTATCCGTCGACCTATACTGTTATACTCAAGTCGATTCCTCAAACCTAATCCGATATTGTAACTGACAGTGACCATTAATTACTAAGATTTCGGTACCTGGACTTTACTCCTATGGTCCCTTACTCACGACTAGTCTTCACACGATTATTTATAAATTACCCACTGAGACATATTTTTTTATATATATCATATATATGTAAAAATGTATGATGGGGAACTGAACAAAAAGAGATTAAACGCTATCAAGGGTGATACGTGATCCGATGTGTATACATGAATCTGTCTTAGATTAGTGAATAAATGTGATAAACAGACCGGTAACACTGTAACCTTAAACAATCTGTCCTCATCAAAAAGTAAGACTTAGGATGAGTGACACAAATCAATGAAATATGAAGTAAAGTACGATAAATAGAGTTCACGGGGTAGTGATCATTCTGGAACATAGTAATCACGGTCAAAGGAATCTAGGTCTGGTCACAGTTAAACCCCTCGTTTTCCTGTTCAGTCTTTAAGAGGTGAAACAATCAAACAAAAAGTCACATACATTTCTAATGAAAAGTAATGAAACTGCAAAGAAGAAAACTTGGTTCCTCAACCATGTGTCATACATCGAGGACCCCACACACACCGAATTCTCCACAGAAAGGTTCTCCTTCATGTTCCAACGGAACTTTACTGATCCAACTTATACAAAACCCATAACAGAACCCATGCTGTTATAACCATACATTACTTCTCATTACAATCGAAACTAGTCTGAAGTCTTAATTCTGATTTCCAACGTTTTCTAAAAATTTTGAGTAAAAGGTTTATATCTTCTGTGTAAAAGGAATTAAAAAAATTTCATTTCATTATTAAAGTTCATATTATTTTTTTCTCAGTGTTTTCATTAAATAATACGTTTACTAAGACTCATCTTTTTAATATAAGACTTGTCAGTATTTGGTCAAAACAACGATCCACTTATATTCCTAGTGTCCCAATGTTAACCTACGATTTGAATGACTCCATTAACGGGGGAGTGACTTCCGTTTTCCTAACGACAGTCGGTATACGATATTAAAAAAATTACTAATAAAAAGAACTGACCTTTTAGATACTTTATATTGATCTTCCATTACCTTTTATGAAGTATAATTTTACCTTAGTAATGAAAGATTGGTTTATCTCGAGTACTAAAAGAAAAAAAAAATTAAGGATAGGGAGAAAGACACTAGAAACAAGAGTGTAAGACGAGATGGACGGAGAGGAAAGTATCCAAATGTACAGAATACTATAAAAAAAGAAAAAAGACTTCTCGTGTCTATATTTAAGGACACATCGTGAGTTGTAAAGGTTCTGGATCCTACAAGGAACTCTCCATACCATGATAAAACTCCATTCAATATCGCATTTTGACGTAATCGATGGAGTAAACACTTTTAATATGGTTTAAGGGTCTATACACCATTCGTCAACGACCATTTTTGTGTTAGGATTACCGAAAGTATTAACTACAAAAGTTTTGGTTTTTATTAAGACTGATACAACGTAGGGGGAAAATCCTGCACTCACCACTTTTTTCCTAAGACACAAAATACTCCAAATCATTATAATATAAATCTGATAAAACGACGATATAAAGACATCGTCTTTCCGAATTCTTCACGTAAAAAATATGATCAAAGACTTTGTGATTACCTTATATATATGTGTGCATATATATGTGTGTATATATATATGTGCGTGTGTATATATATATGTGTTATATATATACTCATATATATATATATATGTGTAAAAGGGATGAAAATAATTATCTTGGTGTTCTTATGCAAAAACACCGTCTACTAAGGTGTACCTCATACTTGTACAAAGTCGATGATCAAATGTCGAAATTTTCTTCTGTAACAATGTGATAAGACAAATGGACAAAGTCATTTTACATTCTAAGTAACTACCAAGAGAATCGATTAAAAATTTAATAAAAACAGGATGAGGTCTTATCGAAAACCTTAATTTGAAAGACATCACGAATAACCAGATGTATAATTAATATTTGACGAACCGGAATTAGTTAAAGAGAACAATCAGGTTTAAACATGAATTACAAATTTATTGTATTCCATATACTGGATTGAGTACGTTTGAAGGTAACTGAAAATGACCTCAGTCACTTCAAAACAGTCTGTGGTTCTTAGATTAAACAACGAGGTAGGGTCTTATGTTTGATATTTACTCTTTGACCACTTGAAACACGACAGGTCGTCCAATTACAAGAAAATTACAAAAAGGACCAGAGTTACCTTAAAAAACTATTTAGGTATCGTAAATAGTACTGTGAATTTAAGGATCATCTATTCATAATTAAACATTATTTATGTCTATGAATCACTCAAATAATATATTTATAATTGTAACGGTAGACAACAGTAGTAATAACAAAAAGAATTTGCAAGTAAAGATCCACGGAATCAATTTACTTCAGACACATGTCTTTATTAAGTAAGAACAACTAACAAGTAAGAACTTTATAAATCCGTATCAAACTTACCACTATAACCCATCGACGTTTTGCAAGGAGTATATCTACCTTAACTTAATTTTTAATAGATTTCATCCTATTTAGTGTTCCTTCGATTGCTTAGGTCTTAAGATCACCGTATTTCCGTGTATGAGATGGCGGTTATTTTTTTTCCGGAGAAACTAGTTTCATTTCTTTGGCGTCCCCATTCCACTTCACTCTACCCCTTGTCCTATGAATAAAACCTTTACCGTGGTTTATCTCTGGTGTCTGTAGGGTTTAACAGAGGGTTCATGTCTCAACTCTTCACTTAATTTCCTTCTACGGTATAAAACCTCTCACATTGTCAGAATGTCCTTTATTTCCTTTAAGACCGTGCTTAGTCTCCCTGTTTCTAACCTCGACGTTCGACTGAGTCTTTCCTACCCCGGAACCTCGGAGAAAGGGTAGCACCAAGCTGTTGTAAGGTCCCGGGACGACCGTAGGGACCTTACATTTCACTCGTGGGTCGGGGAGGAGTGAAACAAGGGGACTAGACCGAAAAACTGTCATCGGACTCAAGGAAGTCGACTTCTTCCCTTAGAGGTAGGACACTTCCCCATCTAGACTTCACCTCTCCCTGTCCTCATTCCTCTGGTTTTCTCCACTTCTTCCTTTATCGTTGGTATCCGTTGTTTAATTTTTATCTCTTCAGTCGTATTTCGGACCTTTTAGTGATTCTACTGTCTTTTTTCGAACGAGACGTCAGTGGGTCCCCAGGGGTAGGACCTTACGACTAAGAACAATTCACACACGTGTAGAGAATTGGACAAGTTCGGAGTCAAAAGAGTAAATGGTGTACTCCTATTATTTGTGGAAAACACACTCCTTATTTACCATTATACAGTGAATGTATTTTTTTCCTAACACTGTCTTGGATCGCGTATGACACAAGGTATTTACCACTAACAGAATTAATGTAATTTATGAAATTATATAAATCAAATTTAATAATTTAAATTTAGGATAATAATTTAGATTTACTTTCACCGAAAGGTGTTAAGTAAAGAAAGAGTAAACAAATTTTCTACATGGGAGTTTAATTCATCTTTTGTCACAGATCCCACATAGTTTCTTTCTGTCGACTTTGTTTTGTTGAGTTTTTAATTTTCTTTTACTTCTTATACCATCTTTTCGACTGACTATGATGGGTCTGTGTAAATCAGGTACATTATAATAGGATTGGTCTCCTATTTCAAGTATCAGAAGTAGGGAATTGGAACCGGACAGGGACCGAGGCCGGCTTCCTTAGTCTCTACCTTGGTTCCTGTCAGTTCGGCACCAGATTGATCACAGGACACGAGACACAGAATTCGACTTGTTCCGAAACCCCTTTTTTTTCTCTAAGTAGAGAATTTAAACCCCTTAAGCTACTTGACTCACCTTCTCACAACCTCACTTAACCATTGAGGAACATCGGAATTAACTTCATGTCGTCATCTTCTCTATATAAATTCCTTCGAACAGGACCCGAAGGACCACCTCTTGTCTGTCGCTTTGCGTATCTATCAAACAGTAACATCGTCCTTCACGAAAGACGGGGACGAAGGACGAGTCTCTGGTGACTCACTGTCGTCGTCTCAGGCGATAACTTGGGATGAAGAAGCCCATCCTAACCCTGGGACTGTCCCTCATTACAATGTGATCCCTTATTACGACATGACCTTTTACCTCCTTGACCTGTAAGAACCTTGGGACCGGAGAGACTCCACGAAAGGACACGTCCAAGGAAGGGAAGACACTACTCTGAAGGGAAATATTTAAGTAGGACGCTGGTTTCGAACCTTACGTCTTACCCGAAAATCTTTATTCGTTTTCGTCTAATTCCTTCTTTCCGGGAAATGACCCTCAAGATTGACTACAAAGGGAAGTCCCGGGACTCCGAATTCGGAAATAAAGATCTTCTTACCCCTCTCCTCCTCAATCAGGGTAAACAACGATTCGTTGGTTTCGAAACGTCCGGACAAGAGTCCAGTGCAAATGTCGATAACTCTTAGTCACTGTTCCACCTACATCGCTACGTGCCTCTTCGGAGGAGAAAGTTTTAAAGACCACGACACAAAATTTACTACCTCAAAAGTTCTTGTTCTAACTAACCTTCGGATAGTGTCAAGAATTTTTTACTACAAAAATCTTTATTCCGGACTCTTCGTCCCCATTCAAAGTGTGAATTTGGTTATTGTCCCGTAGAATAGAGGGTATGTTTCAGGTTCTGGTTATGTTTCCTACAGTTCTTATTTGAATTACTCTTTATATCGTTTAGACACACTTCTGTTTCGTCTTTGGTTGGTCGATTTACCACTACTTTCCTATAGTCTTATTTCCCTCTATGTACAGGGAGGGTTTCTGTTCGTACAGGAACTACCCTCTTGTCTGTGACATTTCCACACTTAAAATACATTTAAATAAACATTTCTTTTTATGGTGTATCTAGGGAAGACAAACAAAAAATAAAGTAAAAAAAAAAAAATGTACTGTTGTGTTAGAAGTAAATTAAACTTTTGATTTATACACCCTAATAAACCTTTGTAAGACTCTTTCGTCTCATTACTCATCCTGAAATAGTTTCTATATCATTTGGTATAACAATTCCACACTGTTAACTTTGTCACACTATAACACATTTTTGTCGTATCCTTATTTATCCATCTAGTTACCTCCTCTTATTTGTCGGGTCTTAGTCTGTGTTTACCTTTAACTCATTTGTGATATCCACTGTTAAACTAAGTTACATAACTTACCTAATTTTTTTTTATAAAACCCTTTCATATAAATTTCACATGTCTTTCAGTTGGATACTGGGTCGTTATGGTAAAACTCTATAAATGAGATTGACAACTTTTGTATACAGGTGTTTTTCTATATATTTTTAGAAGTGTCATTACAATAAATATTATCGGTTTGTAACCTTTGTCGAGTTTACAGATGGAAGTCCTACTGGTTTGATATAAATACTTTACCTTTTGCTAACTCACCACTTTTTCCTCGTTTGATACCTATATATATCGTTTTAGATATTTTTACAATACGACTTACTCTCCTGTGGGTATCTTCTGTTTACGAGACTCAGGTACAATTACCGGAAGATCTTGTCCGTTTTCATTAGATTCATTAGTGTTGTCCCGACCAAAGACCACCCTCAACAACTGACCTTTCCCCGTCCTCCCTTGACAGCCTCGACTACCTTTACAAGATATAGAACTAAAACCACCACGAATGTACCAATATGAGGTGACGGTCTGAGGAATTTGATATGGGAACTTCAAGTACATAAAATATATGGTCTTTAATTTATAGTTATTGTTGTTGGATAACAATTCTTAACGGTGTATATTTTATTTATTTATTTATTTATTTTATGTCTTTCGTATGAAAATTTTACTGTCTTTTACTTCCATCTAATTTTTTAGAAAGTACTCCTCGGAGTCTTTTATTCTCGTTTTTCCGGAATATTCCCGATTCCCAAATTTGTAAACCCCTTGTACTTGAATCTCGTATTCCACATAATATCTACCTTCCAACAATGATTCTTCCCAAGGAACTGTAACTACTTTTTCTCGAACTCTTTATGTTAACCTACTGCCTCCTCTACATAGGACGGTGGTTGGTGCTCAAAAAGACAGATTCACATAAGGAGGTTCACCTCCAAATAAGGATTTCACCTCTACGTATGTAGTCCAAAAGTTTTAAATATTATGGTAATTTTTTTTAATACATAAATGGAAACCCAGAAGTGACGACGATCTCGAAAAGAGATGAAAAGCGTCTCGACCCCGATGAGAGGTCCACGCCAAGTGTACGAAAAGAGACGCCACCGAGGAGAACAACACCTCGTGTCCGAGTCCCCGGTACCCGAAGTCATCGACACCTAGGCCCGAGATCGCCCGAGTTGTCAGTACTACGTGTTTGAATGAACGAGACGAGTACACCTAGAAGGACCTACTCCCTACTTTACGTTCAGAGGACGTAACCGTCCACCTAAGAAATGGTGATCCGGTGGTCCCTTCAGGTTATGGTGAATAATGCTCATTTTTATAACAAAATTCATTGAAGAGAAAGAATGATGTACTTCGTAACAAACAAACGAACGAGGGACTTCATAACGTGTGATTTCAAAGATCCAAGTCAAACACAAAAAAAAAATTTCTTCGTATAAACAAAGAATTTTTCAAGTTTGTTCAGACATATAACAACAAGTCGACGGTTTAACACAGGTTGATAAACGTTGGGATACCTGGTATCTTACAGTCCGAGGAGACAGAAGGTGATAGAGGGTCTCAAACGAGTTTAAATATAGATAACTCAACCACTATCATAGGTTGGTAGAGTAGGAAACGGTGGGGGAAGAGAAAAAACGGAAGTTGTAAAGTGTCGTAGTCCTAGAAACGGTTACTCAACCGAGAAAAGTAGTTCACCGGTTTCATAATCTCGAAGTCGAAGTAGTCAGAAAAGTCAATTATGACATGTCCTTGAATAAACAACCTTTAGACAACCTTTAAACAACCTTAATGGGGATTATAATACACTGAAAAATTAAAAAATTAGTAAAAAAAACGAAGGATTCTTCATTTTTCATATAAATTTTTATACGTTTTTAGTGAAAATTACTTGAATTATCAGTCAGACAACACAGCTAGGGTGTTGTATAGGTTCTACGATTTTTAAGGTACGACCGTAAAGTTTACCCTCACTTTATTGTATGATTTGATAAAAGTCATTGGGACCACGGTTTACTACTTTTTAATTAAAAATTTTTTAAATAGTACTCAGGTAACTTCATGGTTGTAAATCATAACTCCCCCTTTTATGAAAACGGAAATCATAACTTCTCCTTCAGTTGTTCTTTCCTTACTAGAGGGACCACCGAGTCTACCGTTTCTTAGACGGACATTAAGTCCTCTGGATCCAAGCTAGTAACCCAGTCCTTCTAGGGGACCTCTTCCCTTACCGTTGGGTAAGGTCATCAGAACGGTCCTCTTAGGGTACCTGTCTCCTGTGTTTCTTAGTCTGTACTGACTCACTGATTGTGTGATATATGTAGGCTCAGAAGTGGTGGTATAGTAACAACAACAGGAAACCTTTTTCCTTCTTCACGTCGGTATAGAAGTTCAGACGTAGGTATAGACAGACTACTTCACAAAACCACCACTCCTATGTCGTTCTTCCCCGACCCTTGAAACATTCTCTCCCTTGATTAGTCTCCTTTACTTCACGAATTCCCCAATATATAGGACACCTTTCAGTTAAGGTTTCACACGTTCGGTCTTTCTCGCTACTTTTGTTTGTGTTTTCTAACTTCCTACTCCTAACAATTCACATTCCCTTCGAATCATAAACCTTCGAAGTAATGTTGGTGACGAATAAGGTGGGGGTGGGTGGAGGGTGGGGCGGGTTGTAGGTCGTCTTCACGAAAAAAATAAGAAAAGACTTCTTATCTAACAAAATAAAAATATATATTAATTTTTTTTAAACTGGTGCGTCCCGTTCTACGTCCTAGAATTA
Source organism: Capra ibex (assembly GCA_006410555.1). Classification (NCBI taxonomy): domain Eukaryota; kingdom Metazoa; phylum Chordata; class Mammalia; order Artiodactyla; family Bovidae; genus Capra; species Capra ibex. The sequence goes on along the minus strand of SJYO01016970.1, from coordinate 31,869,241 downwards.
ACGGACTGGTCCCTACCTTAGACACGGGGGTTCGTCACCTGCGTACACCAGAATTGGTGACCTCTCTCTTCAGAGAGAGAGAGAGAAAGAGAAAAATAAATAAATAAAAAACATAATAAAATTAAATACTGTAAAATTCCAATGTGATATGTGTTTTCAATATAATATATACGTAATAAAAAACTTCCTATTTTTGACAAGGAAGTTTATACAATAAGTCAAGTCAAGTCAGTGAGTCAACATAGGTTGAGAAACACTGGGGTACCTGACGTCGTGCGGTCCGGAGGGACAGGTAGTGGTTGAGGACCTCGAACGAGTTCGAGTACAGGCAACTCAGTCACTACCTACAGTAGGTTGGTAGAGTAGAAGACAGTAGGGAAAGAGGATATCTAAATTATAATCGGTTCTTCTAGTTTTCTCTCTAGTTTCGTTACGACGAATTCTGTAATTCTGTAAATGTTTCTTCGTTTTTAGATTCTCATTAAACTCGTTAAGTTTTCATTTTAAATTATATTCATATGTAAAATCTAGTATTAATTTTAATCTTCACTTGAGTACTTTAAAAAGACTTGTAAAATCTATTTACAAATCAGTTATTATACATATTTTACCCGTGTTCTAAATCTAGTGAGGAGGACAAAGAATTCAATGTATAAACACAAATTTGTTTGTAACTGGGATTATTTACATAGTATTAGTACAACGTAATTTTATTGAAAATTTCTTAATGTTTTACTTAAATATAATTCTGTTCTTATACATGTATATATAATAATAACTTTTTATAAAATTCAAAAGTCGTTTTGACTTATGGGAAATATTTAGTCAAACTATGTAAATAATTGTATTTTCGAGTAGAAGTTAAAAAATTACAAAATCCTCTAGTGTCAAAGAGTTAGGTAAATATTTGCAGAAAAATTGTCCGTCGACTTTTTTGAAAGGTGACGTATCAGAAAAAAATACACTATTCTAATAGTCGTTGAAATCTCTAAATTCCAGTCTGAAAGACTAATAATGATATGAGTAAATTATGTGCATTGCACAATAAATCTTACGTCTTAGGGAAATTTTCGTAAGGGTTTACTTATATAGGTTAAAAAGTCTAACATTTTTTTGTATACTACAGAATAAAACTCCATTGACTTTTTGATGAAACATTTTTTCAAACCATCTTATATTGGAAATTTGTTTCCTTTCAAAGGTTTGAACTCTTACAGTGTTTTGTATTTCCAATCCACCTTTATTGATACTGACATACAGGATTCATATAAAAATGGATAATTACTTTTTCAAGATTTACATCACGATTATATGAGTTTTAATAGGAACTCTTAGTTACCCAAAATTTGTTTCAGTTACTAATTTAAATAAAATTAGTAAACTAATTTACATAAAAGAAGAAAATAGATCCTTTATTGTTGAGAGAGATTAGTAAACCCTTATATTGAAACAAAGAAACTAATAGCGGGACATAAACAGATGGTTAATTCTCACAAGTTTCGGGAGAGTATGTACATAAATTAAAATGGTAATATATTTTAACAAAATCTTTTCCGTCTCCTTGGTCGGTAGTTTAACGGTTGTAGACGACATAACAGTTTTTTCGTTCTCTCAAGGTCCTTTTGTAGATAAAGACGAAATAACTGAAAGGGTTTCGGAAACTGACACATCTAGTGTTATTTGACACCTTTTAAGACTTTCTCTACCCTTATGGTCTGGTGGACTGGACGGAGAACTCTTTAGACATACGTCCGGTCCATCGTTGTCGATCTTGACCTGTACCTTGTTGTCCAAGGTTTATCCTTTTCCTCATGCAGTTCCGACATATAACAGTGGGACGAATAAATTGAATATGCGTCTCATGTAGTACTCTTTGTGACCCGACCTCCTTCTCCTTCGTGTTCGACCTTAGTTCTAACGACCNACGTCCAGTCCATCGTTGTCGATCTTGACCTGTACCTTGTTGTCCAAGGTTTATCCTTTTCCTCATGCAGTTCCGACATATAACAGTGGGACGAATAAATTGAATATGCGTCTCATGTAGTACTCTTTGTGACCCGACCTCCTTCTCCTTCGTGTTCGACCTTAGTTCTAACGACCTTCTTTATAGTTATTGGAGGCTATACGTCTATTGTGGTGGGAATACCGTCTTTCACTTCTTCTTGATTTCTCGGAGAACTACTTTCACTTTTTCCTCTCACTTTTTCAACTGAATTTCGAGTTGTAAGTCTTTTGATTCTAGTACCATAGACCAGGGTAGTGAAGTACCGTTTATCTACCCCTTTGTCATCTTTCTCACCGACTGAAATGAAACTCCCCAGGTTTTAGTGACGTCTACCACTGACGTCGGTACTTTAATTTTCTGTGAATGAGGAACCTTCCTTTTAACACTGGTTGGATCTGTCGTATAATTTTTCGTCTCTGTAATGAAACGGTTGTTTCCGGATAGAGCTCCCATACCAAAAAGGTCATCGGTACATACCTACACTCTTAACCTGATAATTCTTTCGACTCGTAGTTTTGTTAACTACGAAAACTTGACACCACAACCTCTTCTAAGAACTCTCAGGGAACCTGACGTTCCTCTAGGTTAGTCAGGTAGGATTTCTCTAGTCAGGACTCATAAGTAACCTTTCTGACTACAAGTTCGACTTTGAGGTTATGAAACCGGTGGACTACGTTTCTCGATTGAGTAATTTTTGTAGGGACTACGCCCCTTTCTGACTCCTGTCCTCCTCTTCCGCTACTGACTCCTGCTCTACCAATCTACCGTAGTGGCTAAGTCTCCACTACTCAAACTCATTTGAGGTTCTCAACCACTACCTGTCCCTCCGGACCACACGACACCAGGTACCTTAACGCTTCTCAGCCTGTGCTGACTCGTTGACTTGACTTGTAACAAGTCACCTTTATGGTAGGAGGAGAAAATTTACACCTTTGACTCTCTATAAATAAGATAGTTAGTAATATATAATTCATTGAATATATACGGTCTATGACGTGATCTGAGACCTCTATGTTTTCATTGTTTTCGATAGTAAAAACTGAACTTTCTGAACCGTCGTTATTGTCACCTCAAACTCGTAACATTTCTATTGTCGTACCTACTCTACACGACTCTGATGTATCCTTTCTCTTATTTAAGTTTTAACCTATTTCTTTCCGTAGAATTTCTACTTCCGACTCGGTTCACAGTACCTAGAACCGGAACTTTCCTACTCTGACAAAAATATCTTCGGCGTCTGACCCGTCTCCGTGGTTACTGTCTCATATAACGGATAAGACCCTTGTCGTTTCTCCAGGTAAAATCCAACCCCACCTTCTCCCCTCTTATTTGCCACTCCCTACCCCTTCCCTTTCTATAAGTTTCTGATCTAATATTTTCCTGAAGCATGTGATACGATTTACCTGAAGTAGGACTTCCCACACCTTTGACAAAGACTTGGTCCTTTTGAGTAGTCTGAACTAAGAAACTTCTTTTGTGATACCAAACCTCTTGTCCGATCTAACATACCATCACTCAGAAAAAACCCACTGAGTATTATTCGGTCTATGTTTTGGTCATTCTTAGGTTTCATTCCCTCCTCATCTCCTTTCTCTTTCTTTTTCTAATAAACTCAAATAAATTCTGTAATTTGACAAATTAAACTCTTATTTACCGACACTAAATATCACATTTAATCAACTTTACGCTTTCTGTATACTTGTGGAAAAAGTCTACACGTCAGTAAACAATTTAAGTTGTACTGTCACCCTAAAATCTTTCTTACTGACATATTCTTATCAGGTTTTTCAAAAAAATTAATTTGTTTTATCCTCCGAACATAGTATTTTATAATTGTATGAGATTTTGACAGTGTTATTTTATAACACTGAAACTATGTCTTTCTGAGTAGTTGTCCTGTCCGGAAGTTTTGTTGTTATTTGCACCAATACAGTTTTTCTTAGTACTCGTTTTAATTTTTCGTTTGGTGTTTGACCTTTTTTGTGTGAGTTGTCTGTTCTTTCTCACACGAAGGGTCCACCGAGTCACCATTTCTCCGGACGGTGACGTCCTCTACGTCCTCTGCACCCAACCTAGGGACCGAACCCGTCTAGGGGACCTCATCCTTTACCGTTGGGTGCGGTTATAAGAAGGGACCTTTTAAGGAACCTGTCTCCTCGGATCGCAAGATATTAGGTATCCCAGGGTTTGTCAGTCTGTACCGACTCACTGACTCGTGTACTTGTCTCTATGCTCTTTCTATTCCTTGAATAAGTATTGAAAATACTTATTCATAGAGAACTTTAATGTGTTTTTTACCTATTCTGTGACTGTTTCCTATATGTGAAGAGGTTTATATTCGTTCACCCATTATTCGTATACGAGTAACCTATTTCAGGTTTAAACAAGAATATATCTTTTTATTGTTTAATACTGTTAGTGTACAGTAAAGATGTGTGACTCTATGTTTTATCATTTTTTTATTGAACTTAGTCATACACACCTTCACCGGTGAAAATATGTAAGGAGTACTTTCACTTGTGTCCTGGTACTTGATGTTGTACAAAGACCTCACGTTAAAACTGTTATACGTAAACTTGGAATTCTGACACGAAACTCCCTGCAGGTACCGCCAGGTCTCCAATTCTTAGACGGAAGGTTACGTCCCCTACTCCCAAACTAGGGACCGGTCCCTTGATTCTACGGTGTACAGCGTCCCGTTGATCCGGTCACGCGATGTTGGTCTTCCTTCGGGCACACGGCGCTACTTCTTTCTCGGGTGTCTGAGACTACTTTTCTGGGGTGTCCGTCGTTGATTCTGGACTATACGGTTTATTTATTTATTTTCTTACATGAAACTGGTTACGTTGTAACATTTAGTTGATTTAAGGTTATTTTCTATAGTCTTACACGAGACTGAGTCGTTAAGGTCTATATCCTTAAAATGGATTTCTTTGTACTTATACACTTCTTTATATCACAGAAACGAACACAAGAGACGGGAGGGGGGTACGTCTGGGACTTTGTTTCGAAACACCCACACAGGAAATAATCTCGTCCTGGGGTCCCTCGTCTTCACTCCTATCCCCTTCTCTCCTCCCCTCGTCCCGGTCGTGTTCCGACATAATAACTGAACCAGTGATAATACCTGTTCTCCAACGGACTATAGTGCTCTGTAGGCCCTCCGAAGTACAAAACACTCTTATTCAACGAGAGTGAAGAAGAGACTTTCTCCTCGATAGGTTCAGTTTAAACGGTCTCTGGGGAAGTTTCACTTTCTGTGGTCACAGAAATGTTTTTAGAATTACATTCTCCTGCTCACCTTTTCTTCGTTTGCTTTGGTTTTGTTTCATTTTGTGGAATGTTAGAGGTGACTACGACGACCAGGACTCAAACACTAACGATAAATAGTAAAGGGAAGAAGTGGGGGTTGAGTTTTAAAGAGAATGAGTAACGGTCGTGAACCGAGAGTCTCACCTTTCTCTAGATTATATTAGTTGGACGAGTTTTAATCAACGAGTTCCTTAGTACGATATAGTGACGACTAGAGACGACGACCGTCCAACCAGTAAGTCGTCACCAGTTATGACGACCATGAGTCAATCCTCAACGAAGAGGTCCACTGCGATTACCATTTCTGTACTACACTACACTTTCGCCGAGTCGGTATAGGATGAGATACACTGGGGTACCTGACACCGGACGGTCCGAGGAGACAGGTATCTTAAGAGGTCCATTCTTGTAATCTCACCCATCGGAAAGGAAAGAGATCTCCCAGAACTGTTGGGTCCCTGACTTGGAACTTGGGTCCAGAGGGAGTAACGTCCGTCTAAGAAATGGTAGACTCAGTAGTCCGTTTCTTCCTCTGTTCTGTGTGTCTAAGCTAGGGATTAAAGTCTTCTACAGGACCTCATCCTTTTCCGTTGGATGAGGTTATAAGAACAGATCTATTAGGGTACCTATACCCTCGGACCACCCGATGTTACGTATCCCAGAGTCTCAGTCTGTACTGACTTCGTCAATCGTGTGTCGTGTCGTGTAAGTCAATCCAGTCATGACTACTTTCCTTCGGGTGTACCAACTCAGACGTACATCGAAGTCCGAGATGCGGCTATCGGTGACATAAAGATCGTTTCGATCATGTCGATGCCTCTCTTAGTTCAACTATAGATTTCCCAGTCGAATCGAGTCAAGTCAAGTCAGCGAGTCAGCACAGACTGAGAAACGTTGGGGTACTTGACGTCGTGTGGTCCGGAGGGACAGGTAGTGGTTGAGGGCCTTAAGTGAGTTTGAGTAGAGGTAACTCAGCCACTACGGTAGGTTGGTAGAGTAGGAGATAGTAGGGGAAGAGGAGGACAGGAGTTAGAAAGGGTCGTAGTCCCAGAAAAGTTTACTTAATCGAGAAGTGTAGTCTACCAGTTTCATAACCTCAAAGTCAAAGTTGTAGTCAGAAAGGTTACTTGTGGGTTGAACTAGAGTAAATCTTACCTGACCAACCTAGAGGAACGTCAGGTTCCCTGAGAGTTCTCAGAAGAGGTTGTGGTGTCAAGTTTCCGTAGTTAAGAAGTCACGAGTCCGAAGAAATATCAGGTTGAGAGTGTAGGTATGTACTGTTGACCTTTTTGGTATTGGAACAGATCTGCCTGGAAACAACCGTTTCGTTACAGAGACGAAAAATTACATTACAGAGACGACAGATCCAACCAGTATTGAAAGGAAGGTTCTTCATTCGCAGAAAGATAAAGTACCGACGTCAGTGGTAGACGTCACTAAAACCTCGGGGGGTTTTATTTCAACCGGCGACAAAGGTGAGAAAGGGGTAGATAAACGGTACTTCACTACCCTGGACTACGGTACTAGAATCAAAAGATTTACAACTCGAAATTCGTTGAAAAGTGAGAGGAGAAAGTGAAAATAGTTCTCCGAGAAATCAAGAAGAAGTAAAAGACGGTATTCTCACCGTAGTAGACGTATAGACTCCCATAACTATAAAGAGGACCGTTAGAACTAAGGTCGAACACGAAGAAGGTCGGGTCCCAAAAAGTACTATAAGAGACGTATATTCAATTTATTTGTCGTACTGTTATATGTCGGAACTGCATGAGGAAAAGGACAAACCTTGGACAACAAGGTACAGGTCAAGATTAACAACGAAGGACTGGACGTATGTCTAAAGAGTTCTCCGTCCAGTCCACCAGAACATAAAGGTAGAGAAAGTATTAAAAGGTGTCAAATAACACTAGGTGTCTCAGTTTCTGAAACTGTATCAGTTATTCCGTCTGAGAGAACGAAAAAGTCACTAGGTCACCTACAACCGTTAAACTAGAGACCAAGGAGACGGAAAAGATTTAGGTCGAACTTGTAGACCATCAAGTGCCAAGTACATAACGACTTCGGACCGAACCTCTTAAAACTCGTAATGAAATGATTACACACTCTACTCACGTTAACACGTCATCAAACTCGTAAAAAACCGTAACGGAAAGAAACCCTAACCTTACTTTTGACTGAAAAGGTCAGGACACCGGTGACGACTCAAAAGGTTTAAACGACTGTCTAACTCACGTCGTGAAAGTGTCGTAGTAGAAAATCCTAAATTTTATCGAGGTGACCTTAAGGTAGTGGAGATGATCGAAACAAGTATCACTACGAAGGATTCCGGGTGAACTGAAGTGTAAGGTTCTACAGACCGAGATCCACCCACTAGTATGGTAGTACTAATAGACTCAACACTTCTAGAAAAAACATGTCAAGAAAACACAAAAGAACGGTGAAGAATTATAGAAGAAAAAGACGATCTAGGTACAGTAAAGACAACAAATAACTCGGGTTGAAACGTACTTTACAAGGGAACCATAGAGATTAAAAGAACTTCTCTAGAGATACGAAGGGGTAAGATAAAAAAGGGAGATAAAGAAACGTGACTAGTGACTTCCGAAAGAATAGAGAGGAACGATAAGAAACCTTGAGACATAATTTGACCTATATAGAGCGGAAAAGAGAAACGAAGAGAAGAAAAGTGTCGATAAACATTATGGAGGAGTCTGTCGGTAAAACGAAAAAACGTAAAGAAAAAGAACCCCTACCAGAACTAGGGAGAGAGGACATGTCACAGTGTTTGGAGGTAGGTATCAAGTAGGTCTGAGACAGATAGTCTAGATCAGAGAATTTAAATAAAGAGTGAAGGTGATATATTAGTATTCCCTAAACTAAATCCAGTATGGACTTACCACATCACCCAAAGGGGTGAAAGAAGTTAAATTCAGACTTAGACCGTTATTCCTCAAGTAGATGTCCCATTCAGTGGGATAAGAAGTACCACTTATACGAGACCTCCCATGATTACAGTCTGTGTTTGGACCCAAAAACACGGGTCACAATATCCAAAGTAGTACACGGAGAAAGTGTCTAAATGAACAGTGGTCAAAAGATTTGAAAATGACTTTCTGGTCGGATCGGTAAACGAGAACGGATCCCGAGATATATATAGGAATGAGATCCAGTGAAAAGGAAGGTAACCATAACTTGTCAGTTTCGTATGAGGAGTATCAGAAGGAGGACCCTCTTAAAGGGACATGGTCACAGTAAATCCCTTAAGGAGTCACCACGATATTGTGGATGGACAAGTAAAAATCGATAGTGGTTTTATAACATGGATGGGTAGACACTTGGTCCAAGTTAATTAAGGGAGAAGGTAGTCAACTACCTTTTGAAGGTGAGGGAACTTCGTTATCCAAAGTTTATTCACCAACCGTATACCACAGACCTGTCACACAAGTATGGAAAGGAACTTCTCCTATAGAATTGTAAGGGATGTAGTTACCTGGGGATGTTTTAAATATCTACGTCATCCCAGGACTTAAAAACCCCCAAATAGTAGGTTGAAACCTGTCGGTACCCAGGAAGATCCCTTACTCGACGAGTGGTTCAAGTTAATCACACTACCGTAAATATCTCATCCAATTGATCGTTGGATTGGAGTCTTTAGAACAATACAGTTAAGTCGACATAAGATAAGTATCTTCGTCAGAGTTCGGACGGGTCTAAGTTCGAGGGAGGAGAACTATCCTCTCACGGCTCAAAGATATTATTCTACACCCCATTCTCTCTTACAAAACCAGTCGAAACCTTTTATATTAGTGTACGTAGGAGACCTGAGTGTATTATTTATGAAAAAAAGATAGGGAAGGAGACACTTACTGAAACCTGATGAAAGAATTATGGTAAGGTTCCTTTAAGACCTTTTTTGTCAGTAAACGAAATCCTATTTAGAGTTCTTCGGTAGGGTCCTCTAATTATTCTGGTCGAGGTCTATATGGACTATATGAACCTTAGGACTCAATACCCAACAACTACACATGTGGATACAGTTTCTTAAGATAGCTTAAGTATAAACATAAAGTCGTGGAAGTAATGGTACAAATGTTCGGTAAAGATGTATAAGAGGACTTAACTCGATTATGTATAATAATCCCGGAATGTTAAAAACCACAAATTTGATAAAGATGATTCTTGTCCCTGATATGTACTATCGGTGAGTCTCTAAACTGGGATCAATAACAGGACCTCTACTGTTTCATAAAGTTCCCGTTCAGAATGTAGTAGAAGATTCCGGGGTCGGAGTCCTCCCTAGTAATCAAAGAAAGACGGTCTTCTCAGGTACGAATACTGACAAGGTCGTTTTACTGTCTAAATCCTCTTATCCTCCCAAACACTAAGAGTCCTTAAAGGTAGGTTTCAAAGGGTAGAATCAAAAGTCCAGGTCGGGAAATGGATGTACCCGGGACTAAGACTATATCTTCTAAACAAGTCTACGACGGGATATTAGAATAAATTTGAGACGGTGGGAATGTCAACATAGGACTCGGATTGAAAATCGAACTCTCCTGGTACATCGACTTCCTCTACTCTGAGAGGAAGTTTCGACGGTAAAGACTTAAAGAGTCGAACGATCTCAACGGTTGACCGATAATAGTCCGAAGTAGAAAAATCATTTCGAAAGATTGTATCAATTGTTTTTGATCGCATAAGGTGTAGGACTTTTAGTATTATCGACATCAATATTAGGGACGGTATAGTAAGTCAACAAAGTGGAAGATGGATATGCAGTAGAGTTAGTGGGTTTCCTCTTTTGGAATCGTTGACACTATGATAACGTATTGTCCCTAAGACAGTACACACACACACACACACACACACACACAACACACACGAGTAATTGTAGACTTGTTACTCATTGGGTCGAGGTTTTAGGGTAACACTCCTAAACTAAAGTTTCTAGTAAAGACTATGGTAGAAAGAACTAAACAAAAGAGGTGTCTCGTTTTGGATTTTGTTTCCGAATCATATACACCAAATAAACCTTTTGAAACCTGTCCCTTTATTTCTCTTTCTCCTTTTAGTGATTCCTGTCGACCAACGATTTAGGACATCCTGGTAGACTCTTTGGAATATTTTAAGTATAATTCAGATAGGTAGGACCCTATCTTTCTACTATTCGTATATAGGTGGTCAAAAATAAGGATAACACAATTTTAAAGTAAGACACTCCACACTCGTAGTTCGACATATGAACCTTAGGGTACTGAATCTCAGTTACCTCTTAAGGACCCTATCCTGGTAGTCTCCTAGTAGTGTCTATTGGTTCCGTTCTACGATAGACCGACGTAGACATGCCTCGACCAGTGTCGGACATGGTATGGTCAACGGAGTCTTCACAGACTTCTTTTCTGTCCATTCTTATCTTTCTAGATTTCCGCACGAATTCTCGACAGGTTCTAATATCAGTATGCTTGTAAGTAGTATAGTAATTTGTTCACTTTCTTCCATTTAAGAGTAGTTCAATCCTATACAATCTATTTAACACCATATAAGTCAGTTACTTTGTGATTTAGGGACTCTTTTTGTGTCATTATCTTCCGATATAGTACTACATTTTTTATAAATATTATTAGAATTTAACCTTTTAGACCAAAATATAGTTGTTATATACTTTATTGAAATATAATAGTTAAACTGAAACAGATTTATTTATTAAAAAAGTAACAAACTTTATTGATTCTAAATATATAAACAATCAGAAAGAAAAGGGGATACAGAACGATATAAGAGGACCCAAGATGAGTCCGACGTCTTGTGTAATGAAAGAGAGATCTTTAATAAAGGTTGAAAGATAGTTGGCTCTTAATGATAATAATAGTAGAAGGAAGAGAAGGAAGAAAAAAAAGAGTAAGCAGAACAAGACGAAGAAGAACAGGAAGAAGTCTCCATAATGTGGTCTTATTGTCTCCTACTGTTTAAGTACAAAGAAGACCCATTTTTGGAGAAAAATATTAAAGAATAACAAATAAAACGGACAATATAATCAGCTGAACCCGACGGTAATACTTTCTGATACATCGTATTTGTTCTCCTTAAGTATATGTCTGTCCATCGAATTTATCGCCCCTAAGGGATCACCGAGTCACCATTTCTTAGACGGACGTTACGTCCTCCGGACCCAAAGGAGGGACCCAACTCTTCTAGGGGACCTCTTCCTTATCGTTGGGTGAGATCATAAGAATTAGGGTACCTGTCTCCTCGGACCACCCGATATCAGGTTCCCCAGTGTTTCTCAGTCTGTACTACCACTGATTGTTGTTGTTCGAACTTGTTACCCTTAGATAAAGAGTGCCAGACCTTCGACCCTTCAGGTTCTAACTCCTCTAGAAGTACATCTAAGGAGTCACTCCCGAGAGAAGGAACAAACGTCTACCGACGGAAGAACGACATAGGAATTTGCTACCTCTCTCTCTCCTTCGTTCGAGAGGCCACGGGGAATATTGCCGTGATCAGAGTACTTCCGGGATGGGAGTGCTGGAGTCGATTTGGTCTATTGGAGAGTCTCGTGGGAGGGGAGGTAAAGGTTTATGGTAGCGTAACTCCAATATCGAAATTGTATTTTTTAAACCTTTCTGTGTGAAGTCGGGTATCGTGGATCACTAAAATATCTTACTATCTGAGAATAAAGTCCCACTTTAAATCTCCCTTAGGTTAACTTAGAAAGTGTATTTTCATCACTAGGTCCGATATTCTAAGGATTCTTTACTATGATAATGAAATGTAAATTGAATAATTAGAAACCCATAACCTTTAAACGGTCCGTTCTTCTTAGAAAAGTTTCTCATATAAACAGAGAATCCTATTCTTATCAGGACTCCTTATTCATTAAAATTTTAGAATTATTGTCATCATCGTTCGTGAATAAAACGGGAATGACACACGGTCCGTATTAAAGTTTGTGAAAATTTCACAATTGTGTAAATGAGGAGTGGGATTAGTATATTCACAATAATGACAGGAATAAAATGTTTCTTTGACTCCGTGTCTCTCAAATTTATTGAACGGGTTCCAGGGTACCAATCATTCTGAACCTTGACCCCAAACTTTAGATCGGTAGACCGAGGTTTCAGATATAAGAATTTGTAATGTATTTCTCTTATTAAAGGTCTCGAAGGTGAAAATAAAGGACGTAAGAGTAAACGGTAACGAAGAAATAAAAAGTATTCCAAAGATACTAGAGATCCGGTTTACTCTAAGGTTTTTATTGTTAAAATTAAAAGTTTAGCTCCCGTACTAAAGATTTACCTGGTTCAATAAAAACACTTGGGATGTATTTTAAGTCCTTGTCTTGAAACCCTTCCTTGAAGGTCTACCGTCATTTAGAAGTGTCAAGTCATTAATTCGGAAAACTCTTACAATGAGACAATACCTCGGTGACCGACTAATTGACATGTTATAGTTAATATAGTTTGCCGTGATGAAATTAAGACAGTCTTAAATCTCTTTAGACTGTACGACTGTGCTCCGAGACACTTCACACTATTACTCGACGGTTCACAGTATTTCACGGTGCCAACCCCCCCTCCCCCCGTCGGAACGAAAGTTTGATTTCTACAAAAAATAGAAATAAGTATGATGTCAGACGAGATAATTTTGTGGTACTTGTAGGTCTATGTGTACGAACAGGTCAAACTTTATTTATCAGATTAGAAAAAAAAATTTCAAAAATACTTTCTTCAAGTTCCCTATTATCAGTTTGAGTATCTTCTTTTATTTATATCGTATATAAAAACCAACTCTTTCTAATATGTGGATACTTTAGTCCTGGAATTTGGAGAACAAGGAAGTAAAGACACTTCTTACTGAGAGCCTTTCAATTGACATTGACACGTTTTAAATTTTCAAACTGAACTGATTAAAATATTACTATCTGTGAATAGACCAGTAATTGCTGTTTAGGTCCGACAAATTTATCGTTTCGGCTTCAATAATTCACTGTCCTAGAAAGTTGTTTGAAACCGAAAGAATATTTCTTTCCGGGAAAATTATTGAAATAATATTTATGTCATCGACAGTAGTTTACATTCTCGAATCCCAAAGTAGCTATCTCATTATTCTCAATTTTCCGTGACCGGTGAGATAAAACTAAAAAGGTAGTAATAAAATTACGTTATACATTTATAAAATTAAAAGAGGAACACAGGACTCCATTCGTTTTCGATGGGACGGACTACTGAATCTCTCTATTTACTTACAGGAATTACTCGTGGAATGGTACCTTTTCGGTAAGGAAAAGTATATTATTCACCGGTAAGGAAAGACTTGCTGTTGGTATGGGTGTGAGGACCTGAATCAAAAATGGAAGAAAGTACGTAAAGGTCAATGGAGGACTTATAAAGGTGAACCTTTAAGGTCGTAAAGGACCTTGAGTTTACAGGTTAGATGGGAAAAAGGTCTGGAGAGAGATGACTAGAAGAAGGAGTAAAAGTAAACTAAATTTTACTTTTTTTTTTTTTTTCAGTAACAAAAGGTTCAGACAGTGTCAACTTTGGAGTCTCAACAGAAGTAAAAAAGAAACCGACTGAGTGAAAGTCGTAAAATACCTAAATATTGGACCATAACTCGGAAAACTTGAGTTATTCTACTTGTGATATTTCCAAACCAAAAAGAACTCAGTGACGAACGTAACTCATTCGTTTCGAAACGAAAGACAATTACCGTCAACATCTTCTAAGGTAAGAGGACCTCGAGGGACATGGTTGTATCTAGTTCAAAAGAAAAAAATGAGAAGTCTAAAATGAAAAGTCGAGGATATTAATGGAGGTACCGATGAGAGACGATTGGAAGAGAAGTGGACCTTCCGAAAAGAAGAATCCATGGTCGTTCTACCTCGTTTGAATCGAAAACACAAAGGTCCATCGAAACGTTACTATTTGTCATCTTCTGACTATGGAATGGAAGAAGAGAAACAAGTCAATAATAAAAGGTCAATAACAAAGAACTGAGACGATCGAGTCCCCTTTGTTGGTTAGGTAACCGACTTGATCTCCCCTTATCTACAGTGACGTAAAAAACCGTCCGTGAAAATTAAAAAGCACTTACTAAAAGGACCTCAAGGAGAGAATAACCAGAAACCCTTTCCTTCGTGAGTAGGATAGGGTATCTTTCCCTTCCATTTACTTTTGGTGTCGTGAAGTCAGGAGGACGGAAAAGAGAATATATCTGTTATTCCGTCCAACTTCAAACCTATTATCAACTCTCCTTTTTTACGACCAAGTCGACGGTGAATCCCCATGAATCGAGTATGATCTGAGAGTTGATAAAGGATGAAATCAATCTCATTCCAATGGACTCCAAAGAAAAAGGACTTGAAACTTCGGAACCATTGGTCAAGACCCCGTTGTCTCTGGATGAATTCTAGAATAACGTTCACTAGTTCGATAGAACTATAAAGGAAGCTTCATAAAAAGTGTAAGTATTATCCTCGTTCTTAATTCTCGGACGTAGTCCGAAAAGACACATTTACACACACACACGTCCCCACCTCTCCCCCGCCCCAGTCACAGTACCCTTTGAGACAGAACACATTCTTTTGAGAGTCTACGGAGTTTCATCTTATCTAATTATCAAACGTTTATTTTCTACATCGGTTGGAGAGAGAGACAATAGATCATTTATTAACAAGTGTGAATGTAAATCGTGAAGTTCTAGGGTGTTATGAGAGACTTTAGTTCTTCATATAAATATATTACCGTAAAGAGTACTAGAAGGGACCGGATGTCACGATAAGTTCTTACAACCACCAAAGGATATGTAGATTACTTACTTTCTTTCCTCACGTGTCACCCGAGAGGACTTCCTGTATTACCCTTGCACCCACACGTCCTGTGTTCTAAATAGGTGACAGTGTGAGACTAGGAATTCGAAGACTTAAGAAAGAAAACGTAACACACTTCTTTTAAGACCTGAAAGTAGGAATAATCTGTATTGAGTAGTGGCCCAAGTCCAAAGTCAATTCGTTTGTTTGTAGGTCTAAGTCGATAACTTTGTTTGTAATTTGAGTATTAGAGACTGTTCATGTAGTATAACTATTGAAACCAGACTCAGTTACAAGTAAAGTAAGGTGAATTAGATTGCAACAATCTTAGGTGTAAGGAGTCTTTAAACAGTTATATTTAATCGTTTAGAGTCAAGTGAAACATACCAGTCTGAAACATGAAAAGAGACTCCGTACCAACATAAACTGACACCAATACCTCGTCCTTTACCACTGGGTGAGGTCATAAGAACGGACTTCTTAGTGTACCTGTCTCCTTGGACCACCCGATATCAGGTATCCCAACGTCTCTCTACCTGTACTGACTTCACTGAATCGTATCGTATACCCAGATCTCTGTTACTTCGGACAACTTCCCACAACTCTTCTTATTTGAAATGAAACGTTCCATTGACCCAATGACTCCGATAATGTCCTAGAAGTTTGCTCCTTCACCAACAGACGAGTCTATTATCTTCTTACTAACGAAAACGACCGTTCCACCCAAGTCTCTGTAAACTAACGAGACTCGGGAAGAACAAAAGACCAATATGAGTCTACACGAGTAAGGTACAAAATTCCAGGTAAATAGGTAGTAGACCCTCCCTAACCCCCGTCCTCCTTTTCCCCTACTCTCTCCTACTCTACCGACGTACCGTAGTGGCCGAGCTACCTGCACTCAGACTCACTTGAGGTCCTCAACCACTACCTGTCCCTCCGGACCGCACGACGCTAAGTCCCCCAGCGTTTCTCAGCCTGTGCTGACTCACTGACTTGACTTGACTTGACTAGGTAGTAGTTTAAGAAATAAAGAATATTTTATAAACAGTCCCGACAATTAGGTTCAATATAAAATTATGTCATTTCATGAATGAATTAACAACTTCAATTCAAGGTCGGTAAAGACGCAATCCCGATCAATAGTAAGTTCTGTTTAAAGAGTTGTTTCTTTTACTTTCAGATGGTAAGTTCCTGAGAACGACTTTGTTGATACATGATTCCCTCTTTGACTTAATTTGTCTTTCTTAATTTTCGTTCATCGTTATAACCCGGTTTTTTCATTTACTTATTTATTTGAAGATTTGGTCAATTCCCCTTTTTCTTGTTTCTTTTTAGTAAACGGGTCATCATCCGTCCCTCTAACACCTTTTCTTCGTTTATTTTCCGTGTCATTTATCTTTCAAACTTATTATACCAACTTTGTTTAGATTTGTGTAACCTATTGTAATAGTATTACATAATATATAATAATTTTTAAACGATCAATTTTCTGTTTCTGTGGGTTCGTTTCAAAAAAACCTTCGGTCGATATATAACAAATATTCTCTAAGTAAATTTTGTACTAACACATTTTGTAAGTGAATTTCGCACTGACTTACATATCCATCTCTCTTTCTTTATAGTGTTTTATTAATGGTGTTCATTAGACCGTAATTGTTTTCTCTTTTATCTTGAATTCTTGTTTTAATTATCACAGTTATCCCATGAATAAATTGATATTTCAAAGTTAAGTGATCTTTTTATTTTGTAAAGAGTCAAATTTCTGTATATTGTTGTAATGGAGTTTTATATGTTTCATTTTCATCTGTCTTAACATTCTTTTTTTACTGCTTAAGGGGTAGTATTAACCTATTAAATTATTGAAGAGTTTTCCGTTATTCAAGTTCGGTTCGTTTCGTTTTTCACCATTACCATTTCTTTTAAACTTATTATAAATTTTCAACTAGATAACCGATTAATATGTCAGAGTTTTGTTTCTTATGTGTAAGAAGAGTTCGTGTATACCTAATAAATATTTTTATTCGACAGATATTCAAGTCTCCTTTAGAGATATTTATTGTTCTTTAAATATAGTACATCCGACGTAAAAATCTGGTTTTACCTTAATTAAGTATTTTATTTATTCCTTTCTTTCAAGCATCCGGATAGAGTCGTTTGATTATAATTTAAGATTTTTTGACCCCAGTTTTGTATTTGTATTTATTATTACATTTAATACTGTAGATCTTGACCTATAGTCACTTACGTAACGTAATCTTTAAACACCTGGACTAATATACTCGCTATAAAAATAGAGATTTTAATATATCAGTATATGGATTCCCTTTGTCCTTGCTATCTTTTTTATTACTTCATTCGTTACCTACTCCCTTAATCTGATTCTTGTCCTTTTATTTCGGTTCTTTCATCTTTTATTATTCCTCTATGTGTATAATTACTTTACTTTACGCTTCTTATTTACTCTGACTATTTTACTTTTTCATTAACTCTGACCGTATAAAATAATTCTTGTTTTTCTCTTACATGTTTATTGGTTATAATCCTTATTTTTACCCTGTATTGGTCTTATTTACTTACTACATATAGACAACCAAATATACTTCCATGTCAACTTTTTATTAGGACACACAAGATGAGCAAGAAGAGACGATAAGCAAACTAAGTACGAACAAAACTTCGATACTTCTTGACAACCTAAGAGAAATTTACCGTGATGTAGTCCCGGGAACTACTTGACAACATCCGGAAACTTGTGTGTACAATGACGACAAAGACCATATGGAAGTTTATATTGAAATTACGTCACATCGACCCTAAGACATAATCGAATCGTGTTAACACTTTCTTAAATTAAACCCGTTATACACGTCTTATGGGAAGAAAAAGAAAAGAAAAATCCCAAATCTATCAGAAAGTACTACGGTAAAAAGGTCACAACTTCCTGAACAGGTAACTCTCGGAAGAGTCCGTTAAGAGTTAAAGAAGGAGGTAAATGGTTCTAATTAGAATTTCTTGGCATGTGAATCTTTATTTTGTTTAAAGAGTATTGAGTAGAATCCAATTATATTATTGAGAAGATTCCAATAAACGTATATTTATTCTCGATTACCAAAATCTAGTCCATTTAATGTAAAATCACCTTAATATCCGTGGTTTGTATCACTTTACCTGTTTCATAAAAATTTACATACTCCCAACATTTATCATTCATGAGTCTTTGTACTTTCAAAATGTCAAACTTCAACCTTAACTTTTCACTACAGTATTTCAAGATTTCCGTCCCAAAGATTGAATAGGGTCAGGTCCAAAATACTGAGTTTTTATGTGTACTAAACAAGGATCTTCTGTACAAGAACCTTTTGATTACTCATGTTAGGTAAAGGTATTGATTTTATATTGTCCTAAGTCAAGTCAGGTCAAGTCAAATCAGTGAGTCAGCACAGGCTGAGAAACACTGGAGTACTTAACGTCGTGTGGTCCGGAGGGACAGGTAGTGGTTGAAGACCTCAAGTGAATCTGAACACACGTAACTCAGTCCAAATCAGGTATGATTTTTAGTTCTGGTCGAAAGAAACCTATTAGAAAATAGACCGATTGTGTCTTTTGCCTTGTCGATCTTGGTCAAACCCGTTCGGGTTGAAGATTCACTCAGTGGTCTTCGATATGACAATTAGAAAAACTTCATTGACAAAAGGTAAGTCCAAACAAGGTCCCAGTTTGTCTCAACGTCGTAAGGTTTTTCTTTGTACCTTGATGGAGAAACATCTTGTAAGACAGAAGTACAGTGTTTATAACTACGGATACCAGTTGGTTGACGATAAAGGACTGTTCTTACGCACAGTTCTGTTAAAAGAGATAAATGTAAAGTGCACTTCTTTTCTCATAGTAGAGAACTCTTTCGTCAAAGAAGCAATCCCACTAAAGGTACAGGTTAGTAAAACATTCTGGACTTTCATTTCTTGTTCCCGTTAATGCTTCGTTAAAAACACTTCATTTTCTTTTTTCTGATAGTTTTAAAGTGATCCTTAGGTACTGTCTTCATTTTAATCTTGAACTCGTAGATGTATAGACTTTATTCGGTATCGAACTTCTAGTCAAGGGGATTAAAAAAAGATCAGATATCCGACTAACCTCTTCCGTTACCGTGGGGTGAAGTCATGAGAACGGACCTCTTAGGGTACCTACCTCCTCGGACCACCCGACGGTAGACACCCCAGTGTGTCTCAGCCTGTGCTGACTTCGCTGAATCGTCGTATCCGACTATGAAGACACAATTGATTCTTTAGAATAGTTATACATTAATAAATTTTCTCTTCTGATATTGACGTATAAAAGATCAATATCCATATATAAAAACTCGTAAATCACAGAGAGTCGGTGACTTTTGTGTAGTAGAGTCAATTATAAGTATACTGATAATATTAGTAAAGGTACAATGACTACTCCTTTTACTCCGAATTTCTCTGACCTACCGTCCTGAAGGTTTTACTACTCTTACTTTGACGAGAGGTCCTTTTTATTTTATGATTGCCCACTTTTAATATTTTTCGTAAGTAAATTTGGAGACCTTTGACAGGATTCCCGTAAATTCGTTTACCCCTTCGTAAGTAATTTCTTTTAGAAGATTCAGAGTTATTTTGTTACTCTCAGACATCGTGAACTTGGTACTGAGTGAAATAATAAGTTGACCCACGTCACTTTTGAGGTAGTGTCCCACACGTAGATTTTTCCCCGAGGGTTAGAAATCGAGGGACAGACCCCGATACAATAGAGGCACACTCCTCGTCCGACGGTCTTCAAGAATAAAGAAGTACAGGTGTCACATTTCATCCGTACTGACTCTTCTGGGTAAAAGAGTGGTTCGGGGTTAAACATTCCGTCTTCGAGACCGGGTCCGTGTTGTCTCGCTATTATAACTCAAGTACTAAAATTGGAAAGAGTGGGGTGAAGAGAAGAGGTTCAAGTGAATATCTCAACTTTAGGGTACAACTCTCCCAGTTCAGTTCTTTTGACCCTGTCGACGGTGAAGGAAGGCACTGGTGAACATCTTCTCCTCATAGTAAGGACCCTTTCGTCTGGAAATAGGATCGTACCCGTGTCACCGCGGAACCGTCTTGGCATTCTCTCCGGTGTCCCTTCTTTAAGAGAGGTTAGAATAGACCCCCCTGACTAGAATAAACCTTGTCTCACTTCTTGAGGAATGGATTCCGACAATAGTAATTGTTATCTAGAACCACCTTTCGTTACTTCTCCTTCGACCATCGAAACGACAACGGTAAATCAGTGATTCAGTACAGACTGAGAGAAAGTTGGGGTTCTCGACATCAGGTGGTCCGAGGAGATAGGTACCCTAAAGGGTCCGTTCTGATAACCTCACCCAACGGTAAAGGAAGAGGTCTCTCGAAGGACTGACTCTCTAACTTGGACGTAGAGACCTTAATGTCCGTCTAAGAGACGACTACTCGGTGGTCCTTTCGGGTTCGTTTTAACGTCTTATCAGTCTTCAAATTATCTTAGACCCTTTCTCTGTTCGTTAGTTTCGGGAGGATCCTAATCTTTGTTGAGACCCTCAGTCTTCTCAACACGTGTAGCAACGCCAACGTGTATGAGTCCTTGTTACGTAGAGTTTAGGAACCATAATCACGAAGGAAGGAAAAAAGTTGAAAGAGGCACACACTTACCCTCACAGTTATTGAACAGGATATATACGAGGAGGTTAAATGAAACTCCCGTTTAATAAACAAAAGATCTGAGTGACCATATCTTCATCTCTCCTTAAAACACCCTAGTATGGGTCATAGAATTAAGATGGACTAAATTTACTATACCAACTACTCTATACCCTCAAAACTCTGTCATCTACAATAAAGCCTGAAACTCAACTACGATATTATTCGACTCCGAAAACACCTAAACCCTTACCCTCCTTACGTAAAACACATACCTTTTTTTTTTATATATATACTTAGAAACCCCCGGTTACCGTCTAACGTCATGTGACTTACTACCGGTGGTGTTATACAGGTGTAGAATTAGAGACCTTGTACAATTACAATGGAATGTACCGTTTTTCCTGAAACGTCCACACTAATTTAATTACGCCTCTAAGAGTGTTACCCCTCTCAGAGGACCTAATAGGTCCACCTGGATTACATTAGGATTCCCAGGAAATATTTCTCCTACGTCCTTCAGTCTGTCCGTCCAACTATTACACACTAGTTTCGTCTCTAACTCCACTACCTCGGTGTCGAGTTCCTTAGAGTCGTCGGAGATCTTCGACCTTTTTTATTCCTTGACTAAGAGGGGACCTTGTAGGTCTTACTTTGTCAGGACAACCGTAGACTGAAATCGGGTCACTTTGACTGAAACCTGTAGACCAGAGGTTTTCACATTCTCTCATTTAGACGTTATAAAAATCGGTGGTACAAACACCATTAAACAATACCGTAAATATCATGAGATAATAACATGTATACGTTCATCAATATATTTTTCTTATTTTAAAGTATAAAAGAGGGAAGAAAAGAATTGATTAAATTTTTCGTTAAGATAATAATATTATCTTTACATTAACATAACAATTTGGATATTGTATCTCTTGATGTTATAAGTACTTTTATTGTCGTATTTCCTCGTCCCACACTTGGTTCGAGATAATCTTAATCCTTTTCTATGGTCTACTATTGTCTGGAGACGGTCTTTTTTATATCTCTTACGTTTTCTATGTATTCTTCCAATTGATTGTTTGAGACATTGACGTTATATCAGATCCAAAAGAAAGAAGAGAGTCAAAGAAATTTGTTATAATCCAATGTATTTGATTACTAATATCGTTTCATCGCAATCTAAACTTTGTACATATCTAGGTGGTACATATTGACATTATCGTAGTTTTGACACCTCTCTCTTAACTCTATATATTCTTGTTTCAATAAAATAACTGTGATTCTGTTATATTTCGATTATATCTAAGGCTATTCAATTTTACATCAAAAACTAAGTATCTTATCGATGATTCTTTTGTCCTGTTTTCATATTAAGTCAAGTCAAGTCAACGAGTCAGCACAGGTTGAGAAACACTGGGGTACTTGGTGTCGTGTGGTCCGGAGGGACAGGTAGTGGTTGAGGACATCAGGTGAGTTTCAGTACAGGTAGATCAGTCACTACGGTAGGTTGGTAGAGTAGGAGACAGTAGGGGAAGAGGAGGACGGGAGTTAGAAAGGGTCGTAGTCCCAGAAAGTTTACTCAGTCGAGAAACGTAGTCCACCGGTTTCATAACCTCAAAGTCGTAGTTATAGTCAGGAAGGTTATTTGTGGGTCCTGACTAGAGGAAATCCTACCTGATCAACCTAGAGGAACATCAGGTTCCCTGAGAGTTCTCAGAAGAGGTTGTGGTGTCAAGTTTTCGTAGTTAAGAAGCCACGAGTCGAAAGAAATATTAGGTTGAGAGTGTAGGTATGTACTGGTGACCCTTTTGGTACCGGAACTGATCTGCCTGGAAACGACCGTTTCATTACAGAGACGAAAAATTATACAACAGATCCAACCAGTATTGAAAGGAAGGTTCCTCATTCGTAGAAAATTAAAGTACCGACGTTAGTGGTAGACGTCACTAAAACCTCGGGGGTTTTATTTCAGTCGGTGACAAACGTGACTTTACTACCCTGACCTACGGTACTAGAATCAAAAGACTTACAACTCGAAATTCGGTTGAAAAAGTGAGAGGAGAAAGTGAAAGTAGTTCTCCGAGAAATCAAGAAGTGAAAGGTGGTATTCCCACCACAGTAGACGTATAGACTCCAGTAACTATAAAGAGGGACGTTAGAACTAAGATCGAACACGAAGAAGGTCGTGTCGCAAAGAGTACTACATGAGACGTATCTTCAATTTATTCGTCCCACCGTTATATGTCGAAACTGTATGAGGAAAGGGTCAAAGCTTGGGTAGACAACAAGGTACAGATTAAAATTAACAACGAAGGACTGGACGTATGTCCAAAGAGTTCTCCATCCAGTCCACAAGACCATAAGGGGAGAGAAAGTCTTAAAAGGTGTCAAATAACACTAGGTGTCTCAGTTCCGAAACCGTATCAGTTATTTCGTCTTTATCTACAAAAAGACCTTGAGAGAACGAAAAAGCTGCTAGGTCGTCTACAAACGATAAACTAGAGACCAAGGAGACGGAAAAGGTTTTGGTCGAACTTGTAGACCTTCAAGTACAAAGTGCATAACGACTTCGGACCGAACCTCTTAAAACTCGTAATGAAATGATCGCACAAACTACTCACGTTGACACGTCATCAAACTCGTAAGAAACCGTAACGGAAAGAAACCCTAACCTTACTTTTGACTGGAAAAGTTCAGGACACCGGTGACGACTCAAAAGGTTTAAACGACTGTCTAACTCACGTCGTCAAAGTGTCGTAGTAGAAAATCCTAAACTTTATCGAGTTGATCTTAAGGTAGTGCAGGTGATCGAAACAAACATCACTACGAAGGATTCCGGGTGAACTGAAACGCATGGTCCTACAGACCGAGATACAATCACTAGTGTGGTAACAGTAATAGACCCAGTACTTGTAGAAAAAACATATCAAGAAGACGTATAAGAACGGTTTACAGTAATTTTCTTAATTTTACAATGTGATCTTTTATAGATGGATTATGTTTTTTCCGTTATTTCCTTCTTATATCCGTGTTTTTTAATAACTCTGGACATCTTTTATTTTCGTTTTAATCTCTGTATTTAGGTTGATATATTTATTATAGTAATTTACACTTAAATAATTTATTAGGTTATTTTTCTTTATCATTGTAATATAATGTTCTTTGTTTTGTTTTGGTTCTAGTTTGATATACAACAGATCCCTTATAAAGTGAAATCTAATTTGTTATTTTTACATTCAGTTTCCAATTTCCTATCGTTTTCTATATGGTACGGTTGTAGTCAGTGTTTTTTCGATCTCACCGATATAATTATAGTTTGTTTTATATTGAATTTTGTTTTACATAATGATCTATATCTCCCATTAAATTATTACTATTTTCCCAACTAGGTGGTCCTTCTGTATCGTTAACATCTGTATAATCAAAGATTGTCGTCTTGAGGTTTTATACATCGTTTTTGACTGTTTTAACTTCTCTTTTTATCTTTTAGGTTGTTATTATCAATTTTTGAAATTATAAGGTGAAAACTATTGACTATCTTTTTAATATGTCGTTTAGTTCTCACTCTCATAATAAGTCGTATTTTTACTTCATAACTCGTACGATGATTAACCTACTTTATACTTTGATAACACAATTTACTTTCTTCGGACCGTGTTTTAGTGTACAATATACTAAGGTACATATATTTTGTACTTCTGATCTGTTTAAATACCTCTATCCTTCATCTAATTACCAACGAACCCAGTCACTCCAAACGCTTTCAAGTCCCCTTCTTACCTTTAACTATTACCTAAAGAAAACCCTTACTTCTTTTACAAGATATTAATCTATTACTCCGTACGTATTGATACTTATTTGATTTTTCGTAACTTAACATGTGAAATTCATCCACGAAACATTCCAATCACTAAATATATGGTTGTTACAAGAACTTCTTTTTTCTATGTTAGACTCGACCCCGACCGTTTGAAGCCGGGTGTCCGGTCAACACTAGGGAACGGGCAAAAACATATCTAACACTCAATTCTTACCGAAGTGTAAAAAATTACCAATTTTTTAATTCTTTTCTCATAAAGTGTTACACGTTTAATATACTTTAAGTTTAAAGGTGTAGGTAATTTTTTTAAATAACTTTATATGTATATGTGTACCAGTTCATTCTAAACATTCCATTCAACGTCTGAACTTAAGTTTGAGTAGATCTGATTTACATCTGGGGAGATCATATTATCCTTGTTTTCAGGATCCGGTATTAGTATCTTTACTCTGAGTTAAGTCTCTAAGACTCTACGTCTTGGTAGTGGTTGTCGGTAGTGACCCAATACACAACCCTTTCCCCAGTGTTCACAACTGACCGTCTTTAAAGTACCCCTCGTTTCCGTCCTCTCAATATTACCGGAATGAAAGATGTTCCTTTAAGAACTTGATTTCTCACTCGATCCTCTACGAGAAATGTAAAGGTATGAGACTGGGGTACTTATGTATTCTGTACTTATGAGAAAGGATACCTTCCAACGATACGTCGAGACAAATCATAAAGAAAACTAACAACGTGGAAGTACGTTCCCTAAGAACGTAGATACACTTGTTAAAATATGGTTTATAGTAGATGAAAAAAATTACTTACTCAAGAAATGAATAGGTACATCTATGTCAAAAGTTCTTATACTTATTTGAAAATGTTTCAGACCCCTTCTTAACATCAAACTTTGGTCCAGAAACTCAGTTGTCTCGGACACGAAGAAATTACGTGGTACCTGAAGAGTGTCGTAGTGTTTTTTCCTGTTAATTGTAAGATTAAAAAAAGAATGACGTTCCTTCTTATACTGAAAAACCAATGACTTACTCAAAATAGATGGAGTATACACGAAGAGAAGTAAAATTAGTGTACGTTATATAAGACTCGACAAAACCGTGGATATTATTAAGAGATCAGAAAGAACACTCGTAGATAAACATAAAGTTTCTGTGGACAAACTCTTAGTAGACTCCGTCTCTGCATAAAGATGTCCTAGGTTCGTCCATCGTATTTACATACGTCATCCAGTCCACACCCTGTTTTTCTTCGTTACAACACCCTCTCTCTCCGTCACAGACGTGTTATAGGTAAGAAGAAATACAGGATTTGTTATCTTGGAGTTTAAAATTAGACCCACTCACTAAGGAACCTTATCCGGAAGTAAAGTTTCGGGAGGGATATCTATGTCTAACGAGACACAATCTCAAGACCTGTCACCATACGACCTGGACCGACACGAACCGTCTCGGTTACCACGTGTAACGAGGATTAAAAACTACAGTTCAACCTCCGAACTTTAGTCGTACCGTCCTCTTAAATATGTTACTTTTAATGTCCCGACAAATAGTTTGTAAATGATTGTGTGATGACCAAACTTTATTACTCGACATTTGACGTAACGACGACGACGACGACGATTCAGCGAAGTCAGCACAGGCTGAGACACGTTGGGGTATCTACCGTCGGGTGGTCCGAAGAGACGGGGACCCTAAGAGGTCCGTTCTTGTGACCTCACCCAACGGTAAAGGAAGAGGTTACGTCCTTTCACTTTTCACTTTCACTTCAGCGAGTCAGCACAGACTGAGAAGCGCTGGGGTACCTGACATCGGGCGACCCGAGGAGACAGGAACCCTAAAAGGTCCGTTCTCATGACCTCACCCCACGGTTGCGGAAGAGGCCATTTGACGTAATGAGAGGAAATTTTTATAGAACGTATCTGGAGAGTGGAGAAAGAACGAAGGAGGAAGTAGAACGACGAACCGTACTCCTCCACTATTCACCACGATTTCGTCGGAAGAATATGGTACCTCCATCCAGGAGCTACTGAAGTGTCTCTTTATTATAATGTGTAAACAACCGAAAGTCTCCTACGACTACGTCCACCAGATCCCTGGTGTGAAACTCTTGGAGATAATGAAACCTAAAAAGGAAAGTCCCTCAACTTATTTTAGTATTGACTACGACAATTCTCAAAGACCACTTTATCTCTTTTGTACGGAGTAGACTTACGTAAGTATAAGTTTTAAGATTTTATATCTCGACTAGTCATTATGTGTAGTCGACCGGATTAATTCGACACTTTGTCTCACTTTTCTCGATTTTAGAACTAAATGGATTTCGTGAGATGACAGTCGTTAACTATGGAAGGTGGAGTCCTCTTCCTTTTCCGTTACATACACAATAAAAACAATCAACGATTTAGTACAGACTGGGAAACGTTGAGGTACCTGACATCGGGTGGTCCGAGGAGACAGGTATCTTAAAGGGTCCGTTCTCATGACCTCACCTAACGGGTAGGAAATCCCCTAGAATGACTGGGTCCTTAACTTGGGCGTAGAAGACGTAACCGTCCGGTTAGGAAATGGTGACTTGGTGGTCCCTTTGGTCATATGCACATTTATTACTTTCAATAGTCATTTTATTCAAATTTGTCACTTGTCACACCTCCGACCTCATCTGGGTGGGTGACGTACGGGTCTTGAACGAATCTAGCAAAATGTATGGGTACGTGTGACCGAGATCCACGTAGAAAGAAAAGACTTGCACAAATCAATAAATAAATAAAACCCCAACATTACCCAAAACCAACGACCTGACCTCTAGAGAGATCAACATCTCTCTCCCCGGAGGAGAGGCCCACGTCACGTGCCCGAAGAGTAACGTCACCGTAGAGAACAACGTCTTGTACCCGAGACCTCCTTACCCGAAGTCATCAACGCCGTACACCCGAGTCATCAACACCAAGTGTGCGAATCAACGAGGCACCGTACACCCTTGAAGGATCCAGTCCCTTCACTTGGGTACAGAGGACGTAACTGTCCGTCTAAGCAATAGGGATTCGGTGGTCCCTTCGAGGTGAGGTCCACACAAAAGTAAGAACTTAACGGTCGTAACAGAGATACAACCTTCCAACCGGAGTCCGACGATCTTTACCGAAACGAGGTGAAACAAGCTTCATGAACCCTCAAATATGAAGGGGTCCCCGTCTATAATTGGTTACTAACTGTCAACGTCCCTATATTTATAAGGTCGACACAACGGAACCAGTCCTACTTAGACTCCACACTGGTTGTGACAGAAGTCTGTGGAAAACACACTGTCTTGGTCTCAATGGGAGGTCTTCTGAAACGAATTATTGTGTGTGGACGAATAAGAGGAATGAAATGATCAGGATAAAGAAATGGAGAGATGGTTAAAAAGGACCCTTTTGAAGGAAAATTAGTATAATTGTACTTACGAGTAAAGTCTCAGACAAGAACCCCTGGGTTGAATTCTGTCTCTATTATTCTTAAAATTAGAAGAAGGGTCTTTCGTCACCTTCTTATTTCTAGTTAGTAGAATAGGATAGAAGGAACTCGAAGAGGTGACTCTACAGAGTCTATAGATCTACACGAACCTTTCTTTTATTTGAGTAAAACATTTAGGTGTAAGTAAATCCTTCCATCTATATATATATAGAATTGAAATCTTCTCTTCGGTCTGGGTCTCTATATAATTTAATTTTGTCGACCCGACAGTCGATTATTACATACTCAATCCGACTAAATGAAAAGATACTTGACGAACAGGTAGGAGAGGATTAAAATTTTAAGTCATGTCGACACTCAAAGTAATTTACAAATACTAGGATAATATCCTATATAAAAATCGAAATTATTTTCCTTCAACTATTTTGAAGTAATAGACAGCAAAGTCACCTTCTCATTTTTTAGATTGTAGATGGTTCACTCAGATATTATACAGTAACATTTAGAAGATAAAGGGTTCAGAAACAGAGAGAGACTGTAGTTTCTATTTACTGATAATGATCTTAATTATAGAGAATTTATATAGTACTAAGAAGTTGTAATGATCGGTTTTCCGACAATACTTTTGAGGTGATTTTATCTTAAACTAAAAGAAAGATACTTGACTTTCCCACTGAGACTAAAAAATCATGGACATCACCTTTACAGAAAGAAGGTATAATTGAGTCACCCAAAAGACCTCTCCTTATTTTAATAAAATATACACTCTTTCCTTTAATATTTTATGTCACCGTTTTGATAAAAAAAAAGAAAGTTTTTGGTACTAGTAAATTTAGTGAATCGATCTTCTCCAATCACAGTGAAGGTCCGAGACTTAGAACGAAATTTCACCAAACTTGAAGCATCGTTTTACTATGTTGAATTAACTGGATGCCTCTCGACAATTCTTTGTAGGAGTCCTATAAACTTCACGAGGATAAGGAGGATGGTCCGTGTTTTCTATTAAGACACATTCAAACAAATATCATAACACTCAATATGTGTATTAAAGAGATCTTTACACGCAGGTACATTTTCGAGGACATTGAGAACGATACCTTGATCAAAAATTACGATTGTAATAATTCCAAGTAAAACCTAACCTTACTTTACGTAAACATTCTATAACTTTTGAAGAAGATATGAAACACCGATTGCTTCTTTTTTTTTAGTCTCACCGTTTTTACTTTTTTTCATGAACTTTAAATCAATGTGTACTTCTAAGACACTTCGTTCATAGAATATACTAATGAATGATGTAGTCGTAGTCACTATTCCATAAATTGAAGACCTTAACACTGTAAAAATAAAATTTTTAACATACTCTTAAACGTATGTATCCGTGTCTGCTTGTGATCGCCGAGTGTAACAAAATCTTTGAAGAAACAAAAGCCTATAGCCTATATAAGGTTACCTTCGTTTTAACCTTCTATTAATTTATTATAAATGGAGAGAATGCAGTGAATCCTTAAATCTTTGAAAATACGAAAGAGATGAGAAAAGATGAAACTTTTCAAACAGAAACCGTCGTTTCTACTTATCTAGTTCAGTGTCATTCTACTTTCAGTAATCGACACCTTTTCTACTGTATTTTTATATACAGATGGTTGGACAAGTGACTTAAAGAAATCAACAAAAATGAGAGGTATGAAGGGAAAACAAGATCAATAGGATGAATTCAAAAAGATAAATAATACCTTCGACAGAGTTTGACTAAAAACTGTATTTTAACTCCGTACTTAATCGTAGTAGAGTCAAAATCTCTACTCTTTCAATTATTTTGTATCTCCATTTATTGAACGGAGTTGAATGACCTTCATTAAAATCGACATTTAATTCTGGATCTTGAATCGTGAAGACTAAGACCTGGATCATTAAGAAAGTCACCTTTGAGGTCAAAAAGACTCCTGTAGAAACTTCGGTTTAACCAACATTACTAGTTGGTTAAAAAAAAAAAAATTTAAAATCTTCCGTTTGTCCATTGAAAGACTTCGTATAGGGTAAGGTTCAAACTTTAGTATCCAGAATTTTTACACCACATGAAAATCAGACGATAATTAGAGAAAGAATGTCTCCTATTTGGGGAACACCCTGTCTTACGTCCATCTAAGGTGGTATAATCTCCCGGACGTTCTTTCTTTGTGGAGAATCGTACCCACTAATTTTTTTTTAATTTTTCTTTTTGTCCCATTTTACAACTTTTCTTAGTCCGAAGTAATACGGTTTTAACAATAAATAGGTAGTACAGTAATAGTTTAGTAGGGTGTTCAGGAACAAACGTTTAAAAATAGAGTATTTACTTCATATATTAGCCGGTATTTTAAGTCAAAAGTGTAGTAGAAACTTAAACGAAATTATACTTCCTGTCTACGTTTTTCCTATACAAACAAACATAAATCTGATATAGGATAAACTTTGAACTCTCGAAAAGGAGTTAAAAATTAAAAGAGTCTGAAGGACCTATGGGTCCAACTGAAAGAGTACGTCTGAAAATTGTAGTTTAACATCTAAAACTATTGTAAAAGAAGTATTACGAGACAAGAAAAAATTTCGACTACGAATGTAAATTTTGATCTTATGAAAAATTTTCACACGGTTATTTAATGTGAATACCGTTTTATTACTTAACTTGTTGGTATCCATTGATCACATATTAGAATAGTTTATGTCACAATAATCTTAATCTCTTATTTTAACAACATAAAGGTTCCGTCCCTTTCTTTTTGATTATGTCTTTTTCGACAAATATCCAAAAAGATGACTTATCAATAAAAGGACAACCACTCTAACGAAAATCTTGATCACAAGATAAAAGTAATAAGAGAAAAACGGATATAAACTATAAAAATCTTTCAAAAAAAAGTAGTCTTTGATATCTTAAACACATGTGACGAAAATGTACATAAAAGATCTTATAAATAACGGATTTCATCTTCAAAAATATACTGTTGTACATCAGA
Source organism: Capra ibex (assembly GCA_006410555.1). Lineage (NCBI taxonomy): Eukaryota > Metazoa > Chordata > Mammalia > Artiodactyla > Bovidae > Capra > Capra ibex. Next base: position 31,838,185 of record SJYO01016970.1, on the reverse strand, counting down.
AAATAAGTAAGACTTAGATGGTGATGATGATATTGATTTCGTTATGGACGTCTTTGAGTTGTATGTTTTAATATTTTCCCATATAAAATTTAAATGATTGATAATTTAACTTCTTTTACTAATTGATTCTGTATAATAATTATATTTGAATTCCGATTTATAGTAAAATTGATAACTACTGTACGACTTTCGTAAGGAAACCTTTTTAGTTAAATTCCTTGACAAATTGATATCAGTCTAGTAAATTGCAAAAGTTCGTAGTGAAAAGTTTCTATAATACTCTTAATCTACTTAAAGTCAGAGAAGAATGAAGGTGGAATGTTTACTGAGAAGAAAGTTGTAGGAGTGAATTTTTAATAAATCCTCTTTATTATCCCTCTCTCCCATAAGACGAGGGACATAAATAGTTTTGGATTATATAAAGACTCCCTTAAAGTAATCCAATTAGACCAGTCTGATGGACACCCCAAAAAAAAAAAAGGACACGTTATAGATCCCCGGTCTCAGTAGTTTTTTGTATTTATTTGTTTTAATTTGACTCCAACACTGTATTCCTTCATTATACTGGACTCTCCAATTCTTCTTCCCTAACATGATAACCTTATATGGTACTTTCCTATCCTTATGGGAACTGACTTTTCTTTATAACTGGAATTATTTTACTCAAATGTATCCTTTTCGTCTCTGAACATTAGATCCTGTTCGTTTGACATCACTCAGTTCCCCTCACACTTCTTGTCTCTTCTCCCCGAACGAAAATTTTTCCTTTCTTCTTTGGGGAGGACCCTTCTGACACCACCATTAAGTCACCGACGTCTACCACGCGTCGAACAGTCTTCCTTTACAAGAAGCAAGACCCCAGACTTTGGACACCACCCACTCGGTCCGTACTCTCAAGGGGGAAGTCCTGAAGGGGTGAGGTAAAATTTCCTCCAAAGGAAGGACATAAAAGTGTCTTTGTCCTGAAAATAATACTTTCCACCTCTTCTCGACTCACCAGTTTTCTATATAAGGAGTACTTTTAGATATCTTACCACCTCTCTTAAACGTACTTCGATTTTCCTCTAATCTTTGTTTGAAACTGTCATATAGTAATCACCAATGGTCCTAACGAACCCGAGGATAGGATACAGTGAGTATCAGACCCCTGAGACCTGTTAAGTAAAATTTGAGAGAAATTCACGAAGTTTAAGGAGTGGATACCTTATACCCACTACTGTGGAAGAAGTGTCCCAACGACATTCCTAATGTACTCCAATTTGTACTTTAAGGACCGTATTTGCTTCATGAGTTATTTATAAATGATAAAAATAGTGACAATCTGTACTTAAACTCGTTGGAGGTCCTCTATCACAACCTGTCTCCTCCAATACACACGAGGTATCCAACGTTTCTCAACCTGTGCTGAATCACTGATTTGCTGTTGTTGTCGTCGTTGGTGTTGTTGTTGCAATATTAGTGACATCCTTACAAGATCTCTCCTGGACTGGTGTCTTTAAATTATCTAATTTAAGCGGATCACTGTTTCGATCTGAAGTTCATGTCTGAGTTACCTTTTTAGAGTAAAGAACTCTCGTCTCGTACACTATTTAAGAACAGAATAGAGTGACTATCAAAGTGGGTCATTTTCCACTTCTTTCAATAATCCTTTTAACCATGTTCACGAGGAACGTGAACGTATAACTGACGAATCTTTTAGTCTTGTTTCATAACTTTTCTTAGTCACATTCAAGGGCCCTTTAATGACTGTCCTAGTCCAAAATTTAACCGTTTTGTACTCTTCTTTCCGGTGTATGAGTTGTGTAATGTCACTATGATTGACAGTCCTATTACAGTCTCCACGATTTCAGATTTTACTTGACACTATATACTTTTTACAATTCCAATTGTTTTTCAAAATTTATACATTCCCCTAAAGGTCCTTTCGTCTCAACTATGTACACTACATATAAGAAGTCGTTTTTCGATAATTGCTCGGTTCGAACTGCGGACGACTACTTCCTCCACGAGTTCGGATTAACGATAAACCATCTTTTCCTAACTCTGGGTCTTCGGGAAGGTAGACTCTAAGTTTTAACAACTGTAAGTAACCCTATTCGACTTCATCAGAATTGGGACCCGAACGCAGTATATTCCCTTTAACGAGGAATTTCTATTTCAATCGTAGTTCCATCCTTCTTTACCACGATTACCCGACTAGGAATACGGTCCGGTCCACCCACTGAATCTTACTACTAGGACTCAGGTACTCCCTTATCTTAGGTACTCCTTGTAACTTGTCTATGACAGGAATAATTGACTACCAGTCTAATACATTCCGATACTTTTTTCAGACTTGTAACCGTTGTCTCCGAGTACAATTGTTACTCTTTTCACAAAAAAGTCAGTTCCGAAGTGTTTTGGTATTACCCGTCTTTACCGTAAATAGTAACCGTCGGGACCATTTTAAAATCGTCCGTTCCTCTTCTACGAGATCACGATCGGTGTACTTTCGTTTGACTTCGTTGTGAAAATACTCGGTCTAAAGTGTGTTTTGTGAAAAACCACACCACTGGTATTTAGGAGGTCGAAGTTCCCCAATACATACTCAAGACCAAACTCACAACTTCCTTATTTTAGTTCGGACTGAGAACCTTATATTTATTCGTACCCCTCTAAGGTAGTCCCTTCCTCTCGTCTCCAAGTTGAAGGACAATTTGATCCATCTATATCGGACCTCATCAGGAAGAGTTTAACACTACTTCCTGGTAAGGGATGAAGGGGAGAGAAGTACCTGTTTATGGAAACATATTATTACTTTCACTTTCGAGTCAGTGAGTCAGCATAGGCTGAGATACACTGTGGTACCTGACCTCGGGTGGTCCGAGGAGACAGACACTTTAAGAGGTCCGTCCTTATGACTTCACCTATCGGTAAGAGAAGAGGTCCCCTATAAGGGTGGGTCCCTAGTTTGGGTCCAGAGGACGTAACGTCCGTCTAAGAAATGGTAGACTCAGTGGTCCCTTCGGGAACATTATTTTTACTTAATGAACTTTTTTATTTTTTATTTCGGAATAAAAATTTAGCAATCTAAGTTGTTTGTATTTTAATCTTAAATCATTTATATTAGTATTGTTTGTACTAGATCCCCTTATTATTAATATTCAATATGTATAACAAGTAACTTTCATATTCACACATATCTCTACTAATTATATGAACTTTTGACTTGATCTCGGGACTTGTTATAGAGTCATAACTTTTACCGTTACGTATTTATTGTAACGCTCATTTACTTGCTCTGACAAATCCGGTTACCCCGAAGAGGACAAAGAGGACTTTGTATGGAATTTCGGAAACTTTTTACTCCGACTTGAGTACACCAGTGTATTTCGTATATCCCTTTCCTTAGAAGAGAACGAAAGTAAGACAAACACACATACTCACACACACACACGCACGTATGATAGTCTTTCTCTTGGATTAATGTTGGGTGTAAATGATTATAAGAGTGAGAGACTAAAGTTGATTAACTTCTACCGTAACCTTCGGACCTTTGTATAGAACAAAATGTATTATATTCACTAATCTTTGAACCCAATTAAACGTCCATACAGTTTGAGAAAGTACTTCTTGGACATGACACTATTGTGACCGTACGGGTGTATGTCGGGTTGACCCTCGGACTAAAAATTACAGCTCTAGGAGAGTGACATAATTTTACGTGATAAGAATTATATAATGGGAAGTACTATTTTTCACAATTGTGATTTAAAATAAATACGTTCTAAAAGTAAAATGTAAATTAAATTACTCGTCATAGTTTAAAATACCAATGACAAAAAGTTAAAAAATTCTGAGTGTCCTGTAACCCTTACACGACTGAACTGTATTCCTCGTGTGTCGTCGCTTATCACACTAGTCCACACCTTGAGACCGAGTGGTAGTACGGTTTCGTTTCCAGAACAGTCCGTTATTCTTTAGTTCTAGAAGAAAATAGGGAAAGGAACTGTGGTAGATCTGTTAAACGGATAGGTATACTGTCTTCTACAGTGTTGAAATTTTACGACCCTTACCCCTCTTTATTTCGTGTAAATATCTACGACAGACGTTCGTCTCTTTACCTTTCTGATCTCACTTACGGGAGATACCGGTCTTCTTGATCTAACAACCCTCAGGACCGAGGTGGTGAACAACAAAATCAGCGATTCAGTACAGACTGAGAAAGCACTGGACTATCTGACATCGGGTTGTCCCAGGGGTACAGATACCGTAAAGGGTCTGTCCTTATGACCTCACCCAACGGTAAAGGAAGAGGTTCCCTAGAAGGACTTGGTTCCTAGCTTGAACAAAGAGAAATAACCGTTCGTCCAAGAAATGGTGACTTGGTGGTACCTTCGGACCAAGTTTGGTTACATCTGAATATATTTTACACGTCTTTTTAGAAAGAAGATAATGTAACTCGTAATTATATGATAACCTCCTTTACTCTAGACGATCTCATACCGTGGGGTGAGGTCATGAGAACGGACCCTTTAGGGTACTTGTCTCCTCGGACCATCCGACGTCGGGTACCCCAGTGCTTCTCAGCCTGTGCTGACTCTCTGAAGTGAAAGTGAAAAGTGAAAGTACGTGACCTCTTCCTTTACCGTTGGGTGAGGTCACAAGAACGGACCTCTTAGGGTCCCTCCCCCCTCGGACCACCCGACGGTAGATACCCCAGCGTGTCTCAGCCTGTGCTGACTTCACTGAATCGTCGTCGTCGTCTCCACGAATAAGTCACTAACCAATGGACGTTAATAATTACTGTCCCCTCTATTAGTCGGGGTCACCACACCCCAGGTATGGTTCCCGAGTTTGGTACAATCGGAAAGACCTTATCGTCGTCGACCACAAATAACTCGGGACCGATACACGGTACACTTCTCGCTTTCACTTTCACTTCAGCGAGTCAGGACAGGCTGAGAAACGCTGGGGCACCTGACACCGGATGCTCCGAGGAGAGAGGTACCCTAAGAGGTCCGTTCTTATGACCTCACCCAACGGTAAAGGAAGAGGTCCCCTCGAAGGGTTGGGTCCCTAGCTTGGGTCCAGAGGGCGTAACGTCCACCTACGAAATTGGAGACTGGGTGGTCCCTTTGGGGACACCTCTCGATTTGTGATTGTGTTTAATAACAGAGAGAATTAGGAGTATTGTTGACAAATTCTATCCTTGCTAGTTAAAGAAAAAATTTCTTCTCCTTTATTATTATCTCTAAATTCAGTAAACGGTTTCCGGTTTTTCAATAATTTAGCGTCTCGTTCATAAAGTTGGACTGATCGATTTTGACTTCAAGGATGATAATATGATCAGAGATAGTGGAAAACTACTGAAGAGAATGTAAAAGGATTGAACTTGATCCTCGTTGTGGTATTCAGAGGTCACTGAAAGTAGCTCAATAGGAAGGGAAGAAATAGACTAGTAAGTGGCCTTTCTTAAACTTCATTTTAGTGTAAGTTTTAAGGTACCTGTCTCCTCGGACTGTCCGATATGTCAGGTACCCCAGTGTTTCTCAGTCCGTGATGACTCACTGAAAGTGAAGTGAAACTGTTTAAGTTTCTCCTTTTTCAACTTCCTAGTTCAAAAGTAAAAGGACTCCTTTCACAGACTCCTTGAGTTCAAGAGAGAACCATTCAGTACCTTGGGGTCAAAGGAATGGATATTTGACCCTTATTATGTATAGAACATCCCAATAACACTAGTAATTTATGCACAGAAAATCCAAATAACACTAGTAATTTATCTTAATAGGCACATTCACGGATTTAGTACGGATCTTATACTCATCGAGTGTAATGACACCAGGAACTCTCAGTTCCGTCACTTCCCTCCACCTCTGGTTTCGAATACCTCCCTCCTTTTTTCTTTTGTTTTTTGACTTCCTTAAGTACCCACCAAATTTCTGCGTATACACATACGGAACGTCTAAAAATGAGTCAGGATCCCAATATGCTTAAGAAAGAAAGGACGATGAGAGGAACATCTTTCGAGACAGGAAAATTTCGTATACCCATTCATAGTATAACACACACTTTTCGTTTCTCCGTGATCAGATTTTTATACATTGGACCTAAGATAAGGACCGGATCGATGTCTGAGGACAATTGAATAATTATACACATACAGAGTTAAAGAATATGTATATATACGCACATATAAATATCTTAATTGAGGAAGAGGGGGTAAATGTCCTTAAAACTTCACTACTGACTTATAGGTGTTTTAGGATGTAAGAGAATTACTTTGGTTATACGTGTGTGTTCCGAATACGACAATCCAGGGTGTGAAAACAATATTCAACGAAACAACTACCTTTTACCCAAGATCAATATAAGAATATTTGTGTTTTGACACAAGTAGATTAACCTTCAACAAAAACCACTTAAAAACTCAAAAATGTATTTTTCAAAGACTAGAAATTGAAAATGTTTTAACTTTTATAAATGCACGGCTTCTTTCTTTAAATTGTTCACACGTGAAATGGTATCGTTGGAATACGGTTCCGTGTATACTAGACTTACTTGTAAGACATTTTCGTACGACACCATATCGACGATTCATCACAGGTCGAGAAAACACTGGGGTACTTGACATCAGGTAGTCCGAGGAGACAGGTACCCTAAAGAGTCCGTTCTTATGACCGTACGTAACGGTAAAGGAAGAGGCGAGATTAACGTATTAAAGTCAACTAACAACGTAAGGTAAACAATGAATGTTTAGTTTGTTAGAAGTCAAAACCTTAACCTTTGAACCTCATATACGAAAATTTTAATAAATAGGTAATCTATGAGACCGAAACGGAATTGATGAGATCTAAACAGATGTTTATAGAATGTTAGTCCTGTACCATTACTGGAAACGTCTAGCTTTACATTTGTACAAATTATACGTAAACGTACGATCTTGAAGTTGAGGTCTTTAAAAACTAAGTCAAACCGGATGAGAACCTAGATATTTTGGTAAATGTTCACCAAAATTTTACACAGGAAGTGATTCGTGATTCTACTGAAAGTGTCTGGAAACATTAGGCTCCCTTTCCAATCGAAACGAGAACGTAACCGTCGATATAGACATCTCTCTCGTATGATATCGTAAGGATCTTTAAAACAAAAGGTCAGAATACGCACAAACCGTCCTCACTTTTTATTCCTACACACTCTCTTATTTGTCCTGTGGAACTAAATACTCCCAGGTCGTGGTTCAAATGGACGGACGGTTGATCTCTACGAGACCCCAAGAGGACAGAGTGTAAATAAATAAGGAGTACTCGAAAAGGGGTTTCTTCACTTAGTTACTATGATGTCTTCGTGGTCGTAAATCCTCAGAGACCATCTCAAACTGTCATAAGACACTATCGAGTCACATTACATTGTTTCCATAAAAGTTAACATAGACTACAAAAGAACCTGGAACTGTATAAGATAAACGAAACTAAAATGGTAAGGAATTTTAATATACCCCGAATGGACCACCGAGTATCCCATTTCGTAGACAGATGTTACGTCCTCTGGACCCAAACTGGGGACCGAGCCCTTCTAGGGGACTTCTTCCTTTACCGTCGGGTGAGGTCATGATAACGGACCTTTTAGGGTACCTGTCTCCTCGGACCCTTTGATATCAGGTACCCCAGTGTTTCTCAGTCTGTGCTGACTCGCTAAGGTGAAATGGACCAACGAGTCGTCATTTCTTAGGTGAACGGTTACACCCCTGACGTCAAAATTTAGGACCCAACCCTTCTAGCAGACCTCCTCCTTAACCGTTGGGTGAGGTCATAAGGACGAATATGATAGGGTACCTGTTTCCTCAAGTCATACGATGTCAGGTACCCCAAATTTCTCAGTCTGTGTCACTGATTTGTCGTTATTTTTTTGTATCTGATTTTAATCATATTATAGGTGAGGTCTCCTGTCAACAACGTATTTTATACCAGTGTTTACTCGTTTCGTGAAACATTAAACTGCTCACTATATGTTTACAACTGAACTCAATTTTTATGGAAGGACTTAAATTACTAGGTATCCTTCAACTTTTAACTTCCTGTAAAAATAATAAACATACACATAAATAAATTTCCTGTAAAATAATAAACATATACATAAATCAATTTAGGGTGGAAACTGTTTTACAATTCCATCAAAAGAACCTCTTGTTTAAAGCGGAAGTAATCTCCTTTAAAAAGTTTTATTAGTATTTTTATCAGAAATTTTTGTTAATGGTTTCATGACATACCACTAACGTTGTTTATTGTGGTTACGTCTTTGAATTTTTCATTTTCCTTACCGAGGACCAGATGTGAGACGGGGGTGTAAGGTCTCCGTTATTGATAATTAGGACAACCACACATGATAAGGTCCTAAAATCCACTTTAGAGAGGGAGAGAGGTAGACACAGAGAGAGGAAGGGAGGGAGGGAGAGTCGTCAAATCAAAAGGAAATTGGATTACCAGGGAAAGGTGTATAGTTTTTTACAGTTGTTTAAAAATTCCGGGGAGATTTCGAGTCCATTACAACATGAACACGATTAAAACACTAAGACTTTCATAGTTCTTACTTTTCGACAGGTATGGGTTGAAAAGACAGTCCCTTTCCGTGTGGACAAAAGTACAGAAACGTAGAGAGACAGAGGGGTCCCCTATTTCGAAAATGAACCCCCTAAAGACCATCCCAGCCCCCTTTCCCAGCAGTGGTGTCAGAATGAGATTCACTAATAATAGTGTGACCATTCAAAGGTGACACCGACGACCCACGTCCGACACTTGTGTAAACTTCAGTCGTCCCCTGGCAATCTTTGGAGGGGAAACGACTCTACTCGACATCTTTGGAGACGAAGTGACTTCGTATGAACGTTGGACGCCAGTCAGCGAAGAAAAAAAGTACGTCCCGACAAAATTTGACAGAAGATAGGGTGTCTCGTTTTTGTATGGGTTGTTTTTTTGTCATGTTTGTTAGGGGTACTCACAAAAACTTAAAAGGAGACGATTAGAGTAACAATTACCATACTCCAGAACGGTCCTCAGTAAACACCAATTCCGATGTTTTATTGTAATTGTCAGTGTGTCAATTTTTGTTATAGTTCGTACTTTAGTTTCCGATGATCTACGTTTGGAATCTGATTAACGAAAAGATGAGGAGAATATCTTTTTCGTAAAGTAGAAGGAATGTCCAACGACTAACGATATACTCCTTCGTATAAATCATTAGATATCTTCTATATCCTACGATATGAGTTATTACTGTATAAACGTGTTTAACATATGAACTTTCAAACGTATAATCTAATAATCAGTTTCTCATAGGATAAATTTTATTTTACTAGATGTCATCAATCACCTTCTACTAAGTCTAGACATAAGGGAATAGATACAAACAGGAAGTGACCGTCACTTAAATGGTCCTGAATTTAAAGACAAACCAGGTTTGACTTTACTACGACAGGAACCAACTTTCGTGATTAAAAAGGTGGTTTATTTTAAATCCGTTTTAATGGTAAATATCGTCCTTAAAGTCCTCCTTAAGTCGTCGGTATATTTACTTTTCGGAGGGTGTTGGTAATTCGGATTCAGTGGATCCTGATTAATTAGATAATTTTTTTATGAAACTTCAAACATAATATACGTTTTATACCATGACTCTGTAGACACACCAATGTCCATAGTGAGAAGAAGGTTCTCTCAAGTTTTGGTTTATCACCTCTGTTTAATTTAGGTGGTGGTCTACGGATGATTTTGTTACCATCTAGGACCACCATTCAGAATGGATCCGCCGATAACCAAAATCAACAAATGCATATAAAGGGTAATTATTTATTATTATAACAACATTGAGTATTTGGAACTTTATTAATAACTCTACGTCTCCCACGTTAGTATCATCACTATTAAAATGGTGAAAGTGACCGAGTCATCTGTGGTCTTGATTCTTTGGTAATCAAACTTTTGTTTTGACATATTTTAGTATAGAAAAAGGTTCATAACCAGTAACTATGATTGTATACTAATTTAAATAGAAACCGTAAAGTAAATTTTCGTGGTTGAAGTAGTAAACCTCCTGATTCCAACTAATACCCACAAGTCTTAAAGTAATAGTGGAAGTACACTAAACGTTAGTTCATAAACCAGGAGACTTTGTCTATGTTAATAAAAATAGAGTAACGAAACGAAATTCTTATTACTTACGCTCGAGTCGGAAGGTTTCTCGACACTTTTCCCTCCTGAACTACTTTCTCATCTTCTGTTAAGACTGTTAGAATCCTCCACAGCACTTATTATATCGAGACAAGTCAAGTCAGCGAGTCGGTACAGGCTGAGAAACGGTAGCGTATTTGACGTCGTGTGGTCCGGAGGGACAGGTAGTGGTTGAAGGTCTCAAATGAGTTTGAGTACAGGTAACTCAGCTACCTACTACGGTAGGTTGGTAATGTAGGAGACAGTAGGTGAAGAGGAGAACGGGAGTTAGAAAGGGTCTTAGTTCCAGAAAAGTTTACTCAGTCGAGAACCGTAGTCCACCGGTTTTATAACCTCAAAGTCGAAGTTGTAGTCAGGAAGGTTACTTGTGGGTCTCGACTAGAGGAAATCCTACCTGACCAACCTAGAAGAACGTCAGGTTCCCTGAGAGTTCTCAGAAGAGGTTGTGGTGTCAAGTTTTCGTAGTTAATAAACCAACGAGTCGAAAAAAATATCAGGTTGAGAGTGTAGGTATGTACTGATGACCTTTTTGGTATCGGAACTCATCTGCCTGGAAACAACTGTTATTATTATATCATGACTCCAAAATGGCTACACTCAAAGGTGTAGAGAACCCTCAGGAACCTCCATCGTTCATCACCGACCCCTCTCTCTTCCAGAGGTATACTAAACCGACGAAAAGTAGTAAAAGGTTGAATAAAGTAAGTATGGGGTGAATCGTCTTTAAGGAAGTTCTCTACAAGTCAATCGACTATCTCGAAGAACTGAAAAACACGAAATTCTTTAATATAACAAATAACACAGAGGGTACCTATAAAGTGACCCTTTGTCAAGTGACCTTTGACCCCCTCTGTTAGTACTAATTGATAGTCTTACTTGGGTTTCAGAGAACCTAATTTTTATATAAAATGTGTTCATAATGTACACTTAAAAAAAGACGTATACGAAAATCTTATATACCAAACATTCGGTTGTCTATTATATAGATATAAAAAATGTTATAAAAATCAACAATATTCTATAAAGTTGAAGGATAGTAAACCTAAAAAGGGATGGAATTGTTATATATAAAAAAAGTTAAATACATAGAGATTACAACGGTAAAATAGATCGTTAATGTTGATGTTAAAAAATTTCACATTAATGCAAAAGTACAAACTTAAGGTAAGTTATTTACATACGGTAAAAGTCATAGTGATAAATTATGAAACAGGTCAACAACCAAAAAAAAAAAAAAAAAACCCATATTTATAAACGAACAGGTTAAATTCATCTCATATCCTAAATCGATAAAACAGAGTGTAGACGTTCAAAAATGGAGAAACGTAAATACCAACTTGGTGACACTGAACATCTAAAGACTTTAGACTCTTAAATTTGAGTACAAATACAAGTTCTGGTTGGTTTTACGTCTATGACGCACTTGGGAATTGGTATGTTGTCTTGCTTCTTTTAGGTCTTTGCAAGTAATTTTATTTTTTTTTTTTTTAAACGTGTCGATTAACGATAACATTAATATTCATGAATCCCTCAAAAAAAAAACGACCAAGTTCGATAATACTTATACATATATATATAAAAACAAAACTTAGTGAATTCAAATATCGAAAAGTGAATTAGAAATTCTACTTTTATTCTTGTAAATAGTGTGTGTGTTACTCACTATACTCTTTATCTCGAAATATGTCGTAAAAACTCTATGGGTTTCCTTTCCGACAGACAAGTACTTTCCAGACTCAAACTAAATAAGAGTTAGACAAATCAGGTGGAGGGAGTACCGAGTGACTTGGTGTTCTCTTATTTAAAGGACTTTACCATTGAAACCAAAAGTTCTTTAGTGAAACACAGTTTAGTAAGCAATAAGATTCTGTTGAAGGCCAGAATGAATGAGACGAGAAAGAGTTAGGATCCCTTACTGGACTTGAAGAACTATAATGATCCCCGTCAAGACTTATTGATTGGTGTTTTAATCATCTCATTCATCCAGAAAAGAAAAGGTTTGTTCGTTCAATGAAAATGTTGGATATAAGAACGACCACCCTCCTGACAATCGAACTCATTTTCCATCATTTACAGTAAACTCAAAAAAACACACACCCAGTAGTCAACCTAAAGAAAAGTATGTAAAAGGTGAGAAAAAAAAAAGTCATTTTTTAAATCTCTCCAGTCTCTCTTACTAAACCTGTGTAAACCACTATCTAAACTCCCAGACCGACAAGGAGAGTCTAGATACAAATACACGGATTCAGACTCTTTATATAGTTATTCGTGTGTGTACGAACAACAAAGAAATTAATTAAAACGATCGTTTCTTTGGAAATTTACGTAACACTAAGGAAAGTGTAGACTTATCATGTGAGAGTATGAAAGTATGAAATAAAAATTACCCTTTATCATGGAGTGAATTTGGACACTATACTCTCCGAGACTATGTTAATTTTACTCGGGTTGTAGACACCTCTATAAAGACACGGAGAAACTACTTCTTCATTAGATCAAACTACCTACAGAAATAAAGATAGAATTAGTGTCGTACGTTCTAATCGTTATGTACACAAAGTGAAGTCAATTAATGAGGCTTGCGTACGTGTTTATGTCCCGAAATGAGGTTAATTAATGAAACTTAAAGATTCTAGTGTACTGTCTGATGACTTTCATAGACAATCTCTATTTAGATAACTTACAATCTCTTTGAAACGGATTCTTAGTCCAGATCTAAAAGACGGTAGTATCACTTTTTAGACTTTTATATTTGTACATCTTATATATTGTCATTTAGTCTATTGACCTACTGGATTATAGGACAGAAATCGATGTCAGTAATGGACTCCCAAGTTTCTTATGACTTTTTAATAATCTAATTGACACGACGCCAATATCCTTATTTCCTTTTCCGCATACAAGAATGAGTATGTAACTAGGTGGTAAATACTGGAATTTGTATTTAAAATGATCACTGAGAAGAAGACACGACCAAGACTTTTACAAATGTCTAAATTCTGTTCTAATAAAAGAGTAAAAGTAACATACACGGTACAAGTTTTGTGTAAGACTAATGACCCACTTATTTGTCCAGAAAAGATTCATCTTTGATTTTTATTAGGAAAGTGACCGAGATCCGATACTCTTTTTGAAGTTATAACTCTTTATTGTTATTATCTTACACCTGACATTTCTTTGTCCGATTTGTCCCTTGTTCATTTTACTTTTCGTCGAACGTAAAGTCTGAGTGAATAGTCTCTAGTTCTGACCATCGACCAATTCGTGTGGGACCTCTCTTCAGTCGAGTGATAGTACCTTCTACCTCAAATGTTCTTTCTGTGAAACATCTTCGTACCGTGGTTTTCATTGTATTAGTCCACTTTTGGTTTTAAATAATCTTTCTTATCGACGACCCCTTTCTTCTTTACACTACCTTTTTCGTCATCTTTCACACATATTTTAATCTGTTTATTTAGACAATTTTTAGGGGGGTTTAACTGCTGGCTCTTTTTTTATTAAATACCGACCTTGTGACAATTAAGTACATTGTTGATTTCAACACAGGTATTGGTCGAACTGTGAAAAGGTACCCGTCGTAACGTCTACAGAGGTTTTTCTTCCTTCCTACATTTAAATAAAATTTCAACCAAGAATAAAAATCCTCTTCTCTCTTTAGAGTACTCGACCCTCCTTGGGTGCTTCCCACGATGTGTCTGTAATCACGTTTGAAAGAGGAGAAATTCGACACTCATCATAGTATTGATTTCCACGAACAACTGACATATCTATCTTAGGATTGGGAATGTCGTGTGGAGTCACCTCGAATTAAAGACGTGAAACTACTTCTTACCTAGGACTGAGACAAACACAGTACCCCGTGTAAATAAATCTGTTGTCTCATTACCAGTATTCTTAAAATTCAAATTTTTATGTGGGAATTCCTTAACGGAAACTTCAAAGTGAAATGAGGAAACTGTTACTACGTAAATTTTTGTAAATTTTTCTTTCGTCTCGTTTTCTTTTCTCCTCTCTTCGGGGTAGTTGAAAATTTTTGAAATTTTTTCTTTGAGATAGCTGTTATTTGTTCCCTTTATAACTAAACAACATCCCCAATTCGAATATTATATTGTGTTCAAGTTCTCGGGAAAGACTTTTTTTGACTTGTCTACTTTTTACGATGTACCTAACGACCACATAAGAACTCTTTCTTATAAGACCAACTTTCTTGTTAACGAAACACCGAAGACAATCTTTTAGATTTAAGGTTGTATCGACAATCTACCTTGAGATGTTAGGTTTGGAGGAGAAGAATTTCTACCTTAAACCGAAACTCTTTCACTGAAGTAATGAGTAGACAAGTAATAAGAAACTTATTTTCGTCAAAACAACGAGTCGGATCCTACCCTTGTCTATTTACGAATTGTGGGAAACGTGACTTCGAAACCTACGACGGTTTCGGTAGAGTGGTCAAATTCTCAGATTCACTGTGTTATAATTTCCCAGACTTATAGTCTAAGTAAGTATAAGTTACAAGTACTTGGTATTTAATATGTTTATTAATGAAGAGGACTCTATTGGATTAAAGTTTGAAAGGATACCAATGGGTTGACCTTTCAAGGTAAAAAGTCTTTGGTTCTACAATATACTGGATAATTGTGTCCAAGTTAATCTGTACTGACTGTAATATTTTCACCACTACCAGGGTCTTATAAAACCTTACTCTGTTTTACGTTACCAAGTAAAAAAATGGGGACTTGATTTTATTTGATAGATTGTTATTTTTTCTCTCAGTCTCACAAAAATCCGATGTGACCGACTATTTACTTTCTTTGTCAATATTTGTGGTTCAGTACTTCCACGTTTTCTTTCCATCTAAAGGGAACGACACATAAGTCTTTAGTCTCTATATACACTTCCGAACAAAAATCTAGTCTTGTTACAATCACCGATTTCTGAAACGAAAACTAAAGTTTTATTCAAATATAAAATTTTATTTCATTGCTTTTCTTACTAGTAAATCAACAACCAAGTTAAAAATATTCTGTTACAATTGGGAAAATTTTTCATGACTCGGACTCTTTATTTACCTATCAGTCTCGATTTTGAGAGAGAGAGGAAGCTCTCTCGTAACAAATCATACGGACGGAACGAATAAGAGAAACCTGTAAAGATGAAATTTTGTCACAATAAAAATTATTTAGACAACAAATATATATGACGTATATTACACATCGATACGAAGTTCTGTGGTATTTCATAGATATTAATCTCTTTATAAACAATCAACTTTTAGTCATCCATAAATTTTCATTTTATAAATAATTAGATAGAAATACGTATGGGTACATGTATGTATAGATGTAATTAATATATAGATGTATTTTGGTGGATAATTGGGTTCCCTGTAATCTTCATCATACGTAAAAAATAAACTTAGACAAAGGTGGAATAAAAACAGGTTTAATACGAAAAACTCATAGACTTTTTATCATCTATAACTTATTTATAAATGACTTAAAAGTTTTAATAGAAATGTGTGAATCGGGTCATATGTCCTCACTAAAGTGAATAAAAGTCTTTATCTAATTAAAAATTTTCATGTAACGGGAATAAAAAAGTACACAAACAATCGGTAGGCATACAGAAGAAACCTCTTTACAGATAAATCAAGAAACCGGGTAAAAAACTAACCCAGCAAATAAAAAGACCTTAACTCGACGTATTCAACGAACATATAAAAACTCTAATCAACAAACAGTCAACGAAGTAAACGATAATAAAAGAGGGTAAGTCTTCCGACAGAAAAGTGGAACGAATACAAAAGGAAACAACACGTCTTCGAAAATTAAAATTAATCTAGGGTAATTCGGTCTTTCTTTTTGTGGTTATGTCATATGATTGTGTATATATACCTTAAATCCTTCTACCGTTACTGCTGGGACATACGTTCTGTCCTTTTTTCTGTGTCTACACATATTATCTGAAAACCTGAGTCTCCCTCTCCCTCTCCCACCCTACTAAACCCTCTTACCCTTAATATTGTACATATGACAGTACATTCTTAACTTAGCGGTCAGGTACAGACTGCATCCCACGTCGAACGAACCCCGACCACGTACCCCTACTGGGTCTCTCTACAACACCCCTCCCTCCACCCTCCCCCCAAGTACAAACCCTTGCGTACATTCTTAATTTCTAAAATTTTAAATTTTTTATTTTTTGATTTTTTGTTTGTTTGTTTGTTTGTTTGTTTTTTCATGTAACGGGAATAAAATTTTGGTACCACGGTTACATTGAGTTCACTTTCACTTTCAACGAGTCAACACAGCCTGTGAAACGCTGGGATACCTAATATGTACCTGGGGTACCTTAAGAGAACCGGTCTTATGACCTCACTTATCGGAAACGAAAGACGTTCCCTAGAAGGGTCGGGTCCCTAGTTTGGGTCCAGAGGGTGTAACGTCCACCTAAGAAATGGTAGACTCGGTGTTCCTTCGGATTCTTATGACCTCACCGATTGGATAGGGAAGAGGTCGTCTGGATGGGATGGGTTCTTACCTTGTCCCCAGGGACGTAACGTCCGTCTAAGAATTGGTTGAATTGACTCGATAGTCCCTTCGGGTTACATTGAGTCACATAGGTATCAACTTTTTTTCACGAAAACAACTTTCTACTAGGTATGAGAATCTAAATTCATCATTACCGTTCACTGACACATTGAAAACTTATAGAGGTTTTGTCTTTCTTTTCTTTAGAATAATTTAACCGTGTCATTGAACAGATGAACACATTGCGAAGAGACGATGACCATGACTATTAAAAGGACCCTATCGAATCAAGTTCCCATCGTTTAAGTTTACAGAGTCCGAGATCCGTCCATTTTTGGACCTCAAAGGTCCAACGAAACTCTCGACCCTACTCTGTGACTATATGAGACGAACAACAACAACAAGTCAGTAGGTCAACACCGGTTGAGACTCTAGTGTACCTGACGTCGTGGGGTCCGAAGGGACAGGTAGTGGTTGAGGGTCTCAAGTGTGTTTGAGTACAGATGACTCGGACACTACGGTAGGTTGGTACAGTAAGAGGTTACAAGGAAAGAGGATGGTGGAAGTTAGAAAGGGTCGTAGTCCCAGAACAGTTTACTTAGTAGAGAAACGCAGTCTACCGGTTTCATAACCTCAAAGTCGAAGTTGTAGTCAGGAAGGTTACTTATAAGTCCTGACTAAAGGAAATCCTATCTAACCAACCTAGAGGAACGTCAGGTTTCCTGAGAGTTCTCAGAAGAGGTTGTGGTGTCAACTTTTTGTAGTTAAGAAGCCGTGAGTCGAAAGAAATATCAAGTTGAGAGTGTAGGTATGTACTGATGTCCTTTTTGGTATCAAAACTGATCTACCTGTAAACAACCGTTTCATTACAGAGACCAAAAATTATACGACAGATCTAGCCAGTTTTAGAAGAAGGTTCCTCGTTTACAGTTAATTAAAGTAACGACGTTAGTGGCAAACGTCACTAAAACCTCGGGGGGGTTTAAGTTCAGACGGTGACAAAGGTAAAGAAGGGGTAGACAAACGGTAATTCCTTACCCTTGTCTACGGTACTATAATCAAAAGAGTTACAACTCGAAATTCGATTGAAAAAGTGAGAAGAGAAAGTGAAAGTAGTTCTCCGAGAAATCAAGAAGAAATGAAAGACGGTATTCCCACCACAGTAGTCGTATAGATTCCAATAACTATAAAGAGGGTCGTTAGAACTAAGGTCGAACACGAAGGAGGTCAGGTCGTAAAGAGTACTACATGGGACGTATCTTCAATTTATTCGTCCCACTGTTATATGTCGGAACTTCATGAGGAAAAGGATAAACCTTGGTCAGATACAGAACAAGGTATAGGTCAAGATTGACAACGAAGAACTGGACGTATGTCTAAAGAGTCCTCCGTCCAATCCTCCAGACCATAAGTGTAAAGAGATTCTTAAAAAGTCAAACAACACTAGGTGTATCAGTTTCAGAAACCGCATCCGTTATTTCGTCTTCATCTACAAAAAGACCTTGAGAGAACGACAAAGGTGATAGGTCGCCTACAACCGTTAAACCAACGAGACGGAAAAGATTTAGATCAAACTGTAGACCTTCAAGTGTCAAGTGTATGACAACTTCGGACTGAACCTCTTAAAACTCGTAATGAAACGGTTGTACACCTACTTACGTCAACACGATATCATACTCGTAAGAAACCGTAACGGAATGAAACCTTAACCTTACTTTTGACTGGAAAAGGTCAGGACACCGATGACGACTCAAAAGGTTTAAACGACCGTGTAACACACGTCGTGAGAGTGTCGTAGTAGAAAGTCCTAAACTTCATCAAGTTGACGTTAAGGTAGTGGAGGTGATCAAGTATCACTACGAAGAATTCCGGGTGAACTGAAGGGTAAGGTCCTACAGACCTAGATCCACTCACTAGTGTGGTAGCACTAATAGACCCAGTACTTCTATAAAAACCATATCAAGAAAACACATAAGAACGGTGGAAAAGAATTATAGAAGACGAAGACAATCCAGGTATGGTAAAGACAGGAAATAACAAGGGTAGAAACGTACTTTACAAGGGAACCATAGAGATTAAAAGAACTTCTCTAGAGATCAGAAAGGGTAAGACAAGAAAAGGAGATAAAGAAACGTAACTAGTGACTACTTCCGAAAGAATAGAAAAGAACGATAATAAACCTTGAGACGTAATTTGACTCATATAGAAAGGAAAAGAGGAAACGGAAAGTGAAGAGATGAAAAGTGTCGAAAAACATTCCGGAGGAGTCGTTTGTAAAACGAAAAAACGTAAGGAAAAAGAACCCCTACCAGAACTGGGGATGGAGAACATGTTACAGTGCTTGGAGGTAGATATCAAGAAGTCCGGGAGACAGATATTCTAAATTAGGAAACTCAAATACAGAGTGAAGATCACGTATTAACATTCCCTAAACTAAAGTCAATATGGATTTACCAGATCACCAAAAGGGATGAAAGAAGTTAAATTCGGACTTAAACCGGTATTCCGGAAGTACTAGACTCGGTGTCAGTCGAGGACCAGAACAAAAACGACTGACATATTTCGGAGAGGTATAAACCGACGTTCCATACATTAGTCAGACTAAAGGATAACTGGTAGACCACTACAGGTACACATCTCAGAAGAGAGCACAACAACCTTCTCCCACTACTGGTCACGTAAGAGAACCGTTTTGAGATCATCGGAAACTGGACGAAGTAAGACATGAGAATCCGGTTTAAACGGACAATGAGATCCATAAAGAACTGAAGGATGAGAACGTAAGGTCAAGGGATATTACTTTTTCTGTAGGAAAAAACCCACAATCAAGATCTTCTAGAACATCAAGAAGTATCTTGACAAGTTGAAATCGAAGAAGTCGTAATGACGAGTCCCGTATCTGAACCTAATGACACCATAACTTACCAAACGGAACCTTTACTTGTCTCTAGTAAGACAGTAAAAACTCTAACGGAGGTTCATGACGTAAAACCTGAGAACAACTGGTACTACCGATGAGGTAAAGAAGATTCCCTAAGAACGGGTGTCATCATCTATATTACCAGTCGACTCAATTTAAGTGGGTAAGGTCAGGTAAAATCTAACGACTAAGGATTCTATAGCTGTAAGTGAGAACGGTAGAGGACAAACTGGTGAAGGTTAAACGGAACGAAGTCCCTGGATTGTAAGGTCCACGGATACGTTATACGAGAAATGTCGTAGTCTGAAATGAAGGTAGTGGTCAGTGCAGGTGTTGACCCATAACAAAAACGAAATCGGGGTAGGGAAGTAAGAAAGACCTCAATAAAGAGGTGACTAGAGGTCATCGTATAACCCGTGGATGGTTGGACCCCTCAAGTAGAAAGTCACAGGATAGGAAAACGGAAAAGTATGACAAGTACTCCAAGAGTTCCATTCTTATGACTTCACCAAACGGTAAGGGAAGAGGTCACCTGGTCCAAAACGGTCTTGAGAGGTGGTCAGACAGAACCCACCGGAGTATCAAAGAAAGTCAATCTGTTCCGACATCAGGTACACTAGTACAATCAAAAGACACTAACACCAAAAGTCAGACTGACGGGAGATTACTTCTACCTATTCTCCAAATATCTTCAAAGGATTACCCTCTCTGACTGACTCCCCCTTTAACCGGAACAAGACTATACCCCCCACCACACACCGTACGAGTCGTTTTAAATTAGGTTAAAAGACGACTACCCACCCCGACACAAGGGAGGGACAATAAATGGACAGGGAGGTATAGAGGGTTTCAAACGGGTTCAAGTACAAGTAATGTAACCACTATGGTAGGTCGGTAAAGTAGGAGATTATAAGAGAAGAAGACGGGAGTCAGAAAGGAATCTAGTCCTTGAAAAGGTTACTCAACTGACAAGTTTAATCTACTAGTTTTATGACCTTAAAGTCGAAGTCGTAGTCAGGAAGATCACTTATAAGTCCCAACTAGAGGGAATTCCAACTAATCAAACTAGATGAACACGTTCCCTGAAAGTCCTCAGAAGAGACCGTGGTGTCAAACTTCCGTAGTTAAGAAACCGTAAGACGGAAGAAATGTCAGGTCAAGAGTGTTGGTATGTACTGGTGACCCTTCTGGTATCGGAACAGATATACCTGGAAACAGTCGTCTCATTACAGAGACGAAACGTTGTGTGACAGATCCAAATAACAACGAAAGGACGGTTCTTCGTTGACAGAAGACTAAAGTACCGACGTCAGTGACAGGTGTCACTAAAACCTCGGGTTCTTCTCCTTTAGACAGTGCTGAAGGAGGAAAAGAGGAAGATAAACGGTACGTCATTGTCCCAATCTACGGTACTAGAATCAAAGAATTATGAATCAGAATTCACCCAAGAAAGTGAGAAGAGGAAGTGGAAGTAGTTCTCCGCGAAATCAAGGAGAAACGAAAGACGGTAATCTCACCATAGTAAGCTAAAAGACTCCAACAAGTACGAAGAGAGTGGATAGAACTAAGATCCAACATTGAGTACCTCGGGTCGTAAAGAGTAATACATGAGTCGTCCTATTGTCGTCTGTCGGGACAACATAAGAAAGGGGTTTGAATTTGGTTTGTCAACAAGGTATATCCCAAGATTGACAACGAAGAATTGAGTGTATGTCCAAAGAGTCCTCTGTCCATTCTATCAGACCATAAGGGTAGAGAGATTCTCGAAAGGTGTCAAACAGTACTAAGTCTCAGTTTCTGAAATCGTATCAGCTACTTTGTCTCCATCTACAATTTAAGGGAACGAAGGAGATATTAGGTCGCTTACGACCATTAAACTAGAGATTAAGGAGAAGGAAAAGATTAGGGTCGAACTTGTAGACCTTCAAGAACCAAACGTATTACGACCTCGGATCGTACGTTCTAAAATTCGTATTGGAATGATCGTACCCTCTACTCATGTTAACAGACTACTAATCTTGTAAGAAATCATTGATGGGAAGAACCTTTGACCCTACTCATGACTGGAAAAGGTCATGACACCGATGACGACCCAGAAGGTCTAAACGACTGTATTACTTACGTTTTGGACTACCGTAGTAGGAAATCCTTAAACTTATCAAGACGATAAACTTATTAAGACCTTAGAATAGTGTAGGTGATCGAAATAATTGTCGAATTTACATAAATTTAAGTTAACTAAGACATACATTTTGTCTTTTGATTACTCTTGGATGACGTATCGTGTCCCTTAAGCTGAGTTACGAGAGACCACTGGATTTACCTCTCCTTTAGGTTCTTTCTCACTATATACGTTTGTATATCGACTTAACTACGGAAGTTAGATGCCACGACCTCTCCTTAGGACTCTCACGTAACCTGTCGTTTCTCTATTTTGGTCAGTTAGAATTCCCTCTAGTTGAGACTTATAAGTGACCTTCCTGACTACGACTTCGACTTCGAGGTCATAAAAACAGTAGACTACGTTTGTCGACTGAGTAACCTTTTCAGGGACTACGACCCTTTCTAACTCTCGTCCTCTTCTCCCACAGTCTCCTACTCTACCGACCTACCGTAGTAACTACGTTCCCTGTACTTGAACCCGTTTGAAACCCTCTACCACTCCCTGTCTCTCCGGACCGTACGACGTCAGGTACCGTAGTGTTTCTCAACCTGTGGTGACCCACTGGTTTGTTGTTGTATCGACTAAGTGGAACGACATGGGGTCTTTCATTGTGTTACAACATTTCGTTGTTATGGGGTTATTTTCTCTCTTTTAATCTCTTTTTTCATAAATTTAAGTCAGAAATAAAAAAACTTTGAGACACGAATAGTTTCTTTTGATAGACAAAGGGATTGTAAAATCTGTGTCCCTGATTTAATTTTACTTATATGTCTTGACCAAAAGGTCGTTGGAGGTACCTTTCCGTCGTGGTCTTACTAAAATCAAAAAATTACTCCTAGTATCAGGTGTTAATCTGTGCGAGTGAGACGTCTGGATCCATACGTATAAGATTGCGTACTCGTCGCATATGTTGAAAATGACAACTTTGATATGTTTGTTTACAAGTTTTTTAGTCTACGTGTGAAGTTTTTATTAGTTCAGGAGCCTTCACTATCTCACTGAGTTCTTCTTCACAAACTACTTTACTCTCCGGTGTCTACACTCCGTTAGGACCACAGATTTATGACCGAACAGTGTGTGTAAAGACAGATAATAACAAACGTAAACTTGAAAACGAAAACATTTTATATCCGTGTCATACGACATCTCTAATTCTTTTCCTTTATTAACCTCACACATCTAATTATGTTTATTTAGGAGTTACCAGTCACGACTTCAAACAAAGACTAGAAGGAAGAATAAATTTACTCTGGAAGGACCTCCTATACCATCAATACTTATAACTGTGAATTGGAACTTCGTCTTCAACTTATTTGTCACCCTTTTATTTGAAGAGAACTGGTACTAAAGTCCTAATTATAGTCATCCGTTAACAGGTTTGATATTAACAAAAAAAAAAGATACTGATAATCTAATCGATTTATTTCGTAAAATCATTTCACTACTAACATAATTAGAGAGAGTGAAGAAAAAAAAAAAAAAAGTGGACTTGACAGACGGAACGACGTTATCACAGAAGTCAACCAGTGGGAGTCTGGTGGTAGGGTACTGATCGGAACTATAAAGGTCACTCATAATAAAGACGTGGACGCAACAAGACGACCCGACCAAGGACCTACCCTGGACCCCAGGGTCGTTTGACTCTGCCCGGTGCACTACTTCTCTCCGACCCGTCGACCACCTCGTCCGTCTACCTCGTTAAAGTCCTAGGTCTCCTGAACCCGTTCTTCGTAATTGGTCTTCAGATCCGTCGGTCGTCAGTCACTTTTTGTATCGATACTCGTGCCCCTACATCCTTTTTGAGAAGTCATAGTACTCTCACAACCCTCCCTCATTCAGACGTAAAGTGAGACTCTCGTTGATGTCTCTCCAAGATACAAAGGGTAAGTCTCGCCAGGACTTACCTTTGGAGCCGTCCTCGTTCTCTTCGTTCCCTCGTCGTTCTTAGGAGATGGTCCTCACCCCTGACTTTGCAGATTAAAATTCTCTAGAGTCCAAGTATTCGAGAATTTGGTTCTTGGATTAAAAATCTTCAACCCAAATTCCAACCTTATTTCAAACAAGAGTTCGACTGAGAGCTCTAAGAATTTTAGAAGAACAGATCGTAGTTTCCAAACAGGGTCTTAGTCTATGGTCGTCAATGTCTTAAATCAACTGGACAAGTTCTAATGTTCAATCCATCATAACCCCGGTTTTAATCTAGGGTCCAAAAGTTAAAAGTCTGGTGTAACCATTACGTATAGTCAAGTCAAGTCAAGTCAGGTCAGTGAATCTTCACAAACTGAGAAACGTCGAGGTACCTGACGTCGTGCGGTCCGGAGGGACAGGTATATCCCCTGTATATATTTATACGTTAACAAAGTCTGTACAAGTGGTAGTGAACAAAGTATTGGTATTTCTATTATTAATACCTGTCTAATGACCTCTCTATTTCGTTAAGTCTGTGTGTGTAGATCATTTTTGTATGTCTTTGGACAGAATCTAAAAGTCTTTCAGAACTTAACTGACTGAAGAGACTAATAATAAATGTACAGACACCGACTCTCTCTACCTAAATAATATCTAACAGTTGTTAGTATTCTAAAAAGTCCAACCTTTCAAGGTAATATTCACGTAACGATTTCTTACGGATTAAGGAACATGGATAGAGTGACTACCTCTTCCGTTACCGTGGGATGGGGTCATGAGAACGGACCTTTTAGTGTACCTACCTCCTCGGACCATCCGACCTCAGGTTCCCCAGCGATTCTCAGTCTGTGCTGACTCGCTGAAGTGAAAGTGAAAAGTGAAAGTACGTAACCTCTTCCTTTACCGTTGGGTGAGGTCACAAGAACGGACCTCTTAGGGTCCCTGCCCCCTCGGACCACCCGACGTCAGATACCCTAGCGTGTCTCAGCCTGTGCTGACTTCGCTGAATCGTCGTCGTAGAATGACTATTACAAAAGAAAAGAAAATAAGAGGTTTGAATCGTAATTTATCTAAAGAACTTTAAGATACAATAGTACACACGAATCAGTGAGTCAGCACAGACTGAGAAACGCAGGGGTTCCTGACATCGGGGGCTCCGAGGAGACAGGTACCCTAAGAGGTCCGTTCTTATAATCTTACCCAACGGTACGGGAGGAGGTCCACAAGGAGGAGGTCCTCAGAAGGGTTGGGTCCCTAGTTTGGGTCCAGACGACGTAACGTTTGTCTAAGAAATGATAGACTCGATGGTCCTTTCAGGTTACAATAGTACCAAACTCGAAAAGACATGCAAGTGACGGGATTAATGATTTAAAACTAATTTTCAAATATATCCTATACGAATCGGTAACTCAGCACAGGCTGAGAAACGTTGCGATACCTGACGTCAGGTAGTCCAAGGAGACACGAACCCTACAAGGTCCGTTCTTATGACCTTACCAACGGTAAAAGAAGATGTCCCCTAGAAGGGTTGTGTCCCTAGTTTGGACACAGAGAACGTAACCGTCCGCCTAAGAAATGGTGACGAGGTGCACCCTTCGGGACAAATATGTCCTATCTAAGGATATAATAGACTTTTAATTTGGTAATTAAGTTTCGTCAAGTGTGAGATAGGTCACTATTAACACAAATATAAAAAAAAGACAAAAAAGAAAATTGAAATTTCTAATCGTATCTGGGGAGAAAAGTATGTATTCTAGTAAAAAGGTGGAGTCAGAACGTTTTGACTATATTTTACTTGGTTATAAAAAATATCATTGATTTTGTATTTTGTTTATAATAAAGTTTTAAATAGTATACCACCATGAACCTCTATTTAACGTCATAAGTTGGGTCAACGGAATCTATAGACTCCTAAAACAAATAAAAGTTCGTCTTAACTATAAAAATGGTCGTCTTAGTGACTCGAAAGACTGGAAGTACCCGGGACCTGTGTCTATAATGGCAAAGTAAAAATGATGTGTCTTAGTGTCAGTCGTCCTCTGATTCGACACCCTAGTTCCACGGGTCCCCTTCGACGTCCACACCCTTACCCCTTCCTTACCCTGTCAACCTCTCCAAAAACTCTCTGAAAGACGGAAACTCTCATATCTAAATCCGTTAGGTGTCAATGTCCTCTAAAAAGTAAGTAATTAAAAAAAAATATGGTTGGTCCCTTTTTTCTTTTTGGTTTTTTACTTACTCTATAGGTCTCTGACCCTCTTGAAAAACTTTCTTGACCTTTCTTTTGTTCTTTTATAGATGTTGTTTATCTTTAAACATTAGGACGATGACCTTTGATCTAAAGTCTTGGTCGTCGTACTCGCGGTCCACTCTTGAGTAATCTTTACCTCTGAGAGTTTGAACTTAGACATGAAATTAGGCATGTTATAAGGGCCCATCTCTCATACGTGAAAGTACAGACTCTAAATTCAAACCCCTCGGACAAAACGTGTAATTCTACTTATGTTTATATGGAAGTTTGTAAGAGTCTTAATAAATCTTAAAAAAGAAATGTAAAATTTCGATACCCCTTTACAATCGCTAGAATTTGTAAAACAAAAAATGAAGAACAAGTGAGAGGTAAAAGAAGTATACTTTATAATTTAATAGTTCCAAAAATACTTCATACGAACCAGTTTTCGTAGGATACTTCACAAAATAATATTATCATTTATGAAATAAAAAGTCACTTAACTTTAGTTGATCCTCGAACGAAGAGTTAGATGTTAACGTGACAAAAACAAATCAATGAGTCAGGATAGACTAAGAAAAGCTGGAGTTCCTGACCTCGGGCGGTCCTTCCTGACCTCGGGTGGTCCGAGGAGACAGGTACCCTAAAGGATCCTTTCCTATGACCTCACCCAACTGTAAAGGATGAGATCCCCTAGAAGGACTGGGTCCCTAACTTGGGTACGAAGGACGTAACCGTCCGCAAGAAATGATTACTCGCTGGTCCCTTCGGGAAATGTTAATTTGTGGAAGAGGTCAAAAACAACAACAGTCTACCACGTAAAAGGAAAACGTTGTAATAAAAATTGTTGACACACTTAATTTCGTAACTCTAGTGAAATGTTCACGATGTAACGGGTAATACGAATGATCTAATAGCAGGGGGTTTAGAATAAAATAAAGTAAAACAAAATAGAATTTAACGAGAAATAGGTCGAATCGGGTTAATGAGTAAACAGAACCGACTTTTGTATAAAATGACAAGTTTTTTAAGTTTAGGTAGTGGGTTTCGTTTCAGAATGGTTTCTTTATCTATAAAATTTTACACGATGGTTATATTTTTCGTCAAAGGTTTCTGCTTAAGATTTTTATAAAAACCGTTCCCATAATAGTCACCACGCTTATAGTCAAAAGGGTCCACAGACGAAAGTTCCTCAAATGTAAGTTTGAATATAAGTGAAGACTATATAAACGATTTTATCGGTAAAGTAACGAAACTTTCATATCTTTTACGACTTGGTTTCCTTTTTCGACTTTAAGTTTAACATAGTAAAAAAAAGAATTAATATCTCCTTTTGAACTAAGTGTCCATCTTTGTCCGATTTAGTCAAGTGACATTTTTACTGTCTTCCGAGATCCAGTTCAACTGATAATCTTTATTTCGGTCACACTACAAAGTAGTTTATAATCCTAAGTCACGGTTCCCAAAAGTAATATGTGTCCCATACTTCATGAAATATTTAGTGGTATAGACGACTGTAAGTTAATGTAAGTCAGAATAATTATACTTGACATCTCACAGAAGTCCATAGATGACCGTCATTTTGGTTGGAAAAATAATTTTTTCGAACCGTAAGTGTGTACCCGGGTTTAAGTGTATTATGAAAATTTGTAGATCCCATATTTACGACTAATAAAAATTTACAAAGTTTGATGTTTGATTAATGGATTTTAGGAAGTTTTCTTTGTGGACAGGTATACGAGGCCCAGACTGACTTTATCCTCTCGTCCGGAACACGTTTAGTCCATCACTAAAAAGATTCTTTTACATCAGGAAGGTATGGAGAAAGATATACTAGAGATAAAATAAAATGAAAAAACGTGTTATCATGTAAAAATACTCACTCAGAGGATATAAACATTTTATCAGAGTTCCAGAGATCCTATCCCTTGTAGACAGGACCAAGAACATTTAGGTGTTATTATCAGGGACACGTCTCGTCCATCACAGTTTTTACTTCTGAGTTGTAAAATGGTAAGAGTGTGGAGGTCCACCCGAAAGAGACACCGAGTCGACCATTTCTTAGACGGACGTTACGCCCTCTGGATCCAAAGTAGGGGCCCAACCCTTCTAAGGGTCTTCTTTCCTTTCGGATGGGTGAGGTCATTATACCCGATCTCTTAAGGTACTTGACAAATCTCAGGTACTTGTGTTTCTCAACCTGTACTGACTCACTGAAAGTGTACGTGTGAAGGTCTATTGCACCTGAGTAGAAAAGAGAGATAAAATATATAATAGAAGGTTGACTTCTTAGGAATGTCTATGGAGAATCTAGTCTCCAAACTGTGTGACCGACATAAACTCAGTGAATATTTTGATAGTTAAGGACCTGGACATGGGTCCATAAGACCGAAGTACAAGACACCCTACGAGTCACCACCATAACAACAATAATAACGGTGGAGACAATTAAGATGATACGTTAGACCTAACCCTGGGTGAGAATCTAGTGCCGAAGACTCCTCGACTTTTCGGACATATATTAAAACGTTCATCATGTTCTCTCTTCTCCATAAGGAGATTCTGTAGGAAATCCGATGGTGTTTAAAATACCGTAAACATCCTTGGTACACTAGAAAACTCTGTATAAACGTATACGTACAATATTATATATATTGTTTACTTTAATACGGTGTATAAATCTTTCTTTCTTTATAAAATAAATTTAACCCAAATTTTAGTAAACAAGTTTTGTTCTGTGAAGTTTGGAATTTCGTAAGCGAGTCCCCAGATTCACGGAACCATTCTTTATAAAAAGGTACTGGTGTTCCCCCACGATTACTTGACACTTACATTTACCATATGAAGTCTTAATTTCATTTTATTCATTAGTATACACGTCCCCCTTTATTAACAATAGCCGTTTAAAAAGAAAAAGACCTTTATTTACAAGACAAAATATCACTGTCATAGTATTTGACGAAGGATACGACATATATAAAGAGGTATAGGTGATACATCATTTCCCAAGACAAAGAAACCTTTTATAAAAGTACATGTCTACAATCAATTTTAAAGATTAAATTTATACACCTATAATAATATCTAAACGATTTATATAAAATTTTCCTGTCTAGTTTTACAAAGGAGATTACAATTTTTATAAATATCACAGAGTAAACAAAAGGTACTTTTATATCCCGAAGGGACCACCGACTCTACTATTTCTTAGATGGACGTTACGTCCTCTAGACCCAAGTTAGGGACCCAGTCCTTCAAGCGGTCCTCCTCCTTCACTGTTGGGTGAGGTCATAAGAACGGTCCTTTTAGAGTACCTGTCTTCTCGGACCGTCCGATGTCAGGTATCCCAGTGTTAAAGTTCCTTTATGATGTCAAAATCGTCCAATTTTCATTGTAAATAAAGAATACTGATACTTTCTGACACCCGTCTAAATTAAGAAGAAAGTAAAGGATTCAATAGTTTGAGTCTTAACCTTATTAAGTTTTAACGATTCACAATTTTAAAAAAAAATCGTTATAGTTCTTAAACTCCTCTATTTGTAAAATGAACCAAACCTGAAATTTATAAATCAATAAAGGGTTTTGAATTGAAACATTGTTTTCTTGTAAGATTTTATATTTGTTTCTTTAGTAGAACCTTAAATCAACTTATTTGTGATACTTATGGAAAATAAAACTCCGTCTTGTAAGACTATAAAATACTTAATTCCTCCGTAAGAGGAGTAAGAGTTCTTTTGACACACGTTAAATCAAACTTAATAATGAGATCCCCTCTAATTCTCTAAATACTAAGGGAACCCAGAAGGGACCATCGAGTCGACCATTTCTTATGTAGACGTTACGTCCTCTGGGGCCAAACTAAGGACCCAACCATTCTAGGGGACCTCTTCCCTTTCCGATGGGTGAGGTCATAAGACCGGACCTCTTAAGGTACCTGTCTCCACGGACCGTCGATGTCAAGTACCCCAGCATTTCTCAGTCTGTGCTGACTCGCTGAAAGTGATACCGATACCGCGTGAGGGCAGGACGGGAAGAGGGAGTATAGTAGAACAATCCGGAGTCCTAATCTGTAGAAGAGACCCGAAGAGTCCACCGTCAGAAGTTCTTGACCGAACGGATACGACCTCTGTACCCATGTCAGGGACATAGTCCTTCTAGGGACCTCTTCCTTTACCGTCGGGTGAGGTCATAAGAACGTACCCTTTAGGGTACCTGTCTCCTTGGACCACCCGATGTCAGGTACCCCAGTGGGTCTCAACCCGTGCTGACTCCCTGTCTCGTGTGTGTGTATACCCTTCTGGACTTCTATTAAGGTGGAAAATCTTATTAACTTAAAGGTACGTAGTACTTTTCGAACATTCCGTTCGTCCTCGAGACAAAAGGTTTGTTTTCAATAAACTGTGAAAACAGTTTATACCGATAATTCTTTCGTCTCCTTCTCGGAAATTCGATTTTCGATTTGGTACTTTTACATAAAAATCATGAGGGGTGTGACCGTGAGGATAAGAGGTCACCAGGTCCTACGACCACAGTCCGACTCAAGGAGTGTTCATGGAACTTGACGAAGGTAAAGTCAAGTCAAGTCAAGTCAGCGAGTCAGCACAGGCTGAGAAACACTGGGGTTCTTAGCGTCGTGTGGTCCGGAGGGACAGGTAGTGGTTGAGGACCTCAAGTGAGTCTAAGTACAGGTAGCTCAGTCACTACGGTAGGTCGGTAGAGTAGGAGACAGCAGGGGAAGAAGAGGACGGGGGTTAGGGAGGGTCGTAGTTTCAGAAAAGGTTACTCAGTTGAGAAGCGTACTCCACCGGTTTCATGAACTTGGGGAAGTTTTTGGAAGAAAGGTTCTAGAGTCTCGGGAAACATTGTATGGAGAAAGTTCCAGTATAAATAGAGGTGAGACATGGAGCGGTACAAAATTTAGTACATATTTGACTACATGTCAGAAACACTCCTGGACCCGACTTAAGTGAGACTCCGACCAGATATGAAGTCTTTCAACTTCGCAACCTCTAGTGACTGGCGTGTATGTGTCGTGTCAGTCGCTTACGTGGTTCTAATTCAACGTGAGTTCAAATATCACCTATCTTTGACTGACTTATCCTTTGTTTTTATCGTTCAGTAAGGTCAAAGATGGCATCAAGCCCTGTCTATTGGCACTGATGTCATCTATTATACTTCATCGTTTTTACACTTGTCTTTTTAATCTACTTTTTCTTTACTTCGACTATTCGGTCGTGTGATTAAGCCCAACTGAAGACACTGACCACCCGGTCCTCTCAGAACTGTCTTAGGTGTTACTTAAAATCAGAGGTCGTAAGGTGTAAACCGTCTTATGTCAGGTGCCCCAGCGTTTCTCAACCTTTACTGATTCGTTGACTCGTGTGTGAGATGTAAGGATTCCTTACGAAACCGAGCTCCAATCTCTTTAGTCTCACTTCATTTACCCTTTTATCTCAAACCGACTCGTTCCATTTTGGACCAAACTTAAACCCGTTTACCTCTCTAAAAAAAAAAATTAAATTAAAAAAATTTAAAAAAAAATAAAAAATTTAAAATTTTAGAAATTAAGAATGTACGCAAGGGTTTGTACTTGGGGGGAGGGTGGAGGGAGGGGTGTTGTAGAGAGACCCAGTAGGGGTACGTGGTCGGGGTTCGTACGACGTGGGATGCAGTCTGTACCCCCTCCCCCTCTCCCACCCTACTAAACCCTCTTACCCTTAAGATTGTACATATGACAGTACATCCTCAACCTACCTCTCTAAAATATCGAGAATCTTATTGGTCCATTTTGGGAACAAAGTCATCGGTTTCGTCCCGAAAGACGACATATAGTCGTTATGAAGACGTGTCAATGGGAGAGGGTAGACAGGGATCTAAAAGTCGAGGTATTAATCTTTGAAAGACTTAAAATTCGTTTTACTGAAACATACTACAAATATGACCGAGTAATACTGTTTCTCATGACCTTTTCCTTCCTCGTATCGACACAAGAAATTGACCTTTTATTCTGACACCGTTACAGTTTAGTTGTAGTCGTTCCAGGTACACTGTGTTCCTACAGTGGTAGGAGGTAGTGTCGAGTCATTTATAGACCTTTATAGGACGTAATTTTTGCTATACTGTCTCATAAGAACTGAGGTTTAAAATTTTTATTCGAATTTATATTGGTTGATTAAACGAATGATTGACGGATCAATATTGTAATTATTATAGTTATCAGGATCGTTAAATCACTGAACTCCAGTGTCAAATATAGAAATTTTTTACATAAACAACTGATGTCGGATAATAAAAGAAGATTCGGACCATTTAAAAACAGTCGTAGAGGTGAAGAGTCGGGGTACATTGAATGTATTGTTTACGTTAATCTGTTACGGAAAATTAATTTTAAGATACATACGTCAGATAAATAAGTCTTTGAAGTTTGAAATAGAGAGACTATCCTATCAATTATATATTTCATGTAATTCCCTAAGAGTTAATAGTAAATTTCGAACAATAGCCGTTACAAATCGTCGTTATGTCATTTCAATGTTTGTGAAGATATACGAAGAAAATGACGCAGAGAAACACGTTAACAGACGTTTTTGTTTCAAAGGTTTAAATTGTCCCTTTTAAAGTAACGATTAATCTAAATCTTTCATCAGATTTTTGATTATCTTTTTTTGTTTAAATTCTTCCCCCCGTTAATTAGGTTTTAATAGGTACTTTAGAAATGACGACGACGACGACGATTCAGCGAAGTAAACACAAACTGACACGTTGGGGTATCTGCCGTCGGGTGGTCCGAGGAGGTAGGGACCCTAAGAGGTCCTTTCTTATGACCTCACCCAACGGTAAAGGAAGAGGTTACGTACGTACGTACGATTTAACGAAGTCAGTACAGGCTGAGACACACTGGGATGCCTGTCGTCGGGTGGTCCGAGGAGGCAGGTGTCCTAAGAGATCCATCCTTATTACCTCACCCAACGGTAAAGGAAGAGGTCTTCAGAAATGACGATGGCACATTTCAGACAAAAGTCAAATGAAGGGACACTCCAACCATTTTGTTACTAATTTTATTATATATTCACGTATGATTTTATTGACCACCTTTTTTTTTGAATATTACCTGTAGAAGTCAAGTCAAGTCAAGTCAGTGAGTCAACACAGGCTGAGAAACACTGGGGTACTTGGCGTCGTGTGGTCCGGAGGGATAGGTAGTGGTTGACGGCCTCAGATGGGTTTGGGTTTGGTAGAGTAGAAGACAGCAGGGGAAGAGGAGGACGGGAGTTAGAAAGGGTTATAATCCCAGAAAAGTTTATTCAGTCGAGAAACGTAGTCCATCGGTTTTATAACCGTAAAGTCGAAGTTATAGTCAGGAAGGTTACTTGTGGGTCCTGACTAGAGGAAATCCTACCTGACCAACCTAGAGGAACATCAGGTTCCCTGAGAGTTCTCAGAAGAGGTTGTAGTTTCAAGTTTTCGTAGTAAAGAAGTCACGAGTCGAAAGAAATATCAGGTTGAAGTGTAGGTATGTACTGATAACCTTTTTGGTATCGGAACTGATCTACCTGGAAACAACTGTTTCATTACGGAGACGAAAAATTATACGACAGATCCTGTAGAATGGATATACTTTTTTCCCTGGAGTATAAGGACATATAAAATCTCTTAAATGTAAATAGTGCACCCGAAGGGTCCACTATGATCACCATTTCTTGGGTGGACGGTTACGTCCTCTGTTCTCCGCCATTCCAAACTAGGGACCCAACCCTTCTAGGGAACCTCCTCCCACACCGTTAGGTGAGGTCATAAGAGCGGACCTTTTCGTGTGTTTGTCTCCTTCGACTGTCCGATGTCAGGTATCTCATGTTTCTCAAACTGTGCTGACTTGTTAAATCAGTGTGTGCACGTGTGAATAGTGTGTTAAATTTCTAAAAAATTAGTATCATAAATCAAATTTTCATATAAAAAGCGAAAATTTACTCACTATAGTGTGGAACTGTCATCTACCGTGGTAACAGTACAAGATTGTTACACGACATAGTTTCGCCAGTCTTCGAGTATGTCCGTGAGTAACAAAGTAAATTCTACACTCTTCCTGATCGCAAGCTCCTAGTTCGAACTTTGAACAATAATTAAACTTTATTATATTTTCAAGGTAAGAAAACGGTAAGAAACAAAATTTTCTTGTTTTTAATAAAGTATAGAAACGACAATTGACACGGTAACACCATTGGACGTTGAGAAAATATACATTACTAAAAGAAAATTCACTAAAGTTACGAAAACGACCATTTTGTCTTGTTTCAGACTGTCTTTACTACGATTCCCCTTTTTTTTTAGATAGAGGAGGACTATTCCTATTGTTATTAGAAGTAAGTAGAAACTATAAATAAAAGGGAAAAGTTATCGTAATATACACATTGTATCGTCACTAGTATTTCCAATCTTAGTCAAAAGAAATCCTTCTAATAAACATAAATGTAAAAGAATACTTAACGATTTTAATGGAGGGTGGTCGAGAAAACATTTAGGGTTTAGGTAAATGACGGTGAAAAATAGGATTTTGTTTATTCTCGTTGTTGTTGTTTTGAACCAAGTGATGAAAGAGGACCTTACAAAACGGTAACAGGTCCAATTATGCCTCAGTCGATAATCGGTGATTACCTAGTCGTCGAACTTTTCCACCTACAGTAACTATCCGTGTTTACCTAAAAGTTCGTAAAGAACTTTTGAGGAACGATTACAAGGAAAGTATCCTTGTCAATTCGTACAGTTAGTGAAGAACGTTAAAAAAACTAAAACGAGGTGTCTATGTCCCAAACGGTAGGATTCTAAAAGTAAAAGAAATTAGTACCTCTAGATCAAACGGAAGGATCCTAAAAGTACCAACTAACTACCACACTTGATTGCCTAACTATTTTATTATGAAACCTCTGTTGAAGTCCTTTTAATAGACAAAAACAAAATGGACGTAATACGAAAGAAGATTGAGTCTTTTAACTACCTACCGACAATATAAACTCGGACACACATACATATTAAAAAGATGTATGAACCCCACAGAAAGTAGACGATGTAAATAAAATATGGTTCATTAAACCCATATTTCTCCCGTAACAAACTAAGAGACTAAGTAATATAGAGTCGATGACGATCTCGATTCTTTTTTGATAAACCGTTAGTGTATAAGTTGCTCTCCCGAAGGGACCATCGAGTCTGTCATTTCACAGACGGATGTTACGTTCTCTGGGCCCAAGTTAGGGACCGAGCCCTTCTAGGGGACCTCTTCCTTTGCCGTTGGGTGAGGTCCTGAGAACGGACCTTTTAGGGTACCTGGTTCTCGGACATGTCAGGTACCCCAGCGTCTCTCAACCTGTGCTGACTTGTTGAAGTGAAAAGTGAATAAGTTGGTCTTTAACATATTTGTTTCCACTTTGTATAAAAGATCCTTATAAGTTTCTATCATCTGTAACGTAAAACAAATCTACTGACCGTCGTAAGTTGATGTGATAAACCACCGCGGTCACCCTTTCTCAGGCGGTCGGTTACGTCTTCTGTGTTCCCAGCACCCAAGTTTGGGACCCAACCCTCCTAGGGGGTCTCCTCCTTTACCGTTGGGTGAGGTAGTAAGAACGGACCTTTTAAGGTACTTGTTCTCCTCGGACCGCCCGATGTGAGGTTCCCCAGTGTTTCTCGACCTGTACTGTCTCTTGTATACGTCCCTAGGATGTCCTTACCGACTTAGTCCTACTTTAATCACGATAAAAATTATAAATCCTAACTATAATCTACGGTTTATCGGACTTTCACCACACTTAAGACATCGGAAAAATTATTCACCTCGATAAACTCTGTTTTAGTAGAGATTAAAGATGAAAACAAACCAGGTCAAAGGAACACCGAGTCGACCATTTCTTAGGCGGACGTTACGTCCTGTGGACCCAAACTAGGGGCCCAACCTTTCTATGGGACCTCTTCCCTTTGCGATGGGTGAGATCACAAGACCGGATCTCTTAAGGTACCTGTCACGCACCCCACCGTTTCTCAGTCTGTGCTGACTCGCTGAAAGTGAAGTGAAGTGAAGTGAAGTTAGTCTGAGTTCCAAAACTGAAGAAACGAAAGTAGTCTTAGATACATTCTGAATCAGAGAAATCCACGCGATCAACAATATATATATATATATAAAAAAAAATTCAGTGAGTCAGCACAGGCTGAGAAACACTGGGGCACCTGACGTCGGGTGGTCCGAGGAGTCAGGTACCCTAAGAGGTCCGTTCTTATGACCTCACCCAACGGTAAAGAAAGAGGTCCCCTAGAAGGGCTGGGTCCCTAGCTTGGGCCCAGAGGGTGTAACCACCGTCTACGAAATTGGAGACTCGGTGGTCCCTTACGACTTACGATATAACGTTCATTTATCCTTTAGACATACACGAGACACCTCAGTTCCCGACAAGAATAAAGAGAGACACGGGGTACTGATCATGCTACGGAATCTGTCAGATCATACACACGTACGTTCATCGAAGTCATCACAGTCTGAGACACACTGGGGTACCTGACATCGGGTGGTCCGAGGAAACAGGTACCCTAAGAGGTCCGTTCTTGTGACGACACCTAACGACACGGGAGGAGATACCCTAGAAGGGTTGGGTCCCTGACTTGGTTACAGAGAATAAAGAGGACGTGACCGTCCATCCAAGAAATGGTGATCGTGGTGGACTCTTCGGATCTGTCCGATCTTACAACGAGTCGTTTATAAATGATTTCGAAAGTTGTCCTGTCGACTGACAGACTATTTGGACCGTTAAACAAGAAGTTTTAAGTCAGTTAGTCCACGATGGATGTAGTCAGACAGAAGATTCGTCCTATAACTAAGAAAGAGGATACGAGAAATCCCTGGTTCTTCAAGGGACTTTTGTCATAGGACAAGACGTACCAACTACATGAGAAAATTCTTTAGGAACCTCTAAAAACAAAGACCACCGTAAAGTAAAAGTTAG
Source organism: Capra ibex (assembly GCA_006410555.1). Classification (NCBI taxonomy): domain Eukaryota; kingdom Metazoa; phylum Chordata; class Mammalia; order Artiodactyla; family Bovidae; genus Capra; species Capra ibex. The sequence continues at coordinate 31,801,243 of SJYO01016970.1, read as the reverse complement.
ACTCAGAAGTCGTTCTGTTATGATTTCTAAGTAACTCTTCACGTCTTAGACATATACATACATCACACACTAAAAAGTGTTCGATATTTGGGTGTACACGTTAGTATTTTGGTTTGAATCTTTGACACTAGGTCAATACAGGTCCGTTAAACTCAGAAAAGACTCTGAAGAGAGTCCGTAAACTCCAAATTGAAGTCAGTTTAAGTCCTAAAATGGGGAGGGAGAAGACAGACTTAAACTAAAACTTACCCCTAATGTCCCCCGTCCCCAGAAAGGATCAAGAAACGACTAGAGAAGACTCTACACGTAATCAAGAGTCGTCAAGAGTCCATCATATTAGGAAGTATTTTCGTCTACGATTCTGAACAATCCGGAGTAAACGAAAAAAAGAAAGACTAACGACCTAGAATCAAGAAGTGGGTCTCTAACTTGACATGGGGAGACGTCATCCTCGTCTCTGAATTGGTGACCTGGCTGTCCCTTCAGGGTCCGGAGTCACGACGACTCTCTCTCCCGAGTACCGAGAAAAGTACACCATGGGGAGGGAGAATAGACACGTCGTAGACTCAGAGGGTATTGGAGACGTGAAAGGAATACCCGAAGGGACTACCGAGTGTACCACTTATTAGGTGGACGTTACATCCTCTGACCCAGTCCCTCTAAGGGACCTCTTCCCTTACCGTTGGGTGAGGTCATAAGAACGACCCTTTTAGGGTTCCTGTCTCCTCGGACCACTCGATGTCTGGTACACCGACGTTTCTCAGTCTGTACTGACTCACTAACTGTGAAATACCCGTGAGAGTACATGAAGAAGGTCTGTTACCTCTTCAACAACTCCGAAGAGTTCAACAGGTCGTCAGGAGAGACGAGAGGACGAGGTGCCGTCCACACTCCGAAAACGAAGATCCCCAAAGTCTACCTACCGCTTGTTAAGAGGAGAGAAGAACCGACTAGTTGGAGTAATTCTTCGGATGAGAAGAGAGATGGAGGCGAACGGGGTAGTAGTGGGTCTGTTTCTACGTCCTGAAAGGTATGTCCTACGTCAGAGACTGAACCTTAGGAAACTAAGAAGAGATGTCGAACCTTCGAGAGTGGACAAAACATTCCATCCATTTTCCGTTCGTTTGTTTATGAAAAGATTCATCCGTAAGAAGATTTATGAAATGTGGACCCCGAGCAAAAGACTTTGAATTCTGACACGAGGTTGAATGGACAAAAAAAAAAGGGTATCTGTAAAGAGGGAAACCACTACCACCGGAAGTCTCAATTCCACACACACCTTCACTCTCTACCTTCCCTCTGTCTGGAAGTCGAGTACTGAGTGTGTGGTGGGATCAGGATTGTGTTATACTTAAGATCTTCCTTCCCCGTGGTCCGTGAAATTTTGAGAAATATTGTTGAGATATTTCTTAAAAATAAAGGAAAAATCTCCACTATTTGAACTCTAAACTTTTCTACTTATTCAGTATTGTGGTTTAATATCTCCCAACCACACTTAAGTGATAATGGATAGTTAGAAGAACCGGAGGTCTATAATCCCTTTTTAAATCGTACTGACGGTCCCTTTTCCTAAAAAATTTTAAGACCGGACCAACGGAAGATGGTAATAGGGTAGATAAAGAAGACAACTGTTAGACCCTCCCAGGTGTCAGAGTAAAACTAAGTGTGACCAGGTACAATCTTACGAATACAGGAGCATAGTCATCACTATATTACCAGTATTTAAGTGGAAGAGAGACCGACACAATCATGTCCAGTCCCAAAGAGTCAGAACGACGACGACTGTTAAACCCAGTCTGTTAAGAACCTGTTTAAGTCTATTAGACCTGTCAACACCTCCTGAAAAACACAAAACATCGTCGTAGGAACTGGAAATGAATGCTCTGCGGTCATTATGAGGGAGGTCGGTGTCATTAGTTTATACAGAAGTTTGTAACAGTATACAAGGGACCTCTACTGTATCTTGTGGAGGGTAATTTCGAGGACATATCCAAAAATTTTTTTAGAGATTGAGACGATATGATACGAGATCACATGGTATGACAAGGTCACAACAAAGATAGATAATGAACTCTGAGGTTTTGAGACACACTTACGAACATTATGTAAGTCCCCGTCTAAAGTCGAAACATCCCGAACTTCCACATAGTGAAACCCCGGGAAGAATTCTTTTCCGTACGACTTAAAATTTTCATTTTGATTGGAAAGTATTATTCAATTAATAAACATTCCTCTTTTTTTATGTTATTTAGTGTTTAAAAATTTTCGAATGTACATGATAACATGTTTATAGTATTATAGATCTTTTTCATTACCTCTTCCGTTACCGTGGGGTGAGGTCATGAGAACGGACCTTTTAGGGTACCTACCTCCTCGGACCTTCCGACGTCAGGTACCCCAGCGACTCCCAACCTGTGCTGACTCCCTGAAGTGAAGTGAAAAGTGAAAGTACGTAACCTCTTCCTTTACCGTTGGGTGAGGTCACAAGAACGGACCTCTTAGGGTCCCTGCCCCCTCGGACCACCCGACGGCAGATACCCCAGCGTGTCTTAGCGTGTGCTGACTTCGTTGAATCGTCGTCGTCTTTTTGATTTATATATATGTATATATATTTAATAGACAAATACTGTAATGAAACCTAACATAAAAACCGATAAGAAACTAACGGAGATATCAAAATTGTCATAAAAATTATCTCTCTGATCTGGTAACTCTAAAAGAGATGACACTCATTGAACTGAAAAAAACAATAAGAATATAAAGGTTTTCCAAATGGAGTCGGATTGTTGAACAATACGAATACTAGGTTATATGACGTTACGTATATTGTATACTGAAACGTATGTCTGTGAAGAGACGAAAACCATAATGATATCAAACAACAAAAATATCTTTAAGATTCAAGATCAAGTGTACCATCACCACCAAAACAACGATTCAACACAGACTGAGAACGCTAGGGTACCTGACATCGGGTGGTCCGAGGAGACAGGTGCCCTAAGAGGTCCCTTCTTATGAACTCACCCGACGGTAAAGGAAGAGGTCCCGTAGAAGGACTGGGTCCCTAGCTTGGGCCCAGAGGACGTAACATCCATCTAAGAAATAATTGACTCGGTGGTCCCTTCGGAGATAAAGTACACTAACGGTAGTTTTTTCTATTTTACCCTTCTTATAAATTATTATTAGTTAGTTCATTTACACCAGAATAAGTGAGGTAAGTGCTGTCCTCCTGTAAAGAGAATACTGACTGATGAGATGGTACTCTTGACTTAGGAAACGAGTGTTAAAATGTCGAACCAAATGACCTTCTTAAAGGATGTCTGATCAAAGATCTCGGTTTGTAAAGTTCGGAAAAAGAAGAAGGTGAAGTGTGGAAGAAAATCAAGAACCACGGTATCCTGTATAAGTAGATCTTTATGTCGGAGATCGAAAAGTGTAATGGTAGTAATAGGACCGATCCAGTTATTCCCCCGTGTCATCCGTACCATGTGGTCCTTCCTCGTTTTTGTATTAATACATGTCTCAACTGACGACTGGGGTACTTGTACAGGGTAAAATGGATGTGATTTAAATAAGAGATGAACGGAACAAGAGTCTTCCTAGGGACTTTACAGGACCGGTGACGTTATGTGAAAATAAGTCCTCCTTTTATACGGTCTCTCCTACGATCTCACCTTTCTCTACCTGTGTAATATAGAACGTTTAACATTCGTCAATTCTGTAGAATAAGAACGTCTAAAATGTTTTGAAATGGGGTCACTTTTGTGTAGGGATACCAGAGAACGTCTCGGAACCTTCACTGTACGTATACTTTTCTTGACTTTGTAATCGAAGTAATCAAATTTCGTTTGTGTAAAATTGGTATCGAGAACATCCCCTTTTGTCACTCCCTCTACGTCTTCCTCTCTTCTGTCTCCTTCCTCTAAAGAGAACCCAGTGTCCTTTTTTCGTCTCTTATTTCTCAACCAAGTACGAAAGATGGTCTATGCCACGATTCATGAGACATACCTAATCTGAGTAGTATGGGATATCTAATCTATGGTGGAGAAGTGAAATGACTTTGGTCCCACATCTCTTTAAGTCATTAAACAGGTACCATAAAGACTCAAAAATGTAAATTATACTTATTAAAAACATTCGGATACTATCAACTAAAACTATGTTACATCCTGATATCTATAATAACTACAAACATCTCGTTTGTTGAGAAAAACTGTAAAATGTTAACTTTAAATCGAAGTCTCATCATTAAAGGAATTATACTCTAATATAGAGTCGTTACGACGGTCAAGAGAAATGACAAGAATATTAAATAAACGATTAGTCACAATTATTTAATACCTATTATAGTTCTTTCCAAAAATTTTTTTTCCGAAATAGTGATCCAGTAGTCAATATAATCATCACACAGAACCGATGTCCATCTGACACTTATGTTATTAAACTGTGGGAGTAGAGGATCCCCCGATTATAAACCTGAATACCGGTGTTGATGAAGTACTGATAGACAAAATTTTTTTGTTCGATATTGATGTAACTATTAATACTGAACTTAATAATTAGTTAAATTACACTTAAAATTTATTAACAAAAACATCGGATATTAAGTGAGACATGAGTAAACCAAAAAATATTAATATAGTTTTTGTGTCACAGACCGGGACCCTCGTTTTCTTATGACATCAAAATCTTTATCTTTAACTCTCCAATCTTTCTTTCTTCCTTCCTGTACCGAACTTGTCACTACAGAAAAAACCCCCGATGAACTTATTAGTTTCCCGTGACTTTCGACAAAATAGAGTATCTATCTTAATATATTTCACACATTCTCAGAGTGTAAAAGTAATGTTCGACTATCTAAATAACCCATGTAAATTTACTAGATTGTACCTCTGTTAGAGTACACTTTAGTCATGAAGTCATAAAAGATAAAAAGAAGAAACCAGGTTGTGGGTTTTGAAGTAGTCTAATATTAAGATTTTCCGAGTTTTGACTAAACATCTTTACTATATCATTTACTATACCCCCTCTTTGATAGGTACAATTAATACAAACTCATGAAATGATACGGACGTGTCTCCGAAAGATTAAACGGTTTGGTAGAGACTGATTCCGACCAACTTCCGAATTAAATTCACAGAGAAAATTTTTTAAACCATCCAACTTAATAACCCAAGGTTGAGATCAGGAACTAGACTAGAGTACCGTCCTCGAAAGAACTGAACTAAAAACCCGAAATAAAGTCTATTTAAAAACCCAACCTAAAAACTCAAAGTAAAACTAGTCACCCCTAAAAGTCATCTACACCGTAATGACGCACGACCAGAGTCAGAGACCCATTGATTACTCAGAAACAGGACCGGGAACACCAAGAGTAACCCTGACGTTCTAAGAGAATCATTATGGGTAGTCTTTTATAACTTTTTTCCCACATAATAAGTGTTCAGGATTTTTAATCTAGGTACGATATGGACCCCGGTGTGTCACTCCCCTTTCTCTGTCCCTCTCTTTCTTCTCTTTCTCTTAGTCGGACCCCAAGATGAAAGTGACCCCAACTCTCACCCCAAAACTTCTGAGTGAGATATGACCAAATTTGGTATTCGCGACCTTAAATTTCGTGACCTTCTCTTTTTATTCACCGAGTTTACCATTCAAAATCTTTGGTCGGTTCTAGAGACTTTGTTTCCTCCGACCCGTCTCTACCCCTACCTCTTCGGACCAAGAAATAGATCAGGACACTGACCGTACACAATAAACTCTATCAGTAGAGACTTCACCCGTGGAGAAACTTTACCCGCGGACCTGTGACTTTCGAAGTCACTCCGTGAACATGTTTTTTCTTTCTATTGTGTTGACAGTCTCGAATGTAATATCTAAACACGTTTCCAGACTTTACGTGAACCCACCAAGTTAAACGGGAGGAGACGGGTAAAAAAAGGTTCTCTTCTAGTCCGAAACACCTTGAAGAACAGTTTCTCTTGCCTTCTGTAGACCTTTTACGGACTTTAGTCGTTTTGAAACCTCAATTCGTATTAACTCGGGACAGATCTAGTCGACTTGGAATGAACTGAGTGTTTACGTATTCGTTCTTTCTTGTACATTAAGACACAGACGAAGTCACAAAACCTCACGAAAAATTCGGGTGTTAAAACACCGTTAACTACTGACTATTTCACAAGTTCTATAAGGCCAACGGATCATTCACAAACCCGAAGTAAAACGGCTACTCTGATTACCTAACTAAAAGGACTTCAGTCTAGTTTGAAGGGTGTCATTAGACTCCAATGGACACAGTTGTAATGAAAGGAGACTCCGTCCTTTAAAATTTAGTCTGAGGTTTGATTGTTTATAAAAACGACAAACGTAGTTCTTTAAGAACGTTTCGTTAAAAAGACCCGTTTGTTTAACGAGTAGACCCGTTTATTGATAGAGGAGTAGTGTTGTAGTCAAACGAGTGGACTTATTTATTGAGCGGATAATCCTGTACTTAATCAAATGGTTCTGAAAGAAATTCTGAAAGTGGAGACTAGGATTAGATAGTCTCGCAACACAAACGACAGTAAGTCAGTACAGGTTAAGAAACACTGGGGTACCTGACGTCAGGTAGTCCGAGGAGACAGGGATCTTAAAAACTCCGTTCTTATGACCTCACCTAACGGTAAAGGATAAGGTCCCCTCAAAGGGTTGGGTCCCTAACTTGGACGTAGAGAACACAGAGGACGTAACCGTCCACCTAAGAAATGGTTAAGATTGGTCTAAGGGAGAATTTAAAAGATGGAATTTTTAGAGAACGTTCATATGAGGGTTGAAAGATTTATAAGAAGAGAATGAAGATGAAAAGTTTGTAATGAGTCTGACAGTTCTACTATTAGAGGGAACGACTTCATTTAAATCACCTGAATCGAAACGAACCAGTTATCACAAAATTCACCAAAACACATTCTTATGTCAACTGTGTGTAATCCTAATCAGGTAGCTCCTCATCAATTAGGTATATGATTATTCTTATCGTTTTTGGACCTCTTCCTTTACCGTTGGGTGAGGTCATTAGAACGGACCCTTTAGGATACCTGTCTCCTCGGACCGCCCGTTTCTCAGTCTGTGCTGACTCCCTCCCCGTCCGCGAGCGATCTCCGGGGTCTCGAAAAGTGGGGACCAGACCCTTCTGGCGTGCGCCGTCTCGTCGACTCGGGTACGTAGTGTCGGTGACCCGGCCCCGAGAGCTCGGGCCCTCGGCGTCATGACTCCAGACACCCGTGGTCTCGGACACGAGGGGCTCTCCTCGGTGACGCCACTCTTCGGGTGCGGGGGGATTTCTCGTCGGGGACGAGCGGTGTCGATCTCTTTTCGGGGGCGGCGTACTTCTGGGACGTATTGGTATTTATTTTAGTAAATTTTTTGTTTTGTTTTGTTTTTTTTCTTATCGTTTTTGGAATTCTTAAATGACCGAAGACCAAGAGAAAAGACATGGTAATTGAATGTGTACGTAGTCTGACTGTATGTATTTCGTTTCCTCTTTTAAAGGTACGGACTTTGATACTAAGATTTGAAGACTCCAAAAGTTTGTATATACATTTTTTTTTTTTTAGTGACTTTATTAAAAATCAAAAAAGAACTAGAGAGAATTATTCACGTGTTTTATATTGTATTAAATTTACTAATAAGACATTAAAATAAACATATAGATAGTTATAAATAAAAAACAGATGTTATTTACGGAAATTTTAGGACTATATTAAATAGGGAATTCATCAAAAAAACCCCCCAATATATTTAACTAAACGTGCTTCTCAGACTTAGGTTTATATATTTAAAGACTATACAAAGTTTACTATTGTATAGTGTGTAAATCTTAAGTGGCCTTTCGATATAATGAATGGGACTTATCTTCAAGATACGTCGACCCAGGAGACGTCACTTTCCCACCTGAGGGTTGAGAATGTGAACGGTCCCTTAAAGGAGTAAACCAGAAGAACAACTTCTATAAATAATAATAAAACGTATTAACATTACACATGACATATCTAATCTTTGTTTTTTTATTTGAGATCACACTAGGAATATACATCTGTATGACTCTCTTTGTCGTTTTCTCTGTGTCCACATATCTTGTCGGAAAACCTGAGACACCCTCTCCCTCTCCCCCCCTACTAAACCCTCTCTCCGTAACTTTGTACATATTATAGTATATTCTTTGCTTAGTGGTCAGGTCCAAGTTACGTACTATGACCTGCGGACCCCGACCACGTGACCCTACTGTGTCTCCCTACCATGTCCTTCCCTCCACCCTCCCCCCAAGTCCTACCCCTTGTGCACATATGGACACCGCCTAAGTACAACTACATACCGTTTTGGTTATGTTATAACATTTCATTAATTTTTTTTTTCTCCTGTTACATGTTTCCTCTTTTGGTGTATTAATAAACTTTCGACATACTAGTGTTTCATGTTTCAGATTTCTGTAGTGATCACTCCGTCAGAATACATGAAACTAAAAACCTGCCACTTTATCGTCTACAAGTATTGTTAACACGGGTAGTAGACCTTTCACTGAGTCTCAAAGTCGTTTTAGACAATAGGTTCCTAAGTCTCTTGACATACTATAGAAATTCTTTGAAATTGTATGGGTTTAAAATGAAGAATAGAAAATCTCCGTTTCGTAATATACGGAGATTTTTAGACTGGTAAGTTTTATTGTCTAATAAGTTTCTCAAGATCTATCAACCCAAATACATTGTGAACTGAAAAACTTTACAAGGGATTACAAAAGACTAAACGAAAAAGAATTAAATGTAGTCTAAAGCAAAAGTTCTAAATATTATATGTATATAAGGAAATTATAAAATACTTGTTAAATATAAAAGTGTAACCGTTCTTATTTTGAAAACATAAAATGAATATGAAGATGGTGACCAAAGTAAAGAAGAATAAGAAAAGGAAAGTTTTGAGTAATAAAGTTTGTATAGTCCTCCTAGAATTTACACTAAGTGACTCGTTTCTAGTTGAGATTTATCCTTTGACAATATAAAAACTAAAGTAGAAAAAACCACACCTTCATTTAAGTTAACACTCTCTATATATAAAAAAAGAAGATTTCAGTTTTTGCAAGTAAAGAGCATCTATTCTATATCTAACTAATGGCAAACACGAAGGCAACATTACTAAGGTGTCGGAATCATCTTGTATCAGATCAGAGACCTCCCTCCAATGTCGTCTTTCCTCGAAACTTCAGTCTACCGGAAACAATTATTAGCACCGTCGACTTTACGACATAAAAAGTATACACCTTATTCAGTCCACAAATCTGTTGAATAGTCTTTGAAAATTTGTCACTCGTGCGGTTGTAAAATACGGATTGTCGTGATACTGTTAATTATATCTTTACCTACTTTCTTAACCATTTCTTTTTTGACTTGAGAGTCAATCTACCATCTATTCTACTCACTCTTTCTTTTCTTCAATATAGAAACTTAAATGTTTATCTTTAAAGAACCATGTTATTACTACCAATACAGTTGGGGGATTTTATACCTATATGAAGATTGTATTACGACTAAATAAAGGACCGAACAAATAAGGTCAATTGTTACCAAACTCGTTAAATAAATAAAAAATTAAGAGATGTTGATATTTTATAAAAGATTGTCCGACCTTTTACTACCGTATTCAGGTTCAAGTCGTCGAGATATCCATATAATAAGTTGATCAAACTGTCGTTTATATATAAATTTATTTGTTGGATTATTGAAGATGTTTTAATTCGTGATTAAGAATAAAAACCTATGACAGTATCACACGACGAAAGGAATATGTTAATATGAAACTGAAAATATAATTTAATACAAACACCCTTTATCTACCCCTTTGTCACAGTCTGAAATAAAAAACCCCGAGGTTTTAGTGACGTCTACCACTAACGTCGGTACTTTAATTTTCTGTGAGGAACCTTCCTTTCAATACTCGTTGGATCTACCGTATAAGTTTTCGTCTCTGTAAATGAAACGGTTGTTTCCAGGTAGATTAGTTCCGATACCAAAAAGGTCATCAGTACATACCTACACTCCCAACCTGACACTTCTTTCGACTCACGGCTTCTTAACGACGAAAACTTGACACCACAACCTCTTCTGAGAACTCTCAGGGAACCTGACGTTCCTCTAAGTTGGTCAAGTAAGATTTCCTCTAGTCAGGACTCACAAGAAACCTTCCTTACTACGATTTCGACTTTGAGGTCATGAAACCGGTGGACTACGCTTCTCAACTGAGTAACCTTTTCTGAGTCTACGACCCTCCCTAACCCCCGTCCTCCTCTTTCCCTGCTGTCTCCTACTCTACCGACCCACCGTAGTGGCTGAGCTGCCTGTACTCAATCTCACTTGAGGTCCTCGACCACTACCTGTCCCTCCGGACCGCACGACGCCAAGTACCCCAGCGTTTCTCAGCCTGTGTTGACTCGCTGACTTAACTTGACTTGACTTGACTACAAACACAAGTGTGTAAATCAACAATTCAACTCGACTTCATCTTTATTAAAACACAAATCTTAAACTGATAGTCTTACTATCTACTATTTGAAGGACACCAGAGTCTTTGAGCTCTGATACTTAACTAGTCGACGTTTGAATATTTAGTGTAAAGATCAAACCACTGATCTTTATGGTCTAGTCCACAAAAATTCATAAAGTTCATTCTACTTTAAGTCTAATGTATTTACTTTAGTCATATATATTTACCACAACTAATGTAAGAACCAAAGAAAGAAGACTGGTTGTTTACAGCACGTATCTTAAAGTTTATCGTACTTTAAATTCATACTCTTTCTGTTTTTTTTCTCCTTCCTTACTTATCTTTAGTTATCCTCAGACATCATTCTCTTCCAACATACGTTATTAATTTGGACTTAGTTAACTCTAAAATTTAATAATTTAAAAAATAAACTTACATGGTACAAAGAAATAATAAATAAACCCCAAAATATGACATTATAAAGTTCTACTTCGTTAGTTACATCTATATAGCTAGTTTTTACTCACTCTTGTCTTGTTTTCGATTTATCTGAAAATGGACTTTTATCAAACATTTCCTGTGACTAATTTAAGTCATTGACAATTTATTCAGTTTACTTTACTTTAACATTTTTTACGAAGTGTCCTGTTTTACTTTACTAAATTTAGTTCCTTGAGTTGTATTGACCTTTAACGATATTTATTTTATAAAAGGGTTCATTTTCTTGTTAAATTAAAAACATTTTCCGTGTATAATTTACTAAACGGTATGAAAATATTTACAAACTTTATAAAGTCATATTTTAGAATAACTTTTTGTTTTTTGTTATAACTCGTTTAATTTCCGTGATGATACAAGAATCAGTTCTTCTACAATAATAATATTTCATTTAAGAGGAGTTTAATCATATACATAAATTACGTCAAGATTACTCTTAGAGTTACACTAAAAAATCCCCCTCCTCGTACACATTTGTTACAATTACAAATAATGGGGTTTTCTCGATTCTTATTTTCTCTTTGGACTTTTCCCTGATCTGTAAGGTGTCATCTCGTCTTACCTTTTCGGTACTTTGTGTTTATTTATGTCATAATCATTTCTTTGATTGTTCAATGTCCTTATCTTTTGTATAAAGTATTTATTTAGAGTCATTTTTACTATGATATTACAAATTTAATATATAAGTTTACTTTTCCTTTTAATGAAAAAAAGACCATAAAAACAAGTCTATAATAACCGATAGATTATAAGGTCTCAAGGGAATAGAGGTGGGTCACTGGACCCCGTTTCACAAGAAGGACAACAGTGGTCGATGGAGAAGGACGTCTCAGTGAAAGATCTTTTATTTATACGGGACTCCGATATGTCAATTCCTGTCCTTTCGTTACAGACGTTATGTCCTCTGGGCCCAAACTAGGGACCAAACCCTTCTAGGGGACCTCTTTCTTTACCGTCGGGTGAGGTCATAGGAACGGACCTTTTAGGGTACCTGCCATCGGATGGTCCGAGACGGCAGGTACCCCAGTGTTTCTGAGCCTGTGCTGACTCGCTGAAGTGAAAGTGGATTTTCTTCATTTTAACCTTAGGTAGAATAGAGGATATGTTTTTATTTGAGGTTTACTCTTTTTTGAATTTCTACCTTCTATTTCTTATTTTGGACTCTGTTTTCTGAAATCCTCTCACAAATATTATAGATTCTAGAACGTTTTATAAGAATTATCTTTGACATTTGGACCTTCTGTTTTTTATATCGGCATTAACCGATATCAAGTCAAGTCAACGAGTCAGTACAGGTTGAGAAACACTGGGGTACTTGACGTCGTGTGATTCGGAGGAACAGGTAGTGGTTGAGGACTTCAAATGGGTTTGAGTACAGGTGACTCAGCCACTACGGTAGGTTGGTAGAGTAGGAGACAACAGGGGAAGAGGAGGACGGGAGTCAGAAAGGGTCGTAGTCTCAGAAGAGTTTATTCAGTCGAGAAGTGTAGTCCACCGGTTTCATAACCTCAAAGTCGAAATTGTAGTCAGGAAGGTTACTTGTGGGTCCTGACTAGAGGAAATTTTCCTTCCTGACCAACCTAGAGGAACGTCAGGTTCCCTGAAAGATCTCAGAAGAGGTTATGGTGTCAAGTTTATGTAGTTAAGAAGTCGTGAGTCGAAAGAAATATCAGGTTGAGAGTGTAGGTATGTACCACTGACCTTTTTGGTATCGGAATTGATCTACCTGGAAACAACTGTTTCATTACAGAGACGAAAACTTATACGACAGATCCAACCAGCATTGAAAAGAAGGTTCCCCATTCGTAGAAAATTAAAGTACCGACGTTAGTGGTAGACGTCACTAAAACCTTGGGTTTTTTTATTTCAGTCGGTGACAAAGGGGTAGATAAACGGTACTTCACTACCCTGACCTACGATACTAGAAGCAAAAGACTTACAACTCGAAATTCGGTTGAAAAAGTGAGAGGAAAAAGTGAAAGTAACTCTCCGAGAAATCAAGGAGAAGTGAAAGACGGTATTCCCACCACAGTAGACGTATAGACCCCAATAACTATAAAGAGGGTCGTTTAGAACTAAAGTCGAACGCGAAGAAGGTCGGGTCACAAAGAGTACTACATGAGACGTATATTCAATTTGTTCGTCCCACGGTTATATGTCGGAACTACATGAGGAAAAGGATAAACCTTGGTCAGACAACAAGGTACAGGTCAAGATTGACAACGAAGGACTAGACGTATGCCCTCGTCTTCTATAATTCTTCCCCACCGTTCCTATGTGTCTTCTTGACATGTCTTTTCTCGAAGTACTGGGTCGATTAGGGTTACCACTCTAGTGAGTGGATGTCGGTCTGTAGGACCTTACATTTCAGTTCACCCGGTATCCTTCGTAGTGATACTTGTTTAGATAACCTCCACTACCTTAAGGTCAACTCGAAAGTTTTAGGATTTTCTATTACGATACTTTCACGACGTGAGTTATACAGTCGTTTAGACTTTTTGAGTCGTCACCGGTGTCCTAACCCTTTCCAGTAAAAAGTAAGGTTAGGGTTTCTTTCCGTTACGGTTTCTTACGAGTTTGATGACGTGTTAACGTGAGTAGAGTATGTGATCATTTCATTAACCGATATCCTTTTGACGTTTAATAAATTAAAATTTTATATAATTTTTATTACGGTTACTATTCTACTCTTTACACCCTTTTATAGACATTGTCTAAACTATCCGATTCTGGATTATAATTATTAAATGTTCGTCGATAGTGTTAGACTGTTTTTTATATCTTTTCTCCTTTTACCCTTTTCTGTGAAATGTTATAACATTTAACTTTACTTTTGTCTGTACTTTCTCTTTAACGTCAAGTGATCAACAGTCCCTCACTTTTAATCACATTATGACTCTACAGAACAATAAGGATCGTTTCAGTTTTAAATTTCCTTTCGATATGTATATGTGTGACGTCTATATTTACACTCCAAATTTTATAAACACCTTTAATAGACCGTTCATAATGACTCTAATTTATATTATATGGGAACCACGTCTAAAAGATGGTCGGATGTCTTAGATATACTGTCTTTAGTTTCGTTATAATTTATTCCAATATACATGTACCTAAAATAAGATAATAACGAGTACCACCGTAAAAATGTCACCTTTTAATTTATTATAATATACATGTAATTCCTTATTTTATGTCGGTGATTGTTTCACTTTAAATAAATATGTTTATTAGATCGTAGAGAGATAGTTCAGCACCAAAAGAGTTGAAAAAAATCAATGTATATACTGATGTCTTTGTCGAGTCATAGACCTCTAACTATTCGGAACATTGGACTGTATGAGTCTTTATTTTCATTTACTATAAATCTCTAGTATCACCCACCGTTTACTCCTTTTATATCTTCCTGTAGTATAACAATTGTGCCTATTTGAACTACGCTCACTCGACTACACCCTCTTTCCACTCCTCCAACCTTTCCCACTCCGGTTTTTCTTTTTTACTTTTTCCGAAATATATTATTTTGTTTCTGTATTAGTGTGTAGATACATAAATATATACGTAAATAAGTACTGATATATAAATGATACAGTCGTTTAGACCTTTTGAGTCGTCACCGGCGTCCTTACCTTTTCCCGTTAAAAGTAAGGTTAAGGTTTCTTCCCGTTACGGTTTCTTATAAGTTTGATGGCACACTAACATGAGTAAGGTGTACGATCGTTCCATTACGAGTTTTAGGAAGTTCGATCCGAAGTTGTCATACACTTGACTCTTGAAGATCTATATGTTCGACTTAAATCCTTTCCGTCTCCTTGGTCTCTAGTTTAACGGTTGTAGACAACCTAGTATCTTTTTCGTTCTCTTAAGGTCTTTTGTAGAGGATGTAATGACTGATACGATTTCGAAAACTAACACATCTAGTGTTCTTTGACACCTTTTAAGAATTTCTCTACCCTTATGATCTGGTGGAATGTACAAAGGACTCTTTGGACATACGTCCTGTTCTTCGTTGTCAATCTTGATCTGAACTTTGTTACCTGAACAAGTTTTGCCTTTCCTCATGTACTACCGACATATAAAAGTGGGACGAATAAATTGAATATGTGTCTCATGTAGTACTCCCTACGACCCGACCTATTCAGTGTTCGAGTTTAGTTCTAAAGACCCTCTTTATAGTTGTTGGAGTCTATACGTCTACTGTGGTGGGAATACCGTCTTTCGCTTCTCCTTAATTTTCGGAGAACTACATCCACTTTATCTCCTCACTCCTCGGAACGGATTTTGAGTTGTGAGTTTTTCGATTCTAGTACCATGGGTCAGGATAATGAAGTACCGTTTATCTATCCCTTTGTTAACTTTGTCACTGTCCGAAAATAAAAGAACCCGAGGTTTTAGTGACGACTGTCACTAACGTCAGTACTTTAATTTTCTACGAATTTCCGTTTTACTATCCTATGACTTTCTCGTTAAGGGGTCCGTCCATCCTCGGGTTGTACGATGACCTCTAGTCACCTCTTTCTTGAGGTCTTTCTTACTTCCCTACCTCGGTTTCGTTTTTGTTGTGGGTCAACACCTACACTGATCACTATCTTCGTTCCAGGCTACTACATTTCTCGTTATAACGTATCCTTGGACCTTACAATCCAGGTACTTAGTTCCGTTTAACCTTCACCAGTTTGTCCTCTACCGTCCTCACTTGTAACTGTAAGATCCTCAGTCACTTGATTTTACCTGACCTTATCCACCTAAATTGAGTCTACTGGTAATATAGATGATGACACCCGTCCTTAGGGAATCTTCTTTACCTCATCCGTAGTGCCAGTTGTTTTCTCAGGCTTTACGTCATGAACCTACGTTAGAGTTTTTACTGTCTTACTAGAGACAAGCAAAGGTTCCGTTTGGTAAGTTATGGTGTCATTAGGTTCAGATACGGGGTTGGTCATTACGACTTTTTCGACTTCAACTTGTCAAGATACTTCTGGATGTTCTGGAAAATCTTGATTGTGGGTTTGTTCTACAGGAAAAGTAATATCCCCTGATCTTACGTTTTCATCCTTCAGTTCTTTGTGGACCTCATTGTCTGTTTAAACCGGAAGCTTATATCTTACTTCGTCCCGTTTCCGATTATCTCAAAACGGTTCTCTTGTGTGACCAGTATCGTTTGTGAGAGAGGGTTGTTGTGTTCTCTTCTGAGATGTGTACCTGTAGTGGTCTACCAGTTGTGGCTTTAGTCTGACTAATATAAGAAACGTCCGTTTCTACTTCTTCGAGATATGTCAGTCGTTTTTGTTCTGACCCTCGACTGACACCGAGTCTAGTACTTGACGAATAACGGTTTAAGTCTGAATTTAACTTCTTTCATCCCTTTTGGTGATCTGGTAAGTCCATACTGGCTTTAGTTTAGGGAATACTAATATATCGTCTTCACTCTTTATCTAAATTCCCTGATCTAGACTATCTGTCTCACGGACTACTTGATACCTGTCTCCAAGTACTATAACATGTCCTCTGTTCCTAGTTCTGGTAGGGGTGCCTTTTCTTTACGTTTTTTCATTTTACCGACAGACTCCTCCGGAATGTTTATCGACACTTTTCTTCTCTCCGCTTTTCGTTTCCTCTTTTCCTTTCTATATTCGAAGACTTACGTCTCAAGGTTTCTTATCGTTCTTCTCTATTCTTTCGAAATGAGTCACTAGTTACTTTTCTTTATCTCCGTTTGTTGTCTTACCCTTTCTGATCTCTAGAGAAGTTCTTTTAATCTCTATGGTTCCCTTGTAATGTACGTTTCTACCCGAGCTATTCCTGTCTTTACCATACCTGGATTGTCTTCGTCTTCTATAATTCTTCTCCACCGTTCCTATGTGTCTTCTTGACATGTTTTCTCTCGAAATGGTGAGTCTATTAGTACTACCACACTACTGAGTGGATCTCGGTCTGTAGGACTTTACACTTCAGTTCACCCGGAATCTTTCGTAGTGAAACTTGTTTCGATCACCTCCACTACCTTAAGGTCAACTCGATAAATTTTACGACTTTCTACTACGACACTTTCACGACGTGAGTTATACGGTCGTTTAAACCTTTGGAGTCGTCACCGGTGTCCTGACCTTTTCAAGTCTAAAGTAAGGTTAGGGCTGCTTTCCGTTACGGTTTGTTACGAGTTTGATGACGTGTTAACGTGAGTAGAGTGTACGATCATTTCATTACGAGTTTTAAGAGGTTCGGTCCGAAGTCGTTATGCACTTAACACTTGAAGGTCTACAAGTTCGACCAAAATAAATAAAAAAAGTTAACGTTACGTTTGAAAAAAAAAAAAAATGAAATGTTATAACATAACCAAAATGGTATGTAGTCGTACTTAGGTGGTACGCCCACATGTACACAAAGGGTAGGACTTGGGGGGAGAGTGGAGGGAGTAGGGTCACATGGTCGGAGTTCGTAGGACATAGGACGTAGCTTGGACCTGACCGGTAAACAAAGAACATACTATAACATGTACAAAGTTACGGTAAGAGGGTTTAGTAGGGTGGGAGTGGGAGAGGTTGTCTCAGGTTTTCTGACAAGTTATGTAGACATAGAGAAAACGATAGAGTGTATGTCCCAATAGTAATGGTAGAAAGATTTAAGGTATATATACGTAATTATGACATAACTACAAAAAGAAAGGCCGAATGAAGTGAGGCATACTATCCGAGGTCAAAGTAGGTGGAGTAATCTTGACTAAGTTTACATAAGAAAAATTACCGACTCATTATGAGGTAACACATATACATGGTGTCGAAAGAATAGGTCAGTAGACGACTACCTGTAGATCCAACAAAGGTACAGGACCGATAATATTTCTCACGACACTGCTTGTAACCCCATGTACACAGAGAAAGTTAAGACCAAAGGAGTCACACATACGGGTCGTCACCCTAACGACCCAGTATTCCGTCAAAATAATGGTCAAAAATTTCCTTAGAGGTATGACAAGAGATGTCACCGACATGATCAAACGTAAGGGTGGTTGTCACATTCTCCCAAGGGAAAAGAGGTGTGGGAGAGGTCTTAAATAACGAACATCGGAAAACCAAGTATCGGTAAGACTGACCGCACTTTACCATGGAGTAACACCAGAACTAAACGTAAAGAGACTATTACTCACTACAACTCGTAGAAAAGTACACAAACAATCGGTAGACATGCAGAAGAAACCTCTTTACAGACAAATCGAGAAACCGGGTAAAAAACTAACCCAGTAAATAAAAAGGTCTTAACTCGATGTCCCCAACAAACATATAAAAACTCTAGTCAACAAACAGTCAACGAAGTAAACAATAACAAAAGAGGGTAAAACTTCCTCCAGAAAAATGTAACGAATATCAAACGAAACAACACGTCTTCGAAAATTCAAATTAATCCAGGGTAAACAAATAAAAACGAAAATAAAGGTCATAAGAACCTCCACCCAGTATCTCCTAGGACGACATTAAATACAGCCTATCACAAAACGGATACAAGAGGAGATCCTCAAAATATCAAAGACCAGAATGTAAATCTAGAAATTAGGTAAAACTCAAATAAAAACACACACCACAATCTTTCACAAGATCAAAGAAAATGTTCACCAACTGGTCATAAGGGTCGCGGCGGACAATTTCTCTAAAAGAAAAGAGGTAACATAAAAAAAACGGAGGAAACAGTTTCTATTCCATTGGTATCCACACACCTAATTATAGACCCGAAAGATAAAACAAGGTAACTAGATATAAAGACAGAAACACGGTCATGGTATGTCAGGACTACTGACACCGAAACATCATCTCGGACTTCAGTCCGTCCAATTAAGGAGGTCAAGGTAAGAAGAAAGAGTTCTAACGAAACCGATAAGTTCCAAAAAACATAAAGGTATGTTTAGTAAACAAGATCGAGACACTTTTTATGACAACCATCGAACTATCCCTAACGTAACTTAGACATCTAACGAAACCCACCATATGAGTAAAATCTTTCCGTCTCCTTGGTTTCTAGTTTAACGGTTGTAGGAGACCTAGTACCTTTTTCGTTCTCTCAAGGTCTTTTTGTAGATAAAGACGAAATAACTGATACGGTTTCGGAAACTGACACACCTAGTGTTATTTAACACCTTTTAAGACTTTCTCTACCCTTATGGTCTGGTGGATTGGACGGAGAACTCTTTGGACATACGTCCAGTCCTTCGTTGTCAATCTTGACCTGTACCTTGTTGTCTGACCAGGGTTTATCCTTTTCCTCATGCAGTTCCGACATATATCAGTGGGACGAATAAATTGAATATACGTCTCATGTAGTACTCTTTACGACCCGACCTTCTTCGTGTTCCATCTTAGTTCTAACGAACATCTTTATGGTTATTAGAGTCTATCCGTCTACTGTGGTGGGAATACCGTCTTTCACTTCTCCTTCATTTTTCAGAGAACTACTTTCACTTTCTCCTCTCACTTTTTCAACCGAATCCACACACCTAAATAGAGACCCGAAAGATAAAACAAGGTAACTAGATATAAAGACAGAAACATAGAAGCTGTTTCCTCCGTTCTTATATGTTACCTAATTTGTGTACTTTTCTACGGGTTGTAGTGAGTAATGATCTCTTTACGTTTAGTTTTGGTGTTACTCCATGGTGAAGTGTGGTCAGTCTTACCGACACTAGGTTTTTAGACGTTCGTTATTTACGACCTCTCCCACACCTCTTTTCCCTTGGGAGAATGTGACAACCACCCTTACGTTTGATCATGTCGGTGATACCTCTTGTCACACCTCTAAGGAATTTTTTAACGTTTATCTTGATGGAATACTGGGTCGTTAGGGTGGCGACCCGTATGTGTGCCTCCTTTGGTCTTAACTTTCTCTGTGTACATGGGGTTACAAGTAGCGTCGTGACAAATATTATCGGTCCTGTACCTTTGTTGGATCTATAGGTAGTCGTCTACTTGCCTATTCTTTCGACACCATGTATATGTGTTACCTCATAATGAGTCGGCAATTTTTCTTAAGTAAACTTAGTCAAGACTACTCTACCTACTTTGACCTCGGTTAATATGTCTCACTTCATTCGGTCTTTCTTTTTGTGGTTATGTCATATGATTGTGTATATATACCTTAAATCTTTCTACCGTTACTGCTGGGACATACGTTCTGTCCTTTTTACTGTGTCTACACATATTACCTGAAAAGCTGAGTCTCCCTCTCCCTCTCCCACCCTACTAAACCCTCTTACCGTAAGACCGTACATATGATAGTACATTCTTAACTTAGCGGTCAGATACAGACTGCACCCTACGTCGTACGAACCCCGACCACGTACCCCTACTGGGTCTCTCTACAATACCCCTCCCTCCACCCTCCCCCCAAGTACAAACCCTTGCGTACATTCTTAATTTCTAAAATTTTAATTTTTTAATTTTTGATTTTTATTTTATTTCTGTTAGAGAAATTGTTCGCCATGACCCTTTTGACCAGTTGGTGAACATTTTCTTACTTTGATCTAGTGAAAGATTGTGGTGTGTTTTTATTTGAGTTTTACCTGATTTCTAGATTTATATTCTGGTCTTTGATATTTTGAGGATCTCCTCTTGTATCCGTTTCGTGAGAGGCTGTAAGTAGTTTCGTCCTAGGAGATACTGGGTGGAGGTTCTTATGACCTTTATTTTCGTTTTTATTTGTTTACCCTAGATTAATTTGAATTTTCGAAGACGTGTTGTTTCCTTTGATATTCATTCCACTTTTCTGTCGGAAGACTTACCCTCTTTTGTTATCGTTTACTTCGTTGACTGTTTGTTGATTAGAGTTTTTATATGTTCGTTGAATACGTCGAGTTAAGGTCTTTTTATTTGCTGGGTTAGTTTTTTACCCGGTTTCTTGATTTTTCCGTAAAGAGGTTTCTTCTGTATGCCTACCGATTGTTTGTGTACTTTTCTACGAGTTGTAGTGAGTAATAGTCTCTTTACGTTTAGTTCTGGTGTTACTCCATGGTGAAGTGCGGTGAGTCTTACCGACACTAGGTTTTCAGATGTTCGTTATTTAAGACCTCTCCCACACCTCTTTTCCCTTGGGAGAATGTGACAACCACCCTTACGTTTGATCATGTCGGTGATACCTTTTGTCACACCTCTAAGGAATTTTTCAACCTTTATCTTGACGGTATACTGGGTCGTTAGGGTGACGACCCGTATGTGTGGCTCCTTGGTCTTAACTTTCCCCGTGTACATGGGGTTACAAGTAGCGTCGTGACAAATATTATCGGTCCTGTACCTTTGTTGGATCTACAGGTAGTCGTCTACTGACCTATTCTTTCGACACCATGTATATGTGTTACCTCATAATGAGTCGGTAATTTTTCTTATGTAAACTTAGTTAAGATTACTCTACCTACTTTGACCTCGGCTAATATGTCTCACTTCATTCGGTCTTTCTTTTTGTGGTTATTAATATGACTGTGTATATATACCTTAAATCTTTCTACCGTTATTACTGGGATATACGCTCTGTCGTTTTCTCTGTGTCTACATATCTTGCCTGAAAACCTGACACTCCCTCTCCCTCTCCCTCTCCCACCCTACTAGACCCTCTTACCGTAACTTTGTACATATGATAGTACATTCTTTACTTCACGGTCAGATACAAACTATGTTCTATATCCTACGAACCCCGACCACGTGCTCCTACTAGGTCTCTCTACTATACCCCACCCCCCACCCTCCCCCTAAGTCCTAACCCTCGAGTACCACCTAAGTACAATTACATACCGTTTTGGTTATGTCATAACATTTCATTTTATTTTATTTTATTTTTTCCTTTTTTTTTTTCTCGGTAATTTGAATGGTTTTTTTTTTTTTTTTTTTNTTATTTTTTCCTTTTTTTTTTCTCGGTAATTTGAATGGTTTTTTTTTTTTTTTCAACTGAATTTCGGGTTGTAAGTCTTTTGCTTCTAGTACCGTAGACCAGGGTAGTGAAGTACCCTTTATCTACCCCTTTGTCACCTTTGTCACAGTCTGAAATAAAACTCCCCGAGGTTTTAGTGTCGTCTACCGCTAACGTCGGTACTTTAATTTTCTGTGAATGAGGAACCTTCCTTTCAATACTGGTTGGATCTACCGTATAACTTTTCGTCTCTGTAATGAAACGGTTGTTTCCAGGTAGATCAGTTCCGATACCAAAAAGGTCATCAGTATATACCTACACTCACAACCTGACACTTCTTTCGACTCGTGGCTTCTTAACGACGAAAACTTGACACCACAACCTCTTCTGAGAACTCTCAGGGAACCTGACTTTCCTCTAGGTTGGTCAGGTAAGATTTACTCTAGTCAGGACTCACAAGAAACCTTCCTTACTACCATTTCGAGTTTGAGGTCATGAAACCGGTGGACTACGCTTCTCTACTGAGTAACCTT
Source organism: Capra ibex (assembly GCA_006410555.1). NCBI lineage: Eukaryota > Metazoa > Chordata > Mammalia > Artiodactyla > Bovidae > Capra > Capra ibex. Next base: position 31,778,822 of record SJYO01016970.1, on the reverse strand, counting down.
TTCTGAGACTACGATCCTCCCTAACCCCCGTCCTCCTCTTCCCCTACTGTCTCCTACTCTACCGACCTACCGTAGTGACTGAGTTACCTGCACTCAAACTCACTTGAGGACCTCAACCACGACCTGTCCCTCCGGACCTCACGACGTTAAGTACCCCAGAGTTTCTCCTCCTGTGCTCACTCGCTGACTTGACTTGACTTAATTAGGAACTTTCTTTTCGATACTGTATAGATCTATCGTATAATTTTCCGTCTGTGTACTTGTTTACAGACATATCAGTTTCGATACCAAAAAGATCGTCAGTTCATGTCTATACTCTCGACCTGGTATTTCTTTCGACTCGTGGTTTCTTAACTATGAAAACTTAAAACCACGACTTCTTCTGAGTAGGGTTCCCTACTTTATTTTTAAAAAGGGGGGGTCTTAGTGGTTGTTAAAGGGTGGTATAGAGTAACTAAGAAAAATCCAGTGTGCGATTCAATCGTCGACTAGTAACGTCGGTTCTCTTGAGAGTAATACAATTAGAACCCAGTACACGAGGAGTGGTTTCAGTCTCCTAACTAAGTTAAACTTGGTGTACCCGATTCTTGTGTTGTTGAACTTAAACGTTTAAAAGTAATCACTTTTTTCCCTTTTATATCGACATACCGACTGATGTCAGTTAATGGTGATGGTACTTAACACTTTAAGATTTTGATGGTAAATGACACTCGAAAACTTTTTTCTATCATTGAACATCCTTTTCTACATAGACATATACTGAACCCGAGATAGACATCATTTCCTCGTGAGTTGTAGACTTTTAATTTATCAATAACTGATTTGGAAATGTATTCTCGTAAAAGACGAAACTTTGATACTTATACTTTCATTCATGTAACAGTCTAAGAAAAGACCAAAACGAAAATTTTTATTAAAGTGAAAGTGTTTTGACCTAGTAAATCAGACCCTTCCTATTTTAGACAAGTGGAGACACGAAAAACGAAGTAAAACCGACAGAAGTGACCAAAAGAAATAATTCACGAAAGTCCTTGTAAGTTCCCCTTTGATCTATCGAAAGACAAGTAAGTAGTCTTACAATTCCTTGAAAAGAAAAAAAAATGTCAATTTCCTTTAAACATTTTATAAAACTTTTCATTCCTAACATCCTACCTTCCTGATATTCTGTCGTAATATTGACTTTACTGAGAACACTAGACTTCAAAAACATAAAAGAATTATTCCGAAAGTTTGGAGAAAAGTTAATTTGATCGTCAATTGTCTTGTTCTTAAGGTTACATTTTCGTAATAAAAGTTTAAGTAGGTAACGTTTCTATATGACCAATTCTATAATCGTGAGTGGTGTCTTCCACCGTAGGGTTAAAAATAGACTTCCGTTAATAACTAAGACAAATATAAACATTTCCAATAAAAACGAAATTAAATTAATGTAAAATTTACAATGAGTACGAATATTTTTTATTTCTAAATGTTTCTATAATTTCTGTGATGATTAAAATCAAAAATTTATGTGACAACAGGTCCAGAATACTTTACACAAGTTTAACATCCCCTCGGTTTTATGGAACCCACTGTTGATTTTAAGTATTTTACCGATATTAGTTCAACCATTAAGATTCGATTTCGAAGCTAATAAATCTTGTGAATCTTTTACTCTGAAGAGCTTAATTTTTTTCTTTGTTTGTACAAAAACTCCTCACCACATCACTATGAATTCAACATGCTAAATAAATAAATATAAAAAACCGAGAAAATTCTTCTTAGAATAGGTAAAGAAGAGGTGACATTCGTCACTTATAACCAGTATTAAATAGACAAAAGAATAACAATCCATCCTTCAATCAGTACTCGTTCCTCCCCTCCGGACCGACTTTTCCTACGGTCGACTAGAGTTTTTGGGTAGGGTCCGTGTGGGTCCTCTCGAGTGTCTACACGATGTTTTATTGGTGTCTCTGAAATGATTGAGGACGTGTACTCGACGTCTGTGTGTCACCTATGTTTTTTTGGTGACCCCAAAAAGTTTCATTGGATTCGTCGTTCCTCTGGTAATTCCTAAAAATTTATAAGATGTAGACTAATATTGTCTGACTTAATACCTTACTGTATTTGTGTCAGACGACAATATATTACACGTTTACAGTTAGTCGGAACTCACATACGGGTAAACGTAAGGGAAAGTAACTAACCACCACCCATATTCGGGATAAAACGTGTCCCGTATTGGTCTTCCTCCTCTGACCTTTATATTTTTGCCCCCTACGGTTGTCCCTTTTTGTTCGAAGGAAATTCAAACCGGACGAGAGTATAAAACTTTCACAAGCAGATTATTTTAAAGACAGACGAACTCGGTTTGACTCGATATTTGTGAAATCAGGTAGTAAGGTTTAAAAACACCACTACTCCATTCTTGACTCCCTCTTTTTATTTGACTGGACTGTAATACTAAGAACAATGACTACTAAGAAACACTGGGCCACCTGACGTCGTACGGTCCGAAGGGACAAGAAATGACACAGGACCTCGAACGAGTTTGAGTACAGATAACTCAGTCATTACGGGAGGATGGTAGAATAGGATCTATTCCTACTCTAGTAGAGAGTAGGGAGTAGGGAAAGAGGAAGACGGAAGTTAGAAAGGGTCGTAATCCTAGAAAAGGTTACTCAAGCGAGAAGTGTAGTCCACCGGTTTCATAACCTCAAAGTCGAAATCATAGACAGGAAGGTCACTTATAAGTCCTAACTAAAGGAAATCCTAACTGACCAAACTAGAGGATCGTCAGGTTCCTTGAGAACTCTCAATAGAGCTTGTATAGAGGGAAAAACTCATAAACTGCAAAGATTTACATAAATTCAAAACGGAATCTTAAAAAACATATATAAATTTAAAGAATATTTAAATTATAGGTTAACCCCTAGTCGATTGAATAAATTATAAAATTCATATAAAATATTTGTATATAACTTTTACAAACTATATAACTTGTGACAAAACCCCTCCCATTGAAACGAAAATTATCACTATATTTAACTTTTATAGGTTACTTTGGTAAAATATTTCGAGAAAACCTCACCTCGAAAATATTTCGAGATAAATCTACAGATAATGTGAAGAGAAAGTTTTTTTTTAATTTAAAGACTTGTTCTTTCTAAATGAAAACATCCATCTCTGGAACGAAGATGTACTGGAAATCATAAAGAGTATATAAAGTAAATTAGATATAAAATCATTCCACCTATAATTTTAATAACAAAATCTCTTCTATTTTGTTTCCGAACTACGAAAACTTAACACCACAACCTCTTCTGAGAACTCTAGGGGAACCTGACGTTCTTCTAGGTTGGTCAGGAAGGATTTCCTCTAGTTAGGTCCCTAAAGTAACCTTCCTGACTACAATTTCGACTTTAACGTCATGAAACCGGTGGACTACACTTCTCGACTGAGTAAACTTTTCTGGGACTAAGACCCTTTCTAACTTCCACCCTCCTCTTCCCCTACTGTCTCCTACTCTACCAACCTACCGTAGTGGCTGACCTACGTGGACTCAAATTCATTCGAGACCCTCAACCACTACCTGTCTCTTCGGACCGCCCAACGTCAGGTACCTCAGCGTTTCTCAGCCTGTGCTGGCTCTCTGACTTGACTTGACTTGACTTACCACCTCAGTCCAAGACTTACGTCGGAGAGACCAAGGCTATTACTTCGAGAATTAGTAAAGTAATCTTCAATGGTGATAAAAAAAAAAAAACCATAATTACCCTTGAAAATATTACTCAACGACAAACTGTACTTAAAAAGTTCTCAGATTCTATTTTTTCTTAGACATTTCTTTTCCCGGGACATCTACGAAGACTATGTATGTGTTATATTTGGGTTTGTTTTAATACAGTATCGTTTTCCTAACGTGTACTAACCCGTTTGTAAATAATATGTAATAAAATCCTAGTGATCATGAAGTTTTAAGAATACCTTTGCCGTAATGAAGCCATTCTTAATTGTGATATGGAGGTTCAGGGGCTTATATTTTGATTTCAGTATTGTTTGCAGGTCTATTAATTATGAAATTTCCTCGTACTCTTGCCTTAACAAATCCCAAAAATAAACATCAAGGGGACCCGGTTAGAGAGTCAATACTAAAATGCTAAAAAAGGGGGGGAGAGGTTCCGCGACTTCTAGAAGGAGAAAAGCCAATCGAAAGGAACCCTTTTCGATCCTGAGATGTGTACGGATTTTATAGACCCTCGACTACTACCCGGACATTCTTGGTTTTTTTCTGTTAAATCTCTTCTTTCGTTTCACTTTTTGTTTACGAAGTCCCAGTTTTGACTTCTTTTGGTTCGGTGAAGCCAATCTTTTACACACGTTTGGTTCAGGTGACTAAGTAAAATGGAGAAGGTGAGGTTCCTGACGAACAACTCACAATCCCATTGATCCCTTGGCTCCAACGGGGCCATTGCATCCTTCGCGCCTCCCGAAGTTGTGAGTCCCGAGATCCGTCGGGAAGGCCCGGGCGCGCCACCCTCCCCACCTCCGATCTGAGAGCGCTCTCGACACAGACGCAAGATGAGATGCAGAAACGCCAACCGGGATCCCGACGCCGCCGGTCAGTCCCCGTTCCGAGGGCCTGGCAAAGTCTACCGATGAGTCGTTCCCTGCGGGAGGAGCCGGAACGCCCAGGACCTTCTTCGCGACCCGTACCCGCACAGCCGACGGCCCCTGTGGCGCCTCCGCCACCGACGACTCCCACGGATGATGGACCTCGCATAGGAAGCGCACATCCGCGCCGAGGGTCTGCGACCGGCGCCATTGCCCACAACCCTCGCTCCCGCGGGAAACTTCGGACCCTAGGTGGTCGACCATCTCCGCGGACAACCTAGAGTGCCACTAGAAAGGTTGTGGCGCTGGGGCCTTTGGACGGGTGACATTAAAAAGCGGAACAACATCAATATCCGACCACACAAGGACAACCTTTTTCAAGCACCAGTGGTGAGTCATTTGAAACGTTAAAACAAATTTCATCGGGGTGTTTAATTAGGTTGGGAGGAAAGTGAGACCAAAAGAATTTGTGCCTTACGGCACTTTATTTAAGGCATCCCCTTGCAGGCCTCCAATTCCTTTTTTGGCGAGGCAAATGGGAAATTGTAGTCCTATAGGTCAGACATCCACCGGGTCAACAGGTCACGAAGATACTAAACAAAACCATCGTCGCTGGTCGACCTATCAAAGTAACACCCGATGAATTACTACTATTGAAAAATGGGGAAAATCGTTGATTTACCATAGGACCACTCGACTGTTCAGAGTCGCTACGATACTTCTTTAGTCTATTCTGTCTCTGCTTGTCAATAGTTACCTTTATTGATCTTTTTAACTTATCGGTGTACACCTACACATCCGAGTGATAAAAACCCATTTTGAAAACTCGAGGGGAAGACATTTAATTACCATGCTCTCTCCCCCTCCCTAGTAATCTTTCCATTGATGAGATAAGAAGACCGTCTATTCTCTCTCTACCCATTAGACAAAATAAGAATTTCCATAGTTCCTTTGACGTCTTAGACCAAAAAAAACAACAAGTTTATATTAGGTGGACCTAAATTAAGTTCTAAAGTCTCTAGGTCGTTACTAAGTAAAACATCCAAAAATTTGACTAATTGGACAGGACTGAGTCCGGGTCATGTGTAGGGACGATGTTTCTCGAAACTTCTTGAACTAATTTTTCGAGTTTCTTTTATATACATCAAATAAGTTATGCCTGTATAAATATCCTCACACAAACTTATTAAACTTTCGTTAAACTCTCTTTCTACACCCACGAAATCACAAAATTCACTCCAAAGTATAAGACAAGAGGACTGGGAATTGTTCGACAGAAAAGGTCATTATTAGGAAAAATTTAAGTCTTTGTTAAGTCACTGAGAAAGTATCGACTAAATACAGATTTTGTACTTCAATAAGTTATGGGTACAATCACTATTGGTCCGTAGAATATAGACGGACGTAATTTTGCTAAAGACAGTGTCATAAAACTCACAATTGTACTCTGTTTATCTCACTCCATTCAAAAACGTTTGTAGAAATACTTTATTCAGTATTCTGAGGTTATATCATCTTGAAAGTGATTACTTTTAGACGAAATGACTTAAACGTACCTCCAGTGACTCAACGTTGACGTTTGTATAATCTGAAAAGGTTCATGAGTGTAAATGTTTATATTCGTTGATATCGAAAAAGTCCAGTCATTGAGTCAGTACAGGTTGAGAAACGCTGCGACACTTGGTGTCCTACGGCCCAGAGGGATAGGTAGTGGTTGACGACCTCAGATGGGTTTGGGTACAAGTGACTCAGCCATTATAGTAGGTTGGTAGAGTAGGAGACAGCAGGGGAAGAGGAGGACGGGATTTAGAAAGGGTCTTAGTCCCAGAAAAGTTTACTCAGGCGAGAAGGGAAGTCCACCGGTTATATAACCTCAAAGTCGAACTTGCACTCAGGAAGGTTACTTTAGGGTCCTTACTAGAGGAAATCCTACCTGACCAATCTAGAAGAACGTCAGGTTACCCGAGAGTTCTCAGACGAGGTTGTGGTGTCAGTTTTCGTAGTCAAGAAGTCGTCAGTCGAAAGAAATATAAGGTTGAGAGTGTAGGTATGTACTACTTACCTTTTTGGCATCGGAACTGATCTACCTGAAAACAACCGTTTCATTATATAGACGAAAACTTATACGACAGATCCAACCAGTATTGAAAGGAAGGTTCCTCATTCGTAGAAAATTAAAGTACCGACGTTAGCGGTAGACGTCACTAAAACCTCGGGGGTTTTTATTTCAGTCGGTGACAAAGGGGTAGATAAAGGGTTCACTACCCTGGTCTACGGTACTAGAAGCAAAAGACTTACAACTCGAAATCCGGTTGAAAAAGTAAGAGGAGAAAGTGAAAGTAGTCCTCCGAGAAATCAAGAAGAAGTGAAAGACGGCATTTCCACCACAGTAGACGTATAGACTCCAGTAACTATGAAGAGGGTCGTTAGAACTAAGTTCGAACACGAAGGAGGTCGGGTCACAAAGAGTACTATATGAGACGTATATTCAATTTATTCGTCCCACTTTTATATATCGGAACCGTATGAGGAAAAGGATAAACCTTGGTCAGACAACAAGGTACAGGTCAAGATTGACAACAAAGGACTGGACGTATGTCTAAAGAGTTCTCCGTCCAGTCCGCCAGACCATAAGGGTAGAGAAATTCTTAAAAGGTGTCAAATAAAACTAGGTGTGTCAGTTTACGAAACCGTATAAGTTATTTCGTTTTCATCTACATAAAAGACTTTGAGAGAAAGAAAAACCTACTAGGTCGTCTACAACCGTTAAACTAGAGACCAAGGAGACGGAAAAGATTTAAGTCGAACTTGTAGACCTTCAAGTGTGTAACGACTTCGGACCGAACCTCTTAAAACTCGATGAAATGATCGCACACTCTACTCACGTTAACACACCATCAAACTCGTAAGAAACCGTAACTGAAAGAAACCCTAACCTTCCTTTTGACTGGAAAAGGTCAGGACACCGGTGACGACTCAAAAGGTTTAAACGACTGTATAATTCACGTCGTGAAAGTGTCGTAGTAGAAAATCCTAAACTTTATCGAGTTGACCTTAAGGTAGTGGAGGTGATCGAAACAAGCATCACTACGAAGAATTCCGGGTGAACTGAAGTCTAAGGTTCTACAGACCGAGATCCACTCACACTCACTAGAAAAAAACATGTCAAGAAGACACATAAAAACAGTGGAGAATTATAGAAGACGAAGACAATCCAGGTTTGGTGAAGACAGAATATAACTCGGGGTAGAAACGTACTTCACAAGGGAACCATAGAGATTGAAAGGACTTCTCTAGAGATCAAAAGGGGTAAGATAACAAAAGGAGATAAAGAAACGTAACTAGCGACTCCTTCCGAAAGAATAGAGAGGAACGATAAGAAACCTTGAAACGTAAGTCTACGAATATAGAAAGGAAAAGAGGAGACGAAAAACGAAGAGAAGAAAAGTATCGATAAACATTCCGGAGGAGTCTGTTGGTAAAACGAAAAAACGTAAAGAAAAAGAACCCTTACCAGAACTAAGGACAGAGGAGATGTCCCAGTACTTAGAGATAGGTATCAAGTAGACCGTGAGATAGATAGTCTAGATCAGGGAATTTAGATAAAGAGTGAAGGTGACATATCAGTATTCCCTAAAGTAAATCCAGTATGGACTTACAAGATCACCAAAAGGGGTGAAAGAATTTAAACTCAGACTCAAACCGTTATTCCTCAAGTACTAAACTCGGTGTCAGTCGAGGACGAAAACTAAAAACGACTGACATATCTCGAAGAGGTAGAAACGGATATTTCTTATATTAGTCAGACTAAAACCACAACTGGTAGACCACTACAGGTACACATCTCAGAAGAGAACACAACAACCTTCTCCCACAAACGACACTGGTCACACAAGAGAATCGTCTTGAGATAATCGGAAACGGGACGAAGTAAGACATAAGGTTCCGGTTTAAACGGACAATGAGGTCCACAAAGAACTGAAGAATGAAAAGGTAAAGTCAGAGGATATTACTTTTCCTTTAAAACGCACCACAATCAAGATCCAGAACATCCAGAAGTATCTTGGTAAGTTGAAGTCGAAAAAGTCGTAATGACCAACCCCGTATCTGAACCTAATGGTACTATAACTTACCAAACGGAACCTTTACTTGTCTCTAGTAAGACAACAAAAACTCTAATGTAGGTTCATGACGTAAAACCTGATAAACAACGGATATTACCGAAAAATTCTAAAAAGAAAAATTAACTTCATTTTGACTACATGTCATAATATAATCGTCCTATGTCCTACGAACTCAGACCACGTGACCCTGCTGGGTCTCTCTACCATACCCCTCCCTCCACCCTCCCCACAAGTCCTAACCCTTGAGTACATGTGGGTACCACCTAAGTACAACTACATACCGTTTTGGTTATGTCATAACATTTCATTTTATTTTTATTTTTTTACAATCAAAGTCCGTATGTTGTATCACTAAGTAATAAAAATATGAAATACTTTATTAACGGTGTTCTTCAGATCAATGACAATCGGCGGTATGTCTCAAAACGTTATAATAACTAATATAAGGGATACGACATGTAATGATGTGATACTGTATAAATAAAATATTGACCCTCAAGCATGGAGAATTAAGGACTGTATAAAAAGTAGTTAGAGGTGTAGAGGGACTATAGACCGTAGGTAATCTAAAAAAGAGAGAACTCTGATGAAGACAACTCGAAAAAAAANGATGAAGACAACTCGAACAAAAAAAAAAAAATAAAAATTAAAATTTTAAGATGTATATTAACTTTGGTATGTCATAAACAGTAAATAAATCATACTATGGGACTTCCAGGCATGTACAACAAAGTTTACCGTTCTAAAATCAAAATAATACCGACTCATCATAAGGTATCATAAATACACATGGTATAGAAGAAATAGGTAAGTGGACAACTACCTGTGTATCCAATAAAGGTATATAACTGATAACATTTATTACGACTTTATTTGTATCTGATGTATATAGAAAAGTTTAATCACAAAACAAAAGAAGTCTGTTCATGTGTCTTCACTTTACAGAACTAGTATATAATCAAGAGAAAAATTTAAAAATTCCTTTGAAACATGACAAAAGGTATCATCAACATGGTTAAATGTAAGGACACTTGTCACGTACTCCCAAGGGAAAAGAAGTGTAGAAGTGGTCGTGAACGATAAAGAACTAAAAACCATTATCGATACGACTGTCCACACTCCACTATAGAGTGACACCGAAAGTAAACGTAGAGGGACTAATTTATAAAACTTTGAAATAGTATACATACCACCGGTAGATATATTAGGAACTTTTTTTACAGATATCCGGGAAACGAGTAAAAATTAACCTAATAACTGGAAAAACTACAACTCAAAATACTTAAGATATGAATAAAACCTACAATTAAGGAAAAGTCTATATTCTAAACGTTTATAGTAGAGGGTAAGTCATCTGACGTGAAAGGGAAAAGTAGAATAACCCAAAAAAAACAACAACAATACGTTTTCAAAAGATTAAACTACATCAGAGTAAACAAATAAAAACGAAAACAAGGAAAACGGACTCCTCTGTCTAGGTTTTTTAGTGTCTCGTATGATAACGGGTACAAAAGATGGTCTCCAAAATACCAATTCCAAAATATAAATTCAGAAACTAGGTAAAACTCAAATAAAAACATATACCACTTTCTTTTACCAGGTCAAAGTAAGAAAACGAATACAGATAAATCAAAAGGGTCTTGGTAAATTTTCTCCGACATAAAAGAAGTGACATATCAAAACGAAGGAACTAACTCACAGGTATATGTATACCCAAATAAAGACCCGAGACATAAAAAAATGTAAACATATAGACAAAACACTGTCAAAGAATGTAAAAACTAATATTTCGAAAAATCGTCACACTATTAAGGTCGAAACAAAAATATATAATTCTAACAAAACTATAAGTCCTATAAAACACAAAGGTATGTTTAAAATCCAAACAACTTGTTGTCTGAACAAGGTTTATCCTTTTCCTCATACAGTTCCTACATATAACAATGGGACGAATAAATTGAATATACGTCTCGTGTAGTACTCTTTGCGACCCGACCTTCTTTGTGTTCGACCTTAGTTCTAACGGTTCTCTTTATTTTTATTGGAGTCTATACGTCTACTGTGGTGGGAATACCGTCTTTCACTTCTCCTTGATTTTTCGAAGAACTACTTTCATTTTCTCCTCTCACTTTTTCAACCGAATTTCGAGTTGTAAGTCTTTTACTTCTAGTACCGTAGGCCAGGGTAGTGAGGTACCCTTTATCTACCTCTTTGTCACCTTTGTCACAGTCTGAAATAAAAACCCCCGAGGTTTTAGTGACGTCTACCACTGACGTCGGTACTTTAATTTTCTGCGAATGAGGAACCTTCTTTTCAATACTGGTTGGATCTATCGTATAAGTTTTCCTCTCTGTAATGAAACGGTTGTTTCCAGACAGATCAGTTCCGATACCAAAAAGGTCATCAGTATATACCTACACTCTCAACCTGACACTTCTTCCGACTCGTGGTTTCTTAACTACGAAAACTTCACACCACAACCTCTTCTGAGAACTCTCAGGGAACCTGACGTTCCTCTAGGTTGGTCAGGTAAGACTCCCTCTAGTTGGGATCCTAAAGAAACCTTCCTTACTACGATTTCGACTTTGAGGTCATGAAACCGGTGGACTACGTTTCTCAACTGAGTAACCTTTTCTGAAACTACGACCCTCCCTACCCCCCCGTCGTCCTCTTCCCCTGCTGTCTCCTACTCTACCGACCTACCGTAGTGACTGACTTACCTGCACTCAGACTCACTTGAAGCCCTTAACCACTACCTGTCCCTCCGAACCACACGACGCTAAGTACCCCAACGTTTCTCAACCTGTGCTGACTCGCTGACTTGACTTGACTTGACTACTATTTACAATAACTACAAAACTATCCCTAAAATAACTGAGACATATCACGAAACTCATCATACTTATAAAATCGTTATAAATAAGAAAGATAGGTACTCGGTTTCTACCTCTTCGAGATATGTCAGACGTTTTTATTCTGACCCTCGACTGACACCGAGTCTAGTACTTGAGGAATAACGGTTTAAGTCTGAATTTACCTTCTTTCATCCCTTATGGTGATCCGGTAAGTCCATACTGGATTTACTTTGGGGAATACTGATATGTCACCTTCACTCTTTATCTAAGTTCCCTAATCTAGACTATCTCTTGGAATTATTGATACCTGCCTCCAAGTACTGTAACATGTTCTCCGTCACTAGTTCTGGTGAGGGCTCCTTTTCATTATGTTTTTCCTTTTTTATCAACAGACTCCGTCGGAATGTTTCGACTCTTTTCTTTTCTGTACTTTCCGTTTCCTCTTTTCCTTTCTATATGACTATACTTATATCTCAGGGTTCCTTTTCGTTCCTCTCTATTCTTTCTGAAGGATTCACTTGTTACGTGTCTTTATCTCCTTTTTTTATCTTACCCTTTCTAATCTCTAGAGAAGTTCTTCTAATCTCTATAGTTCCCTTGTAAAGTACGTTTCTACACGAGTTAGTTCCTGTCTTTACTGTACCTGGACTGTCTTCGTCTTCTATAATTCTTCTCCACCTCTCTTACGTGTCTTTTGATATGGTTTTTCTAGAATTACTGGGTCTATTGGTACTACCATACTAGTGAGTGGATCTAGGTCTATAGGACATTTCGTTTCAGTTCACCCGGAGTCCTTCGTAGTGATTTTTTTACGATCATCTCCACTACCTTAAGGTCAACTCCTTAAAGTTTAGGATTTTCTACTACGACACTTTCACGACGTGAGTTATACGGTCTTTTAAACCTTTCGAGTCGTCATCGGTGTCCTGACCTTTTCCAGTCAAAAGTAAGGTTAGGGTTTCTTTCCGTTACGGTTTCTTACAAGTTGATGGTATGCAAACGTGAGTAGAGGGTACGATCGTTTCATTACGCTTTTTTAGAGGTTCGGTCCGATGTTGTCATGTACTTGACACTGGAAGGTCTACAAGTTCGACCTAAATCTTTTCCGTCTCCTTGGTCTCTAGTTTAACGGTTGTAGACAACCTAGTAGCTTTTTTGTTCTCTCAAGGTCTTTTTTATGTACACGAAATGACTCATTCGGTTTCGAAAAATGATACGCCTAGTGTTGTTTGACCTTTTAAGAAGTTCTCTACACTTATGGTCTGGTGGACTGGACGGAGGACTCTTTAGAAATACGTCCAGTTCTTCGTTGTAAATCTTGACCTGTACCTTGTTGTCTGACGAAAGGTTTAACCCTTTCCTCATGCAGTTCCGACATATAACAGTGGGACGAATAAATTGAATATACGTCTCATGTAGTACTCTTTACGACCTGACCTACTTCGTGTTGGAACTTAGTTCTAACGGTCCTCTTTATAGTTATTGGAATCTATACGTCTACTGTGGTGGGAATACCGTCTTTCACTTCTACTTGATTTCTCGGAGAACTACTTTCACTTTTTAGTCCTCTCACTTTTTCAACGGAATTTTGAGTTGTAAGTCTTTTGATTCTAGTACCGTAGACCAGGATAGTGAAATACCGTTTATCTACCCCTTTGTCACTTTTGTCACCGTCTGAAGCAAAAACCCCGAGGTTTTAGTGACCTCTATCACTGACGTCGGTACTTTAATTTTAGTGAACGAGGAACCTTCTTTTCAATACTGGTTTCGTCCGTCATATAATTTTTCGTCTCTATTATGAACCAGTCGTTACAAGGTACATCGGTTTCGACACCAAAAAGGTCATCAGTACATATCTACACTCTCAACCTGATACTTCTTTCGACTCGTGGTTTCTTAACTACAAAAACTTGACACTATAACAAGAGGTGTTGAACTCTCAGAGAGAACTCTCAGGGAACCTGACGTTCCTCTAGGTTGGTCAGGGAGGATTTCCTTAAGACAGAACTTATAAGTAACGTTTCTGACTGTGACTTCGACTTTGACGTTATAAAACCAGTGGAGTACGCTTCTTGACTGAGTAAAATTTTCTGGGACTACGACCCTTTCTAACTTCCGTCTTCTGTTCTCCTACTCTACCAACCTACTGTAGTGGCTGAGTCACCTGTACTCAAGCTCATTGGGGGTCCTCAACTACTACCGTTACCTTCGGACTACAGGACGTCAGGTACCCGAGCACTGACTCGTTGATTTGACTTGACTAGGTACTCGTGTCATATAAAAAGGTAAGGAAACACAACAGAAGTCAAATAGTATCCAAATACAGTTTAAAAAGTTTACGAAAAAGACGTAGAAAACTCCAGCCGTACATGAAAATCAGAAAATAAAACAATTACATTCCGTAGTGTAACTAACTAAACAGGAATAACTTGATAAGAACGTAAGTACCTATTTAGGGTTAACTAATACTACATACGAGGGAAAGACAAACAAAGACATTAAAGAAGAATACAAGAGGAAGGAACACCAAATCACTAAAAAAAATGACAATACAAACTTAAGAAAGAAAAAATGAAAATCATATATAATATCCAAAGAGAAACATGAACGTTTAGACATATATGTCGTCACATAAATTATCAACGAATTCAAAATTTCCTAATACTTTCGTGTGGAAAAATGGAGGGGTACAAAATACAAAAAATAAATTATAAAATGTAGAAAAACGAAACACATAAGGAATTGATGAATAACATAAGCATCGACCAAAACACTGAAAACAGAAATAGAAAGTATCGAAAATTTTACAGACTAGGTGAAGGAAAAGATAAATAAACGAAAATGATCACTGTAACAAAAGAAAACATATAAAAGACCATAGAACGATACTGGAAAGAAAGATGAATTTCTTTAGGGAAATAGTAAAGAATATTTCGATCAAATCATCACTACTTAAGAATAAAAAACAAAAGACCCTTTAAGAAATAGAAAGAAGGTCAAGACTTACTATTATAACGGTCGATCTCATAAGAACCAACATTCAAAAAAAATTCGTGTACTGGTACAGTACGGAGAGAAAAGACCGGACATTTCGAAAACGACTTTTTAAACGAAATCGGATCCCGAAAGGAACATACACTAATTAACAAAGAAAAACGACGGAAATTGTAAGAGAGAAATAATAATAATAAAAAAAGGTAAAATTAATATCATACAGAACCACACCGACAGAAACCCAAATAGAACAAACCTTAAGAGAACGAAAGACGTAGATCTATACAAAGGTAAGGATTAAATTCCTTCAAAAGTCAATAATAAAGAAGTTTATCCAAAAGACTGGATAGCAAGAACGAAGAAAGGGAGACCCTGGGGATATGATACTTATAATATGATACTCACACCCGACGGAACCGTCCCCTGGTCCTCGACCTCACCCGTGTCCATTCCCTGTATGATATTACTTAAAACATCCGTAATAAGTCAGACAAGAGAAACACTATCCTAAGTCTCACTCACTCAAACACGTACTCGGGTCTCACCTCAAAACCAAAGAACAGTCTCAGGAGACATACATTCTGAGTAACCAAAAGTTTTCAGTATGAAATACCCCGGAGTATAAACAGTACGTCTAGGGGACAGGATCTCAATGGTTATACCCTGAACTTAAGGAACGAGAAATCGTTCCCGAAGGTACCAACACTATCGGAGAGGGTGAGCACCCGAAGGGACCACCGAGTCTGTCATTTCTTAGACGGACGTTACACCCTTTAGACCCAAGTCAGGGAACAAACCATTCTAGGTGACCTCCTCCCGTGTTGGACGAAGTCATGAGAACGGACCTCTTAGGGGTACCTATCTCCTCGGACCACCCGATATCAGGTACCCCACGTTTCTCAACTTTGACTGACTCAATGATTTGTGTCGTGTCGTGAGGGTGAACACACTCAAAGGTCAGATACCTACTCCCAGAACTGAGCTAGAGTGGAAATAGGGAGGACGTACAGAACTACAACAAAAAAGAAATATAGGATTACATCGTCACTGTAAGATGATCAGAAGTTCAACAAGAATCTCTCTCAACAAGATATACATTAACATCAGAACCACACAGGTACCCTCCTCCACTCGAGTTCAAGAAGGATAAACGGT
Source organism: Capra ibex (assembly GCA_006410555.1). Classification (NCBI taxonomy): domain Eukaryota; kingdom Metazoa; phylum Chordata; class Mammalia; order Artiodactyla; family Bovidae; genus Capra; species Capra ibex. The sequence goes on along the minus strand of SJYO01016970.1, from coordinate 31,763,101 downwards.
AAACCTAGGGTGGGAAGAAAATCCTAAAATAATAGGAGAAACACTTAATAGAAAAGTGTTTTTTAAAGAACAGTGACGAAAAGGAGGTAGAGAGAAACCAAAGGACAAAAACTAAAGTTGGTCTCCCATCATTTCTCCAAAGATTTGTAAATTGGTCAGTCAAAAGGACCTAAGTCAGAAGTCCGGTACTCTGACTTACAGAAAGTCAGAAATCAGTACTCTTGGAAATCGGGAATCAATTTACTTCAAACTCCCATTGACAACTTACGGTTAATAAGGACATAGGGACCATCGAGTCCACAATTTCTTATACGAACGTTGTCAAGTCCTCTGGGTCCAAACTAGGAACCAAACCCTTCTAGGGGACCTCTTCTCCTACCGTTGGGTGAGGACATAAGAACGGACCTTTTGGGGTACCTGTCTCCTCGGACCGTCCGATATCAAGTACTCCAGTGTTTCTCAACCTGTATTGACTCATTGATCGTGTCTTTTTTTTTACACTAATACAATCAACGACTTCACCCTGGAAAAACACAAATTTCAGAAATTAAATGTCCATTAAATTAACTCGATAACGTCACTATTTATTTTTAATATTATACGTGTATACTTAGTCCTTAGACTACAAGAAATGAAACGTGTATATGAATTAGTGAAGACTAAGTGATTAAACCAGGACCTGAAAGGAACAAATACTGATTTGTCAACGAGGATCCTATGATCTGTTACTCGACAATTATAACTGGTTCCGAACACTTTCTCGAACTGAGTTTAAGAGGTCCTTTAGTGGGAAAAGAAATGAGAAGTTGTAAGTCTATATTTCTTGCACATATCCGATCACACCAGGTTTGGTCTTTGTATCGGTACTAGGTGTCCTCTCACCGAAGTAATCTTCAGAATGTAAGAAAATCGGTCAAATCTCTTACACAGGTCCTTTGTCATAATAATGGTGACTTTGTTGGGAGGAAACATTGACAGATCGATGTTACCGTGGTGGACAAAGAGAAGGTTTCGTGAAGTATAGTAACGAAAATACAAAATTTGTATTTTATTACGTTGTATGTACTATAACACACGCCCAGACACAAACACACAATTAGTGAGTCAGTACAGACTGAGAAACTGTGGGGTACCTGACATCGGGTGGTCTGAGGAGACAGGTACCTTAAGAGGTCCGTTCCTATGAACTCACCCAACGGTAAGGGAAGCGGTCCTCTAGAAGGACTGGGTCCCTAGCTTGGGTCCAGAGAACGTAATGTCCACCTAAGAAATGGGACACTCGGTAACCCCTTCGGGGTATGTACTATATCAAGAATAGAATTCATAAAGGTCTTAAAATTCTCTAGATCAATCCCTTATATACTTAAGAGACTACTTGTGAAAAATTTCTTTCTATGACCGTCAAAACTCTTTATATTCCGATATAAAATTGATACACTAGATATTTGACCAATCACCCACCGAGACTACGACCCTCCCTAACCCTCGTCCTCCTCTTCCCCTGTTGTCTCCTACTCTACCGACCTACCGTAGTGACTGAGCTACCTGCGCTCAGACTCACTTGAGGCCCTCAACCACTACCTGTCCCTCCGGACCGCACGACGTTAAGTCCCCCAGCGTTTCTCAGCCTGTGCTGACTCACTGACTTGACTTGACTTGATCATTAACATTACTTCCAACTATCAGTAAATACTTACTTAAGAGATAATTTTTAATTACGATAAACCTTCTCCAAATGTTGGCATCATCACTGGTCCCTACCAACAGAAAATTATACACTGACGTCTGCAAACCCTCACGGATTAAGGTCAACTCTCTACGTCCGACCTTACTTAATATATGATTCTTTCGATTACGAATTAACTAAAAAAAAGAGGAACAACTTTGTTTCCGGAATAAGTACCTTCTCATTACTTTACGTACTTGAGGTCCCTTCGTCTTGGTGGTTTCATCATAACAAAAACAATGGATGGGTGAGACACGATTAAAAGACGTAGGGATTGACCGACAACTAATAATAAAACAGAAAGATCCGTAAAATTATGATTTTTAAACTGAATGTATTTAAAAGACCGGGGACCTTTCTAAAGGAAACCGGGGTCGTCGTTAAAGACTCCCAACTGACTCAAATTAGGACAGCAAACTCCGATTAGTTGAGACCTACGTCCGGGTTTCAGTCGATAAAGGTTTTTACGTTTAATTCCTAAGGTCTAGGACTTTATACCACTAGTGAGATTTGTCTATGGAATAGATTCTATGTACAAGTTAACGAGTCAGAACAGGCTGAGAAACACTGGGGTACCTGACATCGGACGATCCGAGGAGACAGGTACCTTAAAAAGGTCCGTTCTTATGGTCTCACCCAACGGTAAAGGATGAGGTCCCTTAGAAGGACTGGGTCCCTAGTTTGGGAGTAGAGAACTTAGAAGACGTAACCGTCCGTCTAAGAAATGGTGATCATCCTTTCTGACTTCCTTCGTTTTGACGTCACCCTTCATACCCTTGTTTACACGGTCAATAAACGGTAGAAACCGGATATAAAAAGTCAATTGAAATAAATTTAACTGAAAGGATTTTTTCACTTGTACTGATATTACAAAACATAAATGGTATGCATAGAAAATAAAGTTAAACCACTTTATTTTACAACTAGTGCCTCTTAGGTGAGATCTAAAATCTAACGGAGGTTCACGTAACTAAGATGTCACTACCGTTTCCAATGTTTCGTCAAAGATAGATACCATCGAAACACTTTAGTACATTTTATATTAATCGATATACAAAGTGATTTTAAGAAATATGTCGACCACAAAGACCGTCACTAGTGATGGATGTCTACGTCATCACGTCCCCCGGTCCTACATTCCTTGAAACATACGACAAGAGTAGATTTTTCACAAGTAAAGGAAGACCGACACCAGGTAAACGTCTTGGAATACACACTGGGGTAACGTGGTTGACAGTGTAGTTCGATACGAGGTAATCCGGTCGACTTTACGAAGAGAACGTCAACACAGTAGCATCATGACAATACATAAATCTCGAAGAACTGTCAAAGTAACACCCATATATAAACGGACAAAAGAATGACAACCTCTAACGCTCACTTTACTGTGTTTCGGTTTTACGTGCTCTGTGTGTTCTCTGTCTGTGGTGAGACCGGTCTCCTTTTTCTTGACGCGTTCGTTCGAACGCCAAATGAAAAAATATCGGGGAGACCCGTCTTAAAGTCTGACATACTGATTCGGAAGAGTCATATCGCGTACACGTATTTACAATAGCATGTCGTTTTCCCTCACTATAAGGCCGAATGACGTCTCAAACAGGTCTCGGCAAAGAGGGAGGAATAGTGTCCTTCCCTTACAAGGGAGTAAACGTTCCCCGGTAATTTGAGTTCCGACACAGGTCTGAGGAACCGTCTTGTGGAGCAAACGTTCGTGCAAGTCGGGCTCGTCTCTCGGGGCAAACGTCCGTGCAGAGGTGAAAGGGATAACACCGACATAATTGGGAAGTAGAGGGGGAAAAAATAAACGAAATTATTTAACATCGTACCAGACCTAGAAAAAACGAAGTACGAAATCAACAAAGAAAAAAACGGTAGCAACCTTCTGATCTTTTCGTTGTGTTGTATTTTCATTATATTTGTATCACAAGGGTTTCCAGCAGGGTTAATCACACCTATGTACGGGATTACCTAAATTCAATAAGTTAGGAAGGACTTCTGAAGTTGTTTAGTCTGGGGCGTTACAGTCCGTTTCAGGACGATTTTCGTCTGTTTTAAACAGCAAGGTCCAGGTATTAGAGGCATCACTCTAAAACTACAGGTCAGTTTCTAGCAAAATGAGAAAGGGTAGAGAGTGAGTACAATTTACCATATCCACAATGTGTTTTGACTCTTCTTAAAATTAGCGTCAAATTATGTGAAACACATCTACTTTGTCGATTAACTAGAGGTTCGGTCCTTTGCCACACAACTTCTAACTCGTACAGCCATCGTTCAACACGTAGGTTTAGAGCGACGACAACGGTATTGTTTATTCTCAGAAATACGGTCAGGGCTTGTTTTAGTCGACAAACTTAAAAAACCACATTGCGCTCCGGACGATGGCGGCGACAACGTCAATAACTGCACTGACGATCTTAGTTTCGTTACTGGTGTGGTTCGTATGCTGCTCTAGCTACATCGTTTCAGACATGTCGCCAATGATCTACACTTTGTCGTTTTCTTAGACTGGTACCGGATCAGTCTAAATATCCGTTGGTATGAAGACAGACTCGAAATTGTTAATGATTACTTTTTAACCTCAATGTCCGAGCAGAAAATTTGAAAAGGGGGGTTCTGACTAAATGTGTAACTCAATCTAATGTTATTAGTGTACTGTGTCTGGGGTGTCATAGTAAGGTCCAGGTTAAAGGTATATTGTTACGTTTTCCTATAAAATGTGTACGGTAACACCTTATTCTAAATAATTGCACATTTAATTGTACTTTACCTGGGCTTCTCAGCGGTGATAGATTTCATATCAAAGGACTGGTCTATCACTCTAATGGTCGTTGACGGGTATCAAAGGTTTATAGAGGAACTTACACGTCTATAGGAACGTTAACATTAACTCTTCCCTGTTCACGTTTAACGACGGTAAATTAACAAAGTAATGGTAACGGGTAGTTTCACGATAAACGTGTTACGGTGGATTCTCTAAATAAACTGGTAAAAAAATTCTTAACGGGTACTAGATCTGAGGTTAGATGTTACTATCTGGGTCTTATTAAGTACTGAAATTTCCCAGCTAATGGAGCCGTTGCAAGGGTAAGGTTTCTAAGATCTCTTCCTCGTTTTTTCAATTGTCCTGTATCACTGTATACATAAGGTAATACTTACAGATAGCCAAAACAACTCCACAATTTCGGAGACCACCTTTGTTCGTGTCATTTTCATCGTTTTACTATTAATAACATGAAATGGAGGGTACATAATATCCTTACTACTCTTACAAGGAACCACCTGTCTGTTTTCCCCACAGGAGGATATGTGTTTCCTTATGGAAGGTGACGTTACCAGTTTAATGATTATATAACAACAAATACTACTCTATCAACAAAATAAAGGGGTGTTCGACCACCCCCTTTCTTCCGTCAGAGTAATCACGTATGGACGTGAAGACCAAAGGGGGTCCTTTGACGAGAATGATTACCCCCTAATCCATATATACGGGTTATACATACTAATGAACGGCTATGTGACTAATGGACTACACGGTAGTACCGTTCGTTTTCTAACCATCCTAAGTCTCCAACGGGACGGAAATGATTACAGAAGAGACGAAGGACCCAGTTGGAGAAGTAAACTGGGGTACATCCTCCACAACGAAGGGAACATACCTTTCATTTCGAAGAGACGTATCATTCGAGAAACTTAAAAACTTGTTTCCCTAGTCGGTAACAACTAAAACTAGTTAGAGCAACCCCAGGTTTTGGACATTAATAATTGTCTTTATTTTCGTGTGGGAACAGGGTCTATATAATTACTACGACCCTAGGTTGGAAAGAGAAATAGAAATATGGTTTATCCGCATAAGTTCTAGAAGAACAGAAGAAAAAAGGGAACTTTTACGTTGAGACGACGACTATCTAAAGGGAACGAGGTTTATAAGTTTTTTAAATCCCATTCATTACAAAATAAGTTTTACAGAAATCCAAAGTATTTAGAGAGGACAAGAGGGAAAAAATAAAAAAATTCTATAAATACGTTCCATACTAATCGAGAGAATTACTATCGAACGGAAACTGATAATATTCCTTATGGTTTTCATACTCAATATACTATAACCCTATTTTTCACTCGATTAAAACGCCTAACCATCCGTCCATATAATAGTCAAAAATTAAATTAACCATTTGAGTATTGACGTTTTGTTCTATTGTTTACTCATTATTGTCGCAGTCGGAAAAAACTTACATTACAACACCGGACAACTTTTACACACGTGCACAGATATCATACTACGTGTATAAAAACAACAGACTTTCTTTATATTTAATATAGGTAGATGGTACAAACTAAACGAACAACAGAAAAATACAACTGTGGACCACTCCATTTGCCATTTCGTTTTCCACGTGTATACCTTGTTCTTGCTTGTTATAAAACTCGAACAAAAACTCATTATCGTACTCTAAAAACATTGGGAAACCTTAACCATACAACATTCTCTACAAAAACAAAACGACGAAAATATCCTATTTCATTCCGTAGTAAACATCGCAAAAACTTACTATTCCCAGATCTTTGCCGTCTTACACACGCTTACACTCATTTCTTTTAATTAAAACTTTCGACGTCCTCGTTAACATGAACCATTTTGTTAAATAGTTATTGACAAAATTCCCAGTCACCTTCCCTCTGTACCCCTTCGACATCCGTTCTCTCTTGTCGTATAGCTCTTAGACTTTGTTACAATTATCCTTCAACCCCTTTTAGAAGGTTTTGATTTATCTATCGGGTGTTAAATCGCCCGACATGTCTTCTTTTACTCACCCCTCTTGGAACCTTGAAAAACCTTAGATTATAGATCGTCATAAAAATAAACGTAGACATTTTTATCACCCAGAAAATTGACCTTGTAAACTTTAACCCCTAACTCTATAGTATCTCAATCAGACCTCTCTTAGTTAGTTAAATCTACTACCTATCACTAATCTTTTACTTGGTCCTTTACTCCGTTCTCTTTAAACAGTCAAAAATAATTTAACATTTGTAGCTCTATAAACTCGTCAACAATTAACTCATTGTTAGACCACACCAAATATAGAACTGTTAACATTTTATGCTACCGCTGGAAAAACATATTCCTTCCGATTAAATAGGTATATACATCAGTTAAAAAACCTTTTCGACAATCCATTCTTTTGGGTAAAATAATTAGAAAAAAAAAAAAACTCGTTAATATGGTCTACCTCTTATTCCCCATACTTTATAATATTTGCTTTATCCAACTCTGCGTACATTCATTCAGTTTTTTGACAGTAAATCAACAACGAGTTGTTTAACTTCAAAGATATTTCGGTTACCCCAATTCCAGACCCCCGATAAACATTTAACATATCAGAATTTCGGAGAACATGAAAATCTTTATTAAATAGTGCAAACTGTTATGATCCTCGACGATTATCCTCTAGTAGGTATATTACTATATCTTATATTAACCCCATAAAAACTACCTCCCTAACATTTCTCACTCGATACTTAAAAACTGTATTTCATCCTGATAAACAGTAAAGAATACCATTCTGGCAGATAACTATTACAAATTGTCCGACTCTTACTAATTCTTGTCTTAACTTTTCGTTTAAATAGAGATAGAACGTTAACATCCCCTTACCGTTTTTTTTTTTTTTTTTTTGCCAGAAATTCTAAATCGTGGTAATTCCTGGTTAAAACTCCTTATTCTCGACCTCTCCTCTCAGGGTTAACATTACAAGGGTATCCAAATTATGTAAATAATTGAAAAACATTTAGCCAATTGTAAAAGGTAAAAAATCTAAAAAAAAAAAATTATTGTTTTTGTCCTCTTAAAATCTCCCTCCATCTCCCGAGATATACTGGTTCAACCTCAACAAAAACATAATTAACAAAATTACGGAGCTCGAAATAAACACCATTACCGGTGACGAGTTGGGTAAAACCTTATAATCAATTGGTAAAATTACCCTCACGAGCTCCTGAAACTCGTCGCCGATGATCAAAAAACCACCTTAGCAATGTTTTCGGGGGTTTCCTCTCTCTTCTAGAGCAGGGGTTTATAATTATCCATACAAATGTTATATTTTCCATTGTCTGTGACTAGAAAGTAATACCTTAACCGTAACATTCCCTACCCATGAGAAAGTCTATAGACGTTATCTCGGATCAGAGTAGTCGTAATCTCCCGAAAAAATAAAAAAATTAGAACCCCGGTAACAACTCTTCTTTATTGACTTTGTAGACGGGGACACAGATGATCAGGGAGTTTCAAAAAAAAAAAAAAAACATATTAATTCCTCTCTTGTCCCACTCTTGGGAACTATTCGTAAAAGGTTTTATATACAGCGGGCCATAAAAATTTAGGAGGACAAACAAATAATCCTTCTCGGTTTTTCCCTACTATTCCATCCTCTTCATAAACTCGTTATACAAAAAATCGATCATTACTTTCGTACCATCTTCATCTTTGGTATTAGTTTTAAAGGGGTTCTATCAACTTCAGATAATGGGGTCCTTAATACCAATCTGGAGAGTTTCGGTGTGACAATGCCGGATTATAATTCGGTTTCCACGGAAATCCGTCACCAGACTTATGTAAACAAAAATTAAACATTTACGGAGGAGAACCACTGTTTTCTTGTAAAAGTCGATCACCGTTTAGTCGTCGTCGTGAGGGACTTCATCATCTGGCATTCAGACTTTAGTAGTAAACTCCAGGAAAATTACTCCGTAACTGACCATTGACAACGACCCTCCCTTGTCCCAACCCCGTCCACCCTACCTTCCTCCCGTTCCTCCTTTTCAGAGGTCATAACAAGGACCCGGGGTTCCTGAATCCGGGCGTTCTATCAAAAGGCCATAGCCCAACGGGTAAAACAGACAAAATCTAAACGTGAGTAATCAGGTTACTTCGGGGAAGGGCGTAACTGCCGTTCCAGGTCCTCAGAATAAAGAGGGTCGTTTTCTAGACAGAAATCCTTAACGTGGAACTAGTCGAAAATTAAAAACTGTAAAAGAAAAGTATACTGGTCCAAAAGGTGTTGCCTTCGTCAATGGAGGGAAAACACCAGAGTATCGAAACCGGTTCCGACATCGTTTCTGTAATCGGACTACGAGACAAGGAGAATGAGAGCTCGTCCGAGACTATATAAATCGATATCTACGTGGAACAGGGAAATTACCAGGGTCATATACAAACGTAAGTCATAAACGTAAAAGTTTACGATTTCAAACATTGTTATAGAGACTTTAAAATAGGGAGGGATGTCGAGTAAAGTGTCGATGGGAGTTAGAACAATCTTTTAGTCATACACCGAGTAACCCCGGAACGTAACAAAATTGTTTCCTCCCGACCCGCACCGGTCATCCGTGGTGTCCTGCGGTACGAGCATTTTTCTGGACCGCCTGAACATTCAGGACTAGTCTCATGACTCGGACAAGAGAATTTCGCGCTACTACCGGGAGAGGGTAATTGAATAGAAGCTCTCCTAGTCCCCCTAAAACAGAAAGTAATTAGACTCGGACGAAAAATCGGAAAAAAAGGGTGGTCGATACTTCAACACTGGTAACTCTTGGGAGGTTCTGTCGAACCCGTTATCTAAGGGTTAGATTACCTTACTAATTAAACGGAAAAAGGTCACTAAAGTCGTATCGGTTTTGTTTCCCTCTAACTCTTGACATAACACGATGACGTCGAAATTCTGGAAATTTTTTAAATATAAAGTTTCCTCACATAACTTATAAATAGCGCAACAGTAGAACGACAGAGACCTACCCTTTATTAACACCTCCTAGCTATTTTGGTGATCCCCCTCGTCCGTTCAGTAGTAGTACTTCGTATCTGTTTCCTTTCCTCTTGGCTGTTACAAGGGACGGGTGTAGCCCGTCTGGTTGACGTCACCCCTTTTCTCTTCGTATTCCTCCTCGTCTTCCGCGTCTAAAGAAGAGGAGGGACACCCTAAAGGTGGTAAGGACCTTATCTACCCAGTAAAAAATTTAGAGAAATGGGAGGAAACTGCTTTGGCTTCTTCGGAGACTTAGACTAAAACTTGATAGTCTACAAAATGGTAAATGTCCTCCTCTGAGTGGACATAGGAACGGAAGTCCGTTGCATCTTCGGGGTGGTTGCAAACCGTGTAGGAGTATTTAACGGAGAAGGAAGTAACTTCGTAATCTAAATCAGATTAATAGTCATCTATCGTTTCAGTTTCGGACACAATATCGTAATGTATTTCAGGTATTGAAATTTCCCTAGTATAATGGGAAAACTACAATAAAAAAGTTTAAAAAAACTTAATAAAAGGTAAAGAAATTTAAATTGACATTGAATAAAACTATAACTTTGGTTACTGTCATAAAGAGGTGGTTCGCTTTCTCGAGTGAGTTAGCTGATCAGCTCCGGAATTGCCGATACCTCACCTCTTCAGGAAACTGATTGAGGTACATGACACAGGCATTACTACTACTCCTCAAGGGGTACTAAAAGACTTTCAAGGGGACGATCCCACTCCTTAAGGGGTACTAAAAGAGCTTTCAAGGGGACGATACCTAAATTTTAGGGGGGTCCCAATGAGTGGGAAAGCCAAAGAGAACTCGGGGTGCAACCCGCGGTCTACAACCTCTAACGTTCACTTTACTGTGTTTCTGTTTTGTGTGCTCTATGTGTTCTCTGTCTGTGGTGAGACCGGTCTCCTTTTTCTTGACGCGTTCGTTCGAACGCCAAATGAAAATATATCGGGGGGACCCGTCTTAAAGTCTGACATACTGATTCGGAAGAGTCATATCGTGTACACGTACTTACAATGGTATGTCGTTTTCTCTCACTTTAAGGCCGAATGACGTCTCAGACAGGTCTCGGTAAAGAGGGAGGAATAGTGTCCTTCCTTTACAAGGGAGCAAACGTTCTCTGGTAATTTGAGTTCCGACACAGGTCTGAGGAACCGTCTTACGGAGCAAACGTTCGTGCAAGTCGGACTCGTCTCTCGGGACAAACGTCCGTGCAGAGGTGAAAGGGATAACACCGACATAATTGGGAAGTGGATGTTATAGACGTTCCAATCCCAGACAATCTAAGACAATCACACTTTTGATGGTCAATCAAGTGGGTACCATTACTTCATGGTCCCTTAATTAAGGAACACACGTACGAGTGTTCACGATGATCTGAGGAAGGTCTCGTTCACATGTATACCTCTTAGGAATCAGACTCTGGTCCGGTACTGAGATCTTGTATCCTGGACCGGACCTTCTCCCGTCACTACTCCTGACACGTACGTACGGTCCCTCCTTCCCCCATCGATGCCTATCATGGGACCCGTTCTAGTCTGATCTTTTGGTCCTGTAATAATTCACGGTCCAGTTCGAGTTCGACCGTCTCTTCGTCCTGGTCTAGACTTCCCTTATCTCATCTTTTTTTTTTACTTAAAACCTTAACTCTCAAGTTACTGTAAAAAACTTCCTTTTGATCCGTCCATTACTTACCCTTCCCTCAAAACATTCCTGAGTCAGTCGAACCATTGCTCTTTGACTAAAATTCGTCACCTTTTTATTGAAACATACTTTTAATACTGATCGAATTAACATACCTTTAAAGGACCTCCTATCTCTAATCTAATGTCTACTCTTTCAACGGGTTATTTTGATCTTAACCTCATTTTCAAAATAGAAAGTCCGTTAAGAACTACTTAACACGTAAAAATAAGATCGTTATAACGAAAGATTTCGTCACGAAAGGTTAGAAAAAGTGTACAACGAGGTAGTCTAGAACGAAGTCAGACAGAAAGACCGACAGGGTTCCTGACTCCCCTAGTTATAGACATGACAGGTTTTACAAGAGAAATACTCTTGGATTCTCACACTAAAGAGAGTCCGAAGACTTGGTCTCTAACGACATGTAGACGACTCTTTAAGTAGATAAAAGAAACCTACCTATGACTTAACTATAGACTAATGTAAAGACAGACTGGGGCTGACGACCCTTTGGCTCAGAGTTTGGACACCGAATATATATAGTTTCATGTTCTCTGGAATAGTGGACATGAAATAGAAGACGACAAAGGGAAAGAGAAGATTAAAGGTATAAGTAAATAAAAATTGAGGGACATCGACATACGTACAGACTTGTGACGGTGTCTTAAGAAACCCCCTATTAAACAGGTACACAACACTCGGTCGATCGGTCGACCTGTCTACGTATGTTTGTGTGTAAAGTCTCATGTAAATGAAGAAGTCATTGTGACGTTATAGTGTAAAGTCAACTCAACGAAGACCCTTCTAAAAAGACAAGTGTAAGATAACACCGATGATTCTACTAGGACAAAGGACAAACCCCATGAACAGGAGAAGGACTGGAAAACAGAGTACTTAGACAACGGGAACCAAATAAATTAGAAACTCAGATAACGAGACATAGAGAAAATATGAAGAGAAAAGAAATCCCAGAAGCCTACCTCGACAAATTTCCTAAACTAAATAGAGAAGTATTATACTGTGAACTCTCGAACCTTTTGTATCTAATATCTCAAGTAATAACTCTTATAACCATTTTTAACATGTAACGACAACACAGTGACATCTTTGTCATACTACATCAACTCTTAAGTACCATAAACATAAGTTCTTTGAACAGAAACAGTAAGTACAGAAACCAGAACCGGTCTGTAGTAGAAGGACTGAGTCAGAGGAAAAAAAGGGGGGTTTAAAAAGGAAACAAAGGACACGGTAAATGAGAATGTCCTAAAATTCTCATGTATACCATACTAGGTACACTGTTATGAAAAATTCGTAATATTTTAGCATAAAAAGGAGGATGAGAAAACTAACACCCCTTTATATAATGAACCTCTTCCGTTACCGTTGGGTGAGGTCATGAGAACAGACCTTTTAGGGTACCTACCTCCTCAGACCATCCGAAGTCAGGTGTCCCAACGCTTCTCAGTCTGTGCTGACTCGCTGAAGTGAAAATGAAAAGTGAAAGTACGTAACCTCTTCCTTTACCGTTGGGTGAGGTCACAAGAACGGACCTCTTAGGGTCCCTGCCGTCTCGGACCAACCGGTGGTAGATACCCCAGTGTGCTGACTGCGATGAATCGTCATCGTCGTACTATAATGTTCGACCTTAGTTCTAACGACCCTCTTTATAGTTATTGGAGTCTATACGTCTACTGTGGTGGAAATACCGTCTTTCACTTCTCCTTGATTTTTCAGAGAATTACTTTCACTTTCTCCTCCCACTTTTTCAACCGAATTTCGAGTTGTAAGTCTTTTACTTCTAGTACCGTAGACCAGGGTAGTGAACCCTTTGTCTACCCCTTTGTCACAGTCTGAAATAAAAAACCCCGAGGTTTTAGTGACGTCTACCACTGACGTCGGTACTTTAATTTTCTGCGAATGAGGAACCTTCCTTTCAATACTGGTTGGATCTATCGTATAAGTTTTCGTCTCTGTAATGAAACGGTTGTTTCCAGGAAGATCAGTTCCGATACCAAAAAGGTCATCAGTACATACCTACACTCTCAACCTGACACTTCTTTCGACTCGTGGTTTATTAACGACGAAAACTTGACACCACAACCTCTTCTGAGAACTCTCAGGGAACCTGACGTTCCTCTAGGTTGGTCAGGTAAGATTTCCTCTAGTCGGGACCCACAAGAAACCTTCCTGACTACGATTTCGACTTTGAGGTCATAAAACAGGTGGAGTACGCTTCTCAACTGAATAACCTTTTCTGAGACCACGACCCTCCCTATCCCCCGTCCTCCTCTTCCCCTACTGTCTCCTACTCTACCGACCTACTGTTGTGTCTGAACTACCTGTTCTCAAACCCACTTGAGACCCTCAACCACTACCTGTCCCTCCGGACCGCACGACACTAAGTACCCCAGTGTTTCTCAACCTGTTCCGACTCACTGACTTGACTTGACTCATAATATAGAGTAGGGATCTTAGTCTGTTCCGTTACCGTTGGGTGAGGTCATGAGAACGGACCCTTTAGGGTACCTGCCTCCTCGGACCACACGGTGTCAGGTACCCCAGCGATTCTCATCCTGTGTTGACTCGCTGAAGTGAAAGTGAACAGTGAAAGCACGTGACGTCTTCCTTTACCGTTGGGTGAGGTCACAAGAACGGACCTCTTAGGGTCCCTGTCCCCTCGGACCACCCGACGATAGATAACCCAGTGTGTCTCAACCTGTGCTGACTTCGCTGAATCGTCGTCGTCGTCGTCGTCGTAGGGATCTTATAAAAAGAAGCCATCATCAATGTTCATAATAAATTATAAAGGTTTCGAAACTCCTGTTTAATGTAAAAACAGATGTATCGGTACAATTTCTTCGAAAAGAAACTGTAAAGAAAGAGTGTTATTAGAACGGTCGTCAACCAAATTTAATATTTCAGATAGGTCTAGTAAAATCTTATAAATGAATAAACACTTGAAATAATACCTTACTCCTCATTACTTCCTACAACAACACATCCACGATTCAACACACGTTGGGAAAACATTGTACCTGATATCAGACAATCCGAGAAGACAGGTACCCTAAAGGGTCCGTTCTTTTGACCTCGCCCAACAGTAAAGGAAGAGGTCCCCTAGAAAGACTGGGTCTCTGACTTGGTTCTAGAGGATGTAACGTCCGTCTAAGAAAGCACGACTCGGAGGGTCCTTCGGGATCACTACTTCCCATCGTAATTAAAGACCTTTGTTTACTGACGGATGTTTAAGTCGGAGAAAAAAAACGGGGTTTGAATTTAGAAAAACAAAACATAACCCCATATCTACTAATTGTTATAACATCATCAAAGCCCACTTGTCACTTCCCTGAGTCGGTATGTATATGTACACAGGTAAGAGAGGGTTTGGAACGTTCGACCGTGTTTGCTACTCGTCTAAAGGTACACGATATATTATCTAGGAACAACCAATAGGTAAAACTTATATCGTCACACATGTACTGAAAGGGTTTGAGGTATTGATAGGGAATGGGGCCATTGAGAATTCACACAAAAGATTCGGACAGAGAAAGACAAAACATTCAAGAAAACTCTTTAAACTATAAAGAAGAAGAGACAGACTAAATGAAGTGAGACATACTGTGAAAGATACAGGTAGGTACAACGACATTTACCGGATAAAGTATGAAAAATTACCGACTGATTATAAGTTATAGTGATTACTATGATATATACATGGTGTAAAAGAAATAGGTAAGGAAACAGTTCCCTCTAAATATACCGAAGGTATAGAACTGACAACATTTGTCACTACGTCACTTGTAACTCCACGGACATAGAAAAACCTAGTACAAAAAGTAACCTATATAAGGATCCTTACCCTGATATCCCAAAATATTATCCAGATAAAAACTAAAAATTTCCTTGGAGGTATGACAAGAGGTATCACTGACATGGTTAAATGTAAGGGTGTTTGTCACTTCATCATAAGGGTAGAGAGTTGTGTAAGAGGTTGTAAACAACAAACACCTAAAAAAATAATATCGGTAAGACTGACTAAACTCCACTGTAGAGTATCAAAACTAAATGTAAAGAGATTATTGTATTACCTTCTTTTCAATACTGGTTGGATCTATCGTATAACTTTTCGTCTCTGTAACGAAACGGTTGTTTCCAGACAGATCAGTTCCGATACCAAAAAGGTCACTAATACATACCTACCTCTCAACCTAACACTTCTTTCGACTCGTGGTTTCTTAACTACGAAAACTTGACACCACGACCTCTTCTGAGAACTCTCAGGGAACCTGACGTTCCTCTAGGTTGGTCAGGTAAGATTTCCTCCAGTCGGGACCCTAAAGAAACCTTCCTTACTACGATTTCGACTTTGAGATCATGAGACCGGTGGACTACGCTTCTCAACTGAGTAACCTTTTCTGAGACTACGACCTTCCCTAACCCCCGTCCTCCTCCTCCCCTACTGTCTCCTACTCTACCGACCTACCGTAGTGACTGAGCTACCTGTTCTCAAACCCACTTGAGGCCCTCAATCACTACCTGTCCCTCCGGACCGCACGACACTAAGTACCCCAGCGTTTCTCAACCTGTACTGACTCGCTGACTTGACTTGACTTGACTTATTGTAGTACCGTTTTCACCCCCTTTGTTACCTTTGTCACTGTCTGATAAAAGAACCCGAGGTTTTAGTCACCTGTAACTGACGTCGGTACTTTAATTTTCTACGAACAAGGAACCTTTTTTTCGTCACTGTTTGGATCTGTCGCATAATTTTTCGTCTCTGTACTGAAACGGACGTTTCCAGACCTAAGTAACGACACACAAAAGATCATCAGTACATGTTTACACTCTCGACATTTTTCCCGACCTCACGGCTTTTTGACTACGGAAGTTTGACACCACGATCTTTCCTGAGAACTCTCAGGGAACCTGACGTTCTAGTCTGGTCATTTAGGACTTCCTTTAGTTGGGACCGATAAGTAACTTTACTAACTACGACTTCGACTTCGAGGTTATGAAACCGGGGGACTAAACTTCTTCACTGAGTAACCTTCTCTGGCACTATGACCCCTTTGAACTTCCGTCCTCCTCTCCCTCTGCTGTTTCCTACTCTACCAACCTACTGTAGTGACTGAGTTACTTGTACTCAAACTCCTTTGAGGCCCTCTACCGCTTCCTGTCCCTCCGGACCGTACGACGTCAGGTACCCCAGAGTCTCTCAGTCTGTGCTAATTCACTTGTCGTTATTGATCACTATAACTTGTAGAAAAGTACACGGATGAAAATGACAGAAACCTCCTGTCCAGAAGACAGGTCAAAAACTCACCGGACAAACAAAACTACGATAATTCGTAGCATTCGACAAACATTTAAAACCTCTGATTAGAAAATACCCAGTGTAGTGAACGTGTATAAAAGAGGGTTAGACACCCAACAGAAAAGTAAAATAACAAAGTAAGCCACACGTTTTTGAAAACTTTCAAGGGTAAACATATAAAAACAAAAATAAAGGTAATAAGAACCTCGTTTTTTCTATAACACTAAATACAGTCTCCCACAAGACGGGTAAAAGGAGATCCTCAAAATATCACAGGTCAGAGTGTAAATCCAGAATTAGGTAAAACTCGAGTGTTTTAGTTGAATGTTAGTAACAAAGGGTCTTTCCCTATATAAAAAGGTATTTTTTTCTCCGGTTGAAGGACATCGACTTGAAGTCCTTTAAAATATAGTAATTCACTTTTACACAGTCCTTTTATATTTAGATCTTTTCCTCCTTCTAAGTCTTACGGAAAATACATAGGTAAGTAGAATTGTCTTCTAGTACCCTCTAAATCCTCTGAGGAGGTGTCCATGAGTATAGAAAGGTCTTGTTCCCTTCCTTTTTGTATGTAAACAAAAATAAGGTTCGGTCCGTGGTAAGATTTATTAAAGGTATACGATTGGGAACAATTGTTCTCTACATCATATCGTATCACTTTTGGTTTGAAGATCCCGATAAAGGGTTAAGACAATCCAGGACTGACACTTTGAAACACGTAGACTCAGGACTAGACATTTTGTCTCTATTATGATCAAGTAGAAATAACCACCCTACTCCTACCTTACTACATTATGTACATTTTGGGAATCCTTTCACCGACCGAGGATAATTTATGGTACACACACATTGGTCAAGAGTAATGTTTGTTGCAACAATAAGTCTGACAGTCCAATGAGAACCTCCTACCTTACTGTCACTTTAAAGACTATTAGTCGTTTTACTTTTGGTCCCATTTGAGTAAACTAAAAGTATTCGTAACGATACATAACTTCACAAATATGAAAAATTTGAACCGCATTATTTCAGACATTTACACTTTTCTTTACATTCGGATGGTTGGTTAGTTGTTTTGTTCACAATGACCGTGTATGAAACTAAAAAATTTTTTAATTTACAATAGAACTTCAAAAGTAAACATTAATCTCATTGAATTAAACATTTCGAGAATATCGTTAAGATAACTTTTAAAAATAATCTTAGTAAAAGTAGCTATAAAATTACGACCATATATAACTATGAAAGACTTGACGAGACGAGAATACTAATAATATATCAAATATAAACGAATTTTAATCCGACGGTAAGACTCTTATACTAAATAAAATTTTAACTTTATGTATTCTTTTTCTCACTCGATATTGAAATTAACTAATTTTGTAATTTTAGATAAAAAATGAATATAAATTAAAATCATACGAAAAATAAAAACTTTCAACGAGTCACGACAGGTTGAGAACCACTGGGGTACCTGACATGTCAGGTATATAAAGAGGTCCGGTCTTATGACTTCACCCATCGGAAAGGGAATAGGTCCCCTTAGAAGGGTTGGGTCCCTAACTTTGATCCGTAGGGTGTAACGTCCACCTAAGAAATGGTCGAATCGGTGGTCCCTCCGGGTTCTTATAACCTCACCCATAGGATAGGGAAGAGGTCACCTAGAAGGACTTGGTCCTTACCTTGGTCCCAGAGGACGTCATGTCCATCTAAGAAATGGTCGACTGGATGGTCCCTTCACGAAACAAATTAGGTTTATTTTTCAGTAACACTTCCTCTGTCTTTATTACCTTTTAAGTCACACCAAACTCTAAACAAACTTTTTAAATAACAGTATCAAAAGGACAGGGAGTAAAAATAGAGAAAGATTAAATACTATGAGACTATACTACATGTAAAAATCTTCGGAAAAATCTTATCTCAACCTTTATTAATCTGTCACCGAGTCGACCATTTCTTAGGCGGACGTTACGTCCTCTGGACCCAAGTTAGGGACCCAACCCTCCTAGGGGACCTCTTCCCTTTCCGATGGGTGAGACCATAAGAACGGACCGCTTAAGGTACCTAACACGTAAGGTACCCCAGTGTTTCTCAACCTGTTCTGACTTGATGAAAGTAAAAGTGTATCTGATTTTTGAAAAGTACTCAAACCTAACACAGTTTATCATTAAATTCTATTGTTAAATTTATAAAAAATTTTTTTGAACATATTAACACTCGACATACTTCTTCTCTTTAAATTTTTTACTAAATGTACATAAATGATTGAACCATTCTATAAACTTAGATTATTGATAAAATTCCAATATAGTCAAAAATTTACATGATTAAAATAAGGTATATAAAACTCTAAGTTTGAACTGTCATATAAATCTCCAGTGATATTGACTTCGTAGACTTCTACTAATACTTATACTTCTCCATTAAACAAGTAAAATACATAAAAAAGACATTTAAGTAATGATAGTAAGGATACTTTATAAGAAAAATAAAAAGTAATTTGAAAAAAAAAGAAGTCACTATGGTGCAAAAGTTGACTTACACCGATTAGTGTATCAATTCTTACTCTAGACTTTTAACATAAATTTTTAAATATATCCAATTATATAGACCGAGAAAACTAAAGGGACAATTAACAAAAGTCTCAGTCGGAAAGTAGGGGAAGGAATACCTATGTATGCTTTCAGACAGTAGAGACAGATTGTCCACAAGGGACAGTAGATGAGACGAGAACCGTCACAAAGGGTCTATGGATGATGGAAGGGTCTCGTATCTAGGGTACGAAGGAACGTTGAATCGATATGAAGGTAGATTATCAATGACAGAGTCTGGAAAGGAAATTAAGTAACAAGGTTACCTTGGATAGTAATATAGACTCTGAGATTCTACTGTCTTCGACATTTCCTTTGACACCTTCGTTCGGACCTTCAACACCGGACCCGTTCGTCCTCCGTAAAATGATGACCTTTTCACCTCTATTATAATTATGTATGGTGTACTTTACATAATTATTTACATTGTCCGAATTTCGACACTAGGTGTGTATTCGTACGTTATTTACAAGTGAAAGTAATTACAGTATCTCAGTTAACGTAAGAAAGTTCTCGAATTGTAAGTCTGAAAAAGAAAAATTATAATCTGAATTAAATGATCTCTAAACGTCAACGATCATCAATACCGATGTCAGGTACCCTAGTGTCTCAGTCTGTACCGAATCACTGATTTGTTGTTTACCTTTCAATACCACCTCTTTTAGAAGTTACTCCTCTCTAACCATCGTAAATCTTCCGGATCGAAAGATAAAATCGTCTAAAAAAAAAAGTCATCTCAACAATCTGATATAAACGGTCATGTCTATTTTCTTTAACGAGTATCGATTATAGTTCAATAATCTTCATTGTGACTCACTACAAATATTCCTTTAGTCTCCCGACGGATGAACAATCAACAATTAAAAAGTACCCAGAAGTCTTACTGTATCACAGAATGTACTTCACATAAAGAAACTAGTAAACAACACACTCCTTTTAAATAATAGATTTTACTTTATTCCATAAAATATAAGGGGATTGAGAAAGATAGGAATAGAAAGAGACACTAAATCTATGGTCTACTGTTAATATCGTAAGGTCTTCCACTTCTTCTAGACCGTTTTCGTCAAGTCTACCAGGTTCTTGTCCGATGTCTATGGGTCTAAAACCACTCTTAAAACTTGTGTTGGTTTCGAATGACAAATTGTCACTAGAAAGGATACACTTCAAAACTTTCAGTAAATCCGACATTCAAGAAGTGATGATCTACGTCGAGATAGTGGATTACAGGAAAAGTAAAAATAAAGAAATAGTAGTTTGAAAATGAAAATCATGTATCACCATAAATGAGACGGAACGTATTAGTAAAAGGTGCACCACCAGTGAAAATGTACTGAAACGTTGTTTACTGTGAAAGAAAGTCTTGACAGAAATTCGAGTTACTCCAAATTGGTTCCTAAAAGTTGTGAACGTGCTTTAAACAATGACATATGTACATGACGTCAGATGAAACATTCGTAGACACAGAAAACAAAAAAAAATACCTTCATAAATCTAGTGTCCCTTACGAACTATATAATAATAGAAAAAAGAATACTCCGGATACTTGAGTAAAGTGATCTCTTATACCACCTACGAAAGATTAATATTATGGTGGTTAATTGTCATGTATCTTACTACCGAAGTGACATTTTAACTTTTAAGTAAATTTTAACTGTCATTAAATTAATACTATCTTTTTATAAACACTTCACGATGATTATGATTAATTATGGTTTCAGTACAATTACGATTAATTCTTCTACCGAAAAGGACTTTTTACTTTGGAAACACACTTTACACTTCCGTTAATAATATGAGAATAAATCCACGACTAAACCGAAGGAATCACGTTTTAGTATACCCTATCTGAAGTGACGTATAAGACGGGACATAGTCAGGAAGACATAAAACATCTCAAGGACTCAACTTTTTAGGTTATTGAGGAAAGGTTGTATAGACAGGTAAGTTTCAACTTTTTACGACTTCTCGTCTTAAAGAACTTAGGTCCTAACTAATATAAGATTCACATCCCGAAATCGAGTGTCATTTGAGATAAGAGATTACATAGGATACCTATATCAAGGAAGAGAACGTCGACGACGAATCAGTGAAGTCAGCAAAGGTTGGGACGCTGGGATACCTGATATCGGACGGTCCGAAGAGATAGGTACCCTAAGAGGTCCGTTCTTATGACCTCACCCAACGGTAAAGGAAGATGTCCTCTAGAAGAACTGTGTCCCTAGGTTGGTCTCGGATGACGTAACGTCCGTCTCAGAAATGACGACTCTATGGTCCCCTCGGGGTATCAAGGAAGATCCATCTGTATTTCACTTCAGACGAGTCAAATCAAGTCAAGTCAGCGAGTCAGTACAGGTTGAGAAACACTGGGGTACTTGGCGTCGTGCGATCCGGAGGGACAGGCAGTGGTAGAGGGCCTCAAGTGAGTCTGAGTGCAGGTAGCTCAGGCACTACGGTAGGTCGGTAGAGTAGGAGACAACAGGGGAAGAGGAGGACGGGGGTTAGGGAGGGTCGTAGTCTCAGAAAAGGTTACTCAGTTGAGAAGCGTACTCCACCGGTTTCATGACCTCAAAGTCGAAATCGTAGTAAGGAAGGTTTCTTTAAGGGTCCCAACTAGAGGAAGTCTTATCTGACCACCCTAGAGGAACGTCAGGTTCCCTGAGAGTTCTCAGAAGAGGTTGTGGTGTCAAGTTTTCGTAGTTAAGAAGTCACAAGGCGGAAGAAGTGTCAGGTTGAGAGTGTAGGTATGTACTGGCGACCTTTTTTTGCAATCGGAACTGGTCTGCCTGGAATCAGCCGTTTCATTACAGAGACGAAAACTTATATGATAGATCCAACCAGTATTGAAAAGAAGGTTCCTCATTCACAGAAAATTAAAGTACCGACGTTAGTGGTAGACGTCACTAAAACCTCGGGGGGTTTTATTTCAGACTGTGACAAAGGTGACAAAGGGGTAGATAAAGGGTACTTCACTACCCTGGTCTACGGTACTAGAACCAAAAGACTTACAACTCGAAATTCGGTTGAAAAAGTGAGAGGAGAAAGTGAAAGTAGTTCTCCGAAAAATCAAGGAGAAGTGAAAGACGGTATTTCCACCACAATAGACGTATAGACTCCAATAACTATAAAGAGGGTCGTTAGAACTAAGGTCGAATACAAAGAAGGTCAGGTCGCAAAGAGTACTACATGAGACGTATATTCAATTTATTCCTCCCACTGTTATATGTCGGAACTGTATGAGGAAAAGGATAAACCTTGGTCAGACAACAAGGTACAGGTCAAGATTGACAACGAAGGACTGGACGTATGTCCAAAGAGTTCTCCGTCCAATGCACCAGACCATAAGGGTAGAGAACTTCTTAAAAGGTGTCAAATAACACTAGGTGTGTCAGTTTACGAAACCGTATCAGTTATTTCGTCTTTATCTACAAAAAGACCTTGAGAGAACCAAAAAGGTACTAGGTCGTCTACGACCGTTAAACTATAGACCAAGGAGACGGAAAAGATTTTGGTCGTACTTGTAGTCCCTCAAGTGCAAAGTGTATAACGACTTCGGACCGAACCTCTCAAAACTTGTAACGAAATGATCGTACACTCTACTCACGTTAACACACCATCAAACTCGTAAGAAACCGTAACGGGAAGAAACCTTAACCTTACTTTTGACTGGAAAAGGTCAGGACACCGGTGACGACTCAAAAGGTTTAAACGACCGTATAACTTATGTCGTGAAAGTGTCGGAGTAGAAAGTCCTAAACTTTATCGAGATGACCTTAAGGTAGTGGAGGTAATCGAAACAAGCATCACTACTAAAGCTTCCGGGCGAACTGAAGTGTAAGGTTCTACAGACCAAGATCTAATCACTAGTGTAGTAGTACTAATAGACCCAACACTTCTATAAAAAACATGTCAAGAAGACACATAAGAACGGTGGAGAAGAATTATAGAAGACGAAGACAA